>CM049852.1:0-563062 GCA_027422415.1 Schizothorax lantsangensis | reverse complement strand
TTCCCATGTAAATAACAAGTGCCAGGTATGACAATGTCTTTCATGGTTATTTCTTTCCAATGGCTTGCTGTTGACCGCTTAGCGCATTGATCCATAGGCATTGGAGTTAGCCAACAGTGTCTACAGCAACAAACTTGAGAAGAACAGCTGGAAAAGCTGCAGAGGACTGTACAAAGCTGTTTTTTAAAAGCTTTGCTCCAACAGTGTGAAGAGGCCTAAGATGATTTTCTGGAGGTTCTGTGCTGTCCCATCAGGTTACTGCACCATTCCATCCCTGAAGTTCTGGGTAAATCATCTTAGTGCCAACACTATTGAATAACAAACGGGAACAGAAATTAGCTTACCACAAAGTACTGGGTAAGTAGCCAGGAGAAGGCTGTCTCTGTCTCCTTTTCTTTCCTCTTCTCCTGGAACCTCTGGAGGCAGCTGAAGATGTTGCAGCCAGGCAGGGACGCTTTGCCTGTTGTCCAGAGGCTTCCGGTATCCTGTCGTCATCTGACGTTTCATCACTGTTGAATTACACAAAAAGGATTAGAAATACAACACAACTGATTATATTACACACCAAAAATGGCACATATTATTGCATTTTCTCCTGTGACACATTTTGTCTGAACTTTGTCTTGCTTTCGACATACATGACTCTACATACATAAAATAATATGCTCAAGTACATTGTACTTGGTTTCTTCTAATTCAGCAATTGAATAACAAGGGAATTTCATAGTACTTTGATGTATTCGTAAGATGTAGCAGTGGCGAAACTGAACACGGTAACAAAAACTCAATACAATGTTTACACACTTACCGATCTAAAACAGGGTCAAGACCTTCCAAAAATATAACCTCTTCTTCAGAGTCGACACTAAATACAGCACTCTCTTCTGAATACAGTATATCAAACATTTTCTTCAACACTGCTTCGCATAAGTTCTTCCAATGCAGCAGCAGGAGAAAAGAACTTCTGTGCACAATGCGGATCCATTGCAGGCGAACGCTAGCAGCACGAGTGCTGGTGAGCAGCAGGTGTGTCGCTTATGTGGACGTCACGACCAGCGTGCGTGCGTAAATTTTCCAGCCAGCAAATGGTTACGCACACAAAACAACAATGGAATACATGCGAGGTTATGCAAATCCCACACGGGCGTATTCGTTATTGCATAGCTACACGTTTAATGGCAACACAAAACACTTTCCCATTGTTTGTTGTTTTTTTTTCACTTATATTTGCCTGTGCTTAATCATACATCACTAAAGCGCATGTCCTCTTTCAATCTTTTATAAAAATATGTGGCCATTTTTCATCTGACATCTTCTGGCTGTTCTCATTCATTTCCAGACACTACTAAATACATTGATAAGTTATATTTCATTGAATAATGCGCAAGATGCTGACAGTTCGTCAAATAAACAGGACAGTGCCCCGTGATTGGCACACTTCAGGATGTAAACAATAGAAATTATATAGATTTTTCTACAAGGTTTGCACGTTTTGGACAAATTTATTTCGATGGAAATCATGTACTATTCCATTGGAAAAAAGGGTGATGTCACAATTATTCTGTCCAAACATTTATACAAAAGTTATTCCACAAAAGCAAAAAAAGGTAAGGACCCCCTCCCTCTTGTTGCTCTTATGAAATTTGTTTACGTTCATACAGAATAACAAAAACATTGCAAATTTATCTTAATTGTATCATGCTTATACAGAGATGAATCTGCAGTCTCATATCTTTCACACAACGCATTTGTTGACCTTATTACTTGACAAAATTATATTGTAGTAAACAAGCGATCAATGTAAACAATATCAAACGTGGGGTCATCGCCAATCTTTGAACGCAAAGGGGTTAAAGGTATTATAACCACTCTGTATCCTCTGAGTAAGTTCAGAACTGATGAGTTTGTGTCCGTGGTTCACTAATCAGCTGAGTGCAATTCCTGTGCGATACCTGGTCCCTAATGAACGAATAATTGAAAGTATGGATTTCCAGAATAATCAAATATCTAAATTAATATACAATCAATATTTGTGAACAGTTTTAATTAGAAATATTGCCTAAATTTAATGATCACTTGAAATTGGAGTCAGATTGAACACGGAGCTAGACCAAAATTGAAACTAAATCCTGATAAATTCAGAGGCGCAAGTAAAAGACCAAACATGCATTAAAGCTTCAACCAGGCTGCTGGATTCCACTTTTGGGCTGGCGGGTGGATCCTTACACTGTCATCTTGTAAAGTTACCTTCGTAATATTCAGCTATTTTAAAATATGTAGTCATGCCCAGCATTTTAATATTTGATAATCAACAACCGCAGTAAAGGCCTCCATTTTACAACGTTTTGATGCTCTTCATACATTTAAAAAACAACAACAAATGTAATAAGACTGTTTTAATGAGGCACATGATTAGTGTTCATATAAATTACTTGATACTCTCCCTATGGTCCCTATGGCCAACAATAAGTGATATTTTATAAACAAATTTCAGGAGGAGCACGCACAGATAATTAACAAGGCCAGTTCATCATAAGTCATCACACCATTTATCCATTCAGCACAAGAGGAAACCCCAATAAATAATCAAGTACGTCCTACCTTCATTATCTCTCGACTTTCAGCATTGGTGCATCCAATCGCTGCGTTATGTCTGAGATCGAATTGTTCCCCGGGGACAACACCTTCGACAATGCAGCTCCTCCTGCGTCTCCAGCTGACGTTCAGTGCATCAGCGCTCCGCAGGACACCTCAACTGAGCCCGCGGCTGCCGGCCTTCCCGCACCGCCGCCACTAATACATCCAGACGCCGAGGTTCACCTTCACCCTCCAGGCGTCAGCCACCTTCTCTAGCGTCCTCTTATGCCTCAGGTCTCTCCAAATTTTCAGTCACTTTAAAAAACACAGCACATATTCAATCCCGTATTCTATCATTTTCCGAATTCTCCATCACTTTCAATCGTTACACCGAAGTCATCTGTTTCATTTTTACCCACAGGAGATGCGAGCTCGGCGACTATCTCGCGATTATCGACGAGCTTGCGTTATCATACAGGGGCTCCCATTTCTACATGTACCATAAACTATTTTCAGCAAAATGCGCTATCCGAGTTGCCCGGTGGAATCAGTGTCCTTACTGGGGGGCTTTGGACACTGAACTCCACAATAGGGTATTTTTAGGCTGCCATAATATCACATGCGTGGTCGGCCGATCCATCTCCCACTACACCATAACGTGCCCCTTTGTCAACCCATCCATTCCTCCCTGCCCCGGACCATCCCATCCCAAGTCCACCAGCTATGTCCCGCACTTCCCAAACACCTCAACCAACCCTTCCCTCCCCACTTCCACCAACCGCCGCCCCCAGCCTTCACCAGCAGCTAGATCTGCGCCAGCTTTAATTCGGGCAGATGCTCAAGACAATGCTGCCGGTTCATGCATATTTGCGTGAATTGGCGGCGCTCACACCCGCTTGATTTGCCCTGTCCAAAAAGCTGCAAATAAAAATGCTAAACAATACTTATCGACTCCTGTAAATGTTTCCCATTTGTCTTCTAAATTGCTTTATCACCCTGACTCTAATTTCTCTAACTATCTTCTGTCGGGTCTCTCACACGGCTTTCATCCCGGTGTCGAAAATGTCCCCTCCCAGAGCCTCATCTGCCCCAATCTTCAGTCCGCTCTCGCCGAACCCGAAACAGTCGATAAAAACCAAATAGCTGACTCTCTCTCTCGTTTTGCCTTTCAGAAACTCAGGCTGTTGGCACCAGAGGCGGAACCAGTCCCAACCCCAGTACCTCCTTATTCAGAGCTGATATTCCATTGAATCATCCTTTGAGACCTCTCCTCGAAGCTTCCCTTGATTCTATTCTTCACGCTGTTTCCCCCAGAACCCTGCAATCTTATTTAACAACACAGAAATGCTTTAAAGCATTGCTTTCTGCCTACAACCTGCCGTTCCCTGATTTTTCCCTGCTCTCTGTCACTTAATTTATATTTCATCTCAACATTAACAAAAACCTCCAAGTCGGCTTCATTAAAGGCTATCTAAGCGAAATTACCCTCACCTCAAATAGCAAATTCACAGACCTCCCTTCTCATCAAAGGCATTCAAAGACCCCATCCCACCCGCCCAGATGCCAGGCAACCCATAACCTAAAAAATCTTGACTAAATTCATTTCCACCCTCCGCAGAAGTTACCATTCTATCCACACCACTCGCAGGAGCCCCAATCTCTCTTCCCCACTTCCGCAGCAGTGTCCGCTCCCGCAGGAGCCCCTATCTCTCTCTTTCCCACTGCCGCAGCAGTGTCTGCTCCCGCAGGAGCCTCTATCTCTCTCTTTCCCACTGCCACAGCAGTGGCCGCTCCCACAGGAGCCTTTTCTGTATTTCTCTACTGCCGCAACAGTAACGTCTCCCGCAAGAGCCTTTATCTCTCTCTTTAAGTAGTGAATCCTTCAGCAAGCCAATTTCTCTTCCCAGATACCACCGCAACAAACATACTCCAAAGGACATCCACACCCCTCTAACATTAAGCCTTGATTTTTGGGGGGTTGTAAATGCACGTCTCTGGCCGCTGTCCTGCTCTAATTGCATATTTGGGGAGCGCTTTAAGGCCAGGCTGGACACCGAGCTCAGACCCCTTTCCCCGGACAGGGGGGGTGGTACCCCAGGCTCAGGTTATATGCATAACCTTTACTCAATGTAATTATATGTAAGTGTGAAATCGTGAAACTCTTCATATGGTTTAGTTTCACAGTCAAACACAAACACAACCGCAAACTGGTTATTGCATGTCCTTCCTGAACCACTTTCTAAAACCCATATTTTCAAAACCCTTCCAAAGCCATTTTGTTACATATTGAGGGAGACTGAAATTGAAACATTGTTCAATGACATAGGAAATTTTAAAACATGAACAGTTTTCCCTGATTTCAAAAAGTCAAGTTGTTCGGATAAACTGGCATGTGGATTGCAATGAACGCAGCTAATTTTGCTCTCTTGTAAGGCCCCAATTTGGGAGTATGCATAGATGCTTAGTTGCAAATAGTATTGGCCACTGCTTATGTTAAGCATGTATATGAAATGCATGCATGTACTTAACAGAATGTTTAACATTCAGTATTTACGCCGGTATAGCTGATGTGCGTGAGCCGATAAAGAAGCGCAATGAGTTTGAGCGCTTAGCTGGAAAGGCGCGCGAGGTTGTCGAGTGCATAACCCTTTCTCACAGACATTGCTGGAAAGTTTTGCAGTTCAGTTAGATAAATCAGTAGCAGATAAAGTAAAGCAATGCACATATTACTAAAGTTAACAGACGGTAAGGAGAAAAAGAGAGCAGCGCACTTTTGTCGCATGATCTTGATGGCTCATCGTTCATTCACCAAACTAAAGTATAAAACAACCAAAAGGTTTTAGGGGAATTCACTATAAACAAAATTTATTTTACAGTGAATCAGTGTTTATCAGTAAAACCGATATTACAAAACAGATATCCGAATATGGTAAAATGCGTAAATATCGGGAAAAATATTGGTAAATCGATATAATCGGTCGATCTCTACTGAGGACTGGAGTAATGATACTGAAAATTCAGTTTTGTTCACAGCAATTAGTTATATTTTAACATATTCGCACAAAACATCTCATAAACTTGCACTTCAGTTAAATGTGATGAAATTAGGGCTGGGTGATAATTCGATAACGATAATTATCGTGATCTAATTTTCCTCGATAAAATGATATGAAGAGTTCGATAAATGTTTGATATAATGTTTATGCGCCAAAAGCGGAATGAAACAGCGCGACTCATTTGAAGCACGCCACTCGGAACGTTTATCCGCGAGCGCACTAGAGATGTGTTCTCTTGGTCATGCGAGATCCAGTGTGAAGCGCAAATTCAGAAAAGAACACAAATGACCAGTTAAATTACCAGTATGATACAGAGCTGACAAACAGCAGAAACACTGTGAGCAACGATACAGTTAGGTTTTTCAGTCTACAAATCATCATCATTTAGCACTATTGTGTCAGAAATGTGGGTATTTATTTGTATCAGATTATATTATATTATTAATGTAGACATTAAATGTATTAAAAGAGTAATGTTCCAAATGTTTTCTTTACTCTTTCTAACAAACACAACAATTACATCATTTCATATTCTGAGGAGAACAAATCATTCTACAAATCACAAATTAAGAAACTTATGTGAATGTGGGTGTGATTAAGCCAAGCCACCAGCTCGCCTTCGAGTCCGTGAAGGGATGTAAAAATGATGGTTCACTCGCAAAAGCACTTTCGTGCAAGGTGGAATTTATTTACAGTGCCAGAAAGATTGTCCACAGTGAAGAATATATACAAGTGCACCCAAAAAAATGACAAAAATCCAAAGTACTAAATAAACAACAAAAGGGAAAAATAAACCAGAAAATAATCCAACAATGATATATTCAGGAAATAAACAGGTATCCACAATATACGAAGGGGTTTTGGGTTTTGCTTGAGGCACCACAGTAGCACTCTTGCATCGACTTGGTAAACAAGTACTGTATGTTTGGCCTCGGCTTAAATAGACCAAACCCCGCCCCTTTTTTGGGCCATACCATTCACAGGTAAGAATAACATTTAACACACACAAATACCACATCTATTTGTCATCTGTTATACTTAATCAATAATAATCACTTCCAATCTATTTATATGTATTAATAAACACATAGTCCACTAACACATAATACATTTAACACATGATTTCCACACTTAAATACACTCAGTAACACCTATTCATACTAGACAATGGTTTCGCCAGCTTCCGGTTGAGCTGCGCGGCGCGACCAAGGCCGTGATGTCATAATCGGCCGCCGCTTGTTCGTTCGGTTTGGTCGGCGCGGTATTTCCCACCGGAAGACTGACTACGCCCACACAGACAAACATCACAGGGACGAAACGACACGACAAGTGCAGTGTAAGTGTATGAAATGACTGGGAAATGGATATGGACAGAAGAGAGTGCTGCAATGGGAGAATGTCCATGTGCTGTCAGGATTGCGTGTGCACCCACTACTCTGATAGTGGCAACAGCAGGGAGGATGAATGAGGTAAGTAGGTGTGTGTATGTATGTGTGTGTGTGTGCCAGTGCTGCTTCCACAGCGGTGGCAGCTAATGTGACTTTATCACATCACCTTCCCCCTCTCCAAGCCACGTACTGGCCGAAACCTGGACAGGTAGTCGGCTACCACGTTGAGTCTGCCAGGTCAATGCCGTATCTTGAGTGGTACGGCTGCAGGGCAAGGTACCATCATGTGACTCTGGCATTGTGGTCCTTCATGGACTGGATCCAGGTTAGGGCTCGGTGGTCAGTTTCTAGATCGAACTCTTGACCAAGGAGGTAATAGCGCAAGCAGTCCAGGGACCACTTGATGGCGAGACCTTCCTTCTCGACCGCCAAATATCTTGTCTCCCTAGGGAGTAGCTTGCGGGTGAGGTAGACAACTGGCCTCTCTTCTCCTGCGTTTCCCTGGGCAAGGACTGCTCCAATCCCTGTTGTGGACGCATCTACTTGCACCAGGAACTTCTGAGAGAAGTCTGGAGTGCAGTGTAAGTGTATGAAATGACTGGGAAATGGATATGGACAGAGGAGAGTGCTGCAATGGGGGAATGTCCATGTGCTGTCAGGATTGCGTGTGCACCCACTACTCTGATAGTGGCAACAGCAGGGAGGATGAATGAGGTAAGTAGGTTGTGTGTGCCAGTGCTGCTTCCCCAGCGGTGGCAGCTAATGTGACTTTATCACATCGGGGCAAAACACATTCACACACCCGAATCAAAAATGTGAAGTCATGAACAAATTTTGCACATTTGCATATATACAGTCATAGTCAGAATTATTGACACCTTTGGTAAATATGAACAAAGAAGCCAGTGAAAATAAATCTGCATTGTCAATCATTTTTGATAAAAGATCAAAAAGGGGGTTGGGTGAAGCTCATTTGGCGTATTTTTTTTCTCTAAAACACATTGGCCACAGTTAATGGCACCCTTTTATTCAGTACTTTCTGCAATCTATTTTTTCCACAATAACAGCTCTGAGTCTCTCTTATAATGCCTGATGAGTTTGGAGCTCACCTGACAAGAGATCTTTGGAGAGTCTTTGGCCACTCAAACTATCCTCCTCACCTTGCATATAGACAATATAGACACGCATCCTCTTCCAGGCAGATGTGACATTTTAAACAGTACAGATTTATTTTTACAAGCTTCTTTGATCATATTAGCTAAGGGTGCCAATAATTCTGACCACGACGACTGTAAAGTAGAACTTTTATGTGAGATCTCACTTGCAAGCTTGATTAGAATTTGAAATTCGATCAAACTGAATAGAATAGGTAAGTGATAGCGATAAGTTTGCATCCCTGAATATTCAGTTGTTTATGTCCCTTTTTATATTTGCATACAGTACATCTATTGTGTCTATAATTATTGTAGCAAAATTGAGCACCTGTGACCATGGAATTTGTATTTGTAGACAATATTTCAGTACAGTCATCAAGAAAATGTTTTAGGAGTTGCAAACTTGTATTTTTTTTTCTTTCTCTCACACAAACCAACCAAACCTGTAACGTTGTGGAGAATCTGGGGAAACAGGCAGAGGCAAGGATCTATGTGCAGATGTAGAACAAATTTAACAACTCACAAAGAACTAAAGAAACACTAGGGCTGTGTGTGTGTATATATATATATATATACGTTGTATATAAAAGTCCAGGACAAGGCACAGAAAGTGCAACAAACACAAGAAAGAGCTGATTTGTGAGGAGAGCAATCACACTTATTTTCTAAAACCAAAATAAAACTGAACACCACAAAATTGCAAAAACAACAACAACAAAAAAACAATAACCTTCAAAAAGGTCTCTTCAGTATAAAGGATAAATAAAATAATGTTAGGTAAAATTAAAAAGTCAAAGTCTTCTTGCACTGGATGTGCTGGTTTCAGCCTCATTTCCTGCTGCAGTCATGTCCTCATCTCATTTATAAAACACCTGTGATTCACAAGTACTTGCTAAGGAGCTCACATTCACGTCAAGTAGCCTTGTTGACAAGTTTGGGTGAGTAAGGGCAAAATGCACAAGATATAGTACTTTCAGTGCCCTGTAGTTGGCGATATCACATCTTTTGTAGCAGAAATAAACTGCTGCAGAAAAGCTAGGTGCCATGCAAAATGTAATTTGTAACTGCAAAACTAATTTCAGATGTTGTGGCATAAGGAGTACTCATTCAAAAATGTAGTGAAGTAGAGAGTAAAATTTGTTAATATCTTTGATACTCAGTACAACTACAAAGTATCCGAAAAGATACTTAAGTACAGTAATTAGTTACATTTACTCAAGTAATCTACACCTCTAGTGTCATGTAAGTACACAGTTGTTAAGGACACCTAATATAAAGTGGAACAGTAGCTTCAGTTGTTTTGTTTCCCCCTCCTCCCCCTGGATACAGCAGTGTCACAGTAAGGGTTAAATTCTGAGTGGAGGATGTGTTTATCAAACTGAAACTAAGCTTTTGCCTGCTCTCATTCACCTCGACTGAAGTTCTTCTGTCATCGACAAACATGGAGCTGTATCTTGCTATTCTTACCCTCGCTGTTTTTCTCTCAGCTGATGCTCAGTGTAAGTTCATACTTTGCATATTAAAATATTTACACCGATTTTTAATATAAAAAGACTGTACACGGATGTATTATTTCATGAAGTACACTAATTCCTTAAGCGATATACATTAACGTTCAAAAGTTTGGCATTAGTACAATTTTTAATGTGTTTTTGTTTTGTTAAAGAAGTCTCTTATGCTCATCAAGGCTGCATTTATTTGCTAAAAAAATTCTAGGTAACACTTTACAATAAGGCTCATTAGTTAATAACATTAGTAAACGAACTAAAAATGAACAATACTTCTACAGCATTTATTAATTTTAGTTAATGTTAATTTCAGTATTTACTAATGCATTATTAAAATCACAAGTTGTGTTTGTTAACAGTTAATGCACTGTGAACTAACTATTTTCATTAACTAACATTAACAAATATTAATAAATAATGTAATAAATGCATTGATCATTGTTTGTTCATGTTAGTTAAACGGGTCATATGATGCTATTTTAAAGATCATTATTTTGTGTATTTGGTGTAACAGAATATGTTGACATGTTTTAATGTTCAAAAAACACATTATTTTTCAAATACTGTACATTATTGTAGCTCCTCTATGCCCTGCCTCTTTCAAAAACTTCATGTTCTACAAAGCCGCTCCTTCCGACAAGCACAGTCTGCTCTGATTGGCCAACTGACACCACAAGCAGGAGTCTGAAATGTAACGCCCCTTTTCATAATCCCTAACTTCAGATTTCAAAATTATAGTAAAGACAATTAATAATGTAGTTAGTTTTACCATCAGTTCAAGCCTGAGAGGGGAACAGAGTCGCGTGACAGACACAGTGATGAAGCTTGTATGTGTTTGTACGAAAGCCGTGATTGTGTGACCATGTCTCCCTCTCTCACACATGTGAGCACACACACACACATTATACGCAAAACTCCGCATTTGAACAGTCAATAGCAAATAAACTAATAACAAAACATACTTACAGTTGCTGATTCAGAAGCACCAGATTGTCATAGCAAAGTCAGAATTACCTCCTCTCCTAGGTTCACGAAACGGTCGTCCATGAAATGCGTTGCTATTGCATCTACTTTCGGAAGGCCAAATAAAGTGCTTTTGCTTTCAGCTAGAAACACACAGTCAGTACGTTTACATGGACATCAATACTCCGATTTTAATGCGATTAAGACAATACTCTGATTAAGAGTCTACCATGTAAACAGAGATTTTTGATTACCTTAATCCGGCTAAAGTCATACTTGATGTGGAAGGTCGCCACCATATGCCAAGTACACAGGCAGAAGGACGCAGGATTCCAAAACAAGGAATTTTATTTTATCCCAAAAAATGAGAAAAGTTTAAAAAAATACAAAAGTAAATCAACTTGGTCTAATAAACAATCCAGCTAGACATGAGTATCAGAGGTCAAACAAACTTTAACTCAATATAAAGAATACTTGTCTGACTGACACAACAGACAAGTATTTAAGACAAACGGTGAGCTCACTTAAAACAGGGGAAACATACATGTACAATTCAACCAATAAAAGTAAACATAATAAACGAAACCAAAATATTAATACAAACAACCAATATTAATCATAATAAATAAGGGGATAGAAAATCCAACAAAATCAAAGTTTGTTTCCTATGGTATGCGTTATGGATGCATGAGTGCAGAGTTACCCTTATCAATGTGTGGCCTCAGGTTCAGCCATCACAATCGAAGTAAACACAAATCGAATTAAGACATGAAGTGCATTACTGAAGTGCAGTACAGACATGTAAACACCTTAATCAAACTATTACCGCTGTGTAGGACTTTTAAATAGGATAAACACACGGCTGTTATCAACCGTTTGACAGCAAATAAAAGAGCCTCAACACCGGCGTCGTCTGTATGCACGTACAAATAATTAACTGCACTTGAAGCTTTCATAAAATTAAAAATGAAACACCCAAACCTGTATATGGCATCCTAACGAAGACGAACTATATGTTTACACGTGAAATTCTGGGTTGGACGTCGGATGGAGTCACGTGGTGACGTAATGACGCATTCCATTAATCGATCTATGTACTATAACATGTAAAACGGGAACATGAAAGGATTATTCTAAAAGCAACTCATGTAAACACCTTAATCATAATATTGTCTTATTCAGAATAAGGTAAATAATTAGATTACTGATGTCCATGTAAACGTAGTCAGTGCTCCCTGACACGACTTCATCAACACTACTGCGGTTACTGAAACATTTGGGGTGGAATTATGCAAATATTTCCACATCGTGACGTAGAGATGTGGGGGCGTGTTTCAACGAGGTGTTTTAGGGGGCCGTGGCAGAGTCTTAACTTCTATAAAGAATATCTCTTTGGTTTTGAGACTTTAGTCTTTGCAACTTCAGGGATCTTATCTATACACAAACAGCTTGTAACACTCAAAGAGGAATGGAAACTCGTATGACCTCTTTAATGCATTAACTAATGTTAACAAATGACACCTAATTGTAAAGTGTTACCAAATTCTATTTTGATATATTGTAAACTGTAATTGATTTCTGTGATCAAAGCTGTATTTTCAGCATCATTCCTCCAGTCTTCAGTGTCACATGATCCTCCAGAAATCATTCTAATCCACCTTATTCTTCAATGCAGAAGGAAGCCTATGTGCGAGAAAGGTTCATTAGACGCTATAGGGAGATAACGAGAACAATAACAACGTGCAGTAAACTCTAAAACTGTTCGCACTTAGCAAAGGGGTGGACAATTTCCGGAAACTTCCAAAAATACCAGGAAGATTTCAAAAATTCCTGAAAAGTCTCCCAAATTTCTGGAAAGTTTCTGAAATTTACTGGAAATTTTCCAACTTTTTGCCACCCTATTTGCACTACAAACCAGTGTGTTCATAATTTAGATAATACATTAAAATAATATGGTAAGACAGCAATTCTCAATATCAAGCAGCAAAACAAGTGGTTTTGTACAGATTAAAATAGTGGGACATGGATGACACAGGAAGCAAGACCCAAAACATTTATAAATGGCTCACTCTTACAGGAAGAAAAAGCTGGATATGCTGATTTACTGATGTTGGAAACAGTTGTGCTTTTTAATATTTTAATGAAACCTGTGGTACTTTCTTTCAGGATTTTTGATGAATAAAAAGTTAAAAAGCATTTATTCAAAATGGAAATCTTTTCTAATGGTGCAAGTCTTTACTATAATTTTTTATTAAACCACCACATTCTTTCTGAATAAAAAAAGTTTAATTTATTTAAAAAGAAAACAACAAAAAACATGCTGACCCCAAACCTTTGAATGGTGGTGTATATTGTTACAAAAGATTTCTAAATGCACTTTTTGGCAACACTTTATTTTAAAGTGTCCTTGTTACATGTATTTACGATTATAATAACAAAAGAGTAACCCTAATCCAAACACTAATCGTAACCATATAGTAAGTGCATGTAGTTTATTAATATTATTCAGTACTTAAATGTATAATTACACTGTAACAAGGACAACTTAAAATAAAGTGTAACCCTGTTAGATTTACTTCGATCACCATGTTAGGTTTGAGCAGTCAAACGGCTGATGGCTAGTTAGCTACCATGGTTGATTATAAGTGGTCATTTAGTATATTGGGTGTTAACAACAGCTGTATAGAACATCTGCACATTTAGAAACGGCTGGCGCTTTAAATAATTTGTGTGTTAATTCCCAAAACACATTAGATATATCTGATATGCAGTTTATTTGTCTGTGTATTTCTAATTTATCTTTTAATGTTTCTTCCATTTCAGTAGAGCATAACGATTTCTCAATTACTGGATGTTCTGAAACAGAGAAAGAGTCTATGGCTGGATCTGACGGAGAGGAGGCATGGCATGCTGACTTTAATAAAAAATATGGAGTAGTTACATTACCTGATTTCGCAGATCCTATGAGCTTTGAAGGATATTATGAAACAAGTGTTGCAGAACAAGAAGTATGCAAATACAACCTGGCTGTACTCATTAAAGCTTACAAGAGCCACCAGAGGAAATGGGTACGACATGAATTTGCACCGTAAAAAATTTTTTAAGTACAGTTTTGCATGTTTTAACGTTTTACAGTAATACATTTCTTTATTAGAAATTAAATGAGCTACATGTTATACATTCAGTGTTTTCAGTATTTTGGTTTACCATGAGTTTTGGCTTGCAATTGAATTAAATATGTATGATCTAAGTGTTCTTATGCATGCATTTTATTTGAATGCAGTCATATGTACTGCTGCAGAGTTCAACACAGTTATATGTGTTCACAGATCCTCCCGAGACGTCCATCTATCCGAGGAACGATGTGCAGCTGGGTGTTGAAAACATGCTCATCTGTCACGTGACTGGCTTCTTTCCTCCGTCTGTCAATGTCTCATGGTCTAAGAACAATGTGATTGTGACAGAAGACGTGAGTTTGAGTCAGTATCGGCCGAGGAGTGATGGATCCTTCCACGTGTTCTCCTCTCTGAAGATCACTCCTGAAGAGGGAGATGTTTACAGCTGCACAGTGAACCACCAAGCGCTCCAGGGCCAACCGCAGACCAAAATATGGAGTAAGAGCCATTTACAAAGAGCCAATGAGCTGATTTAAAAACAACAGTATTGATTCTGTGACAAATGAAGTACCGAGCGCTGAGAGGATTGTTACAGTGAAAGTGCATCTGCTCAGCAGCTGTTCTAACATTCACATTCTTACACTGAATTCATATCCATCTTATCACCAGGTGTCCCGGAGGCAGCTGCTGTCCTGCCCAGCGTGGGTCCGGCGGTCTTCTGTGGAGTGGGATTGACTCTGGGGCTGCTGGGAGTCATTACTGGACTCTTCTTCCTCATTAAAGCAACTACAACTGCAACTACGCCAGACATGGCCAAAAACATAAAACATTTAATGCATTGGACCCAATCAAAGAGAGTTTATCCAGGATTCTGAAGACATTACATTTGCAGTTCATCAGAAGTAATCTAAAGAATTCAGAATCTTACTTAATAATTAAAACAAGACACTTTTGCTACCTTCATGCTAAATGTAGTTGATTTTGTCATGGACTGAAATGTAAAATTTTTTGTACTTAATATTATGGCAATAAAAATTGGACATGTTTCAGAAACTTTCACTGTTATAAAGCAGGGGGGTTGCCATTTTTGTTTTTATCTTTGCATACACAACTTGCCATATAAAAAGGTGTTAGAAATAAAGCGTGCAGGGACTGAGAAGGCATGGACATGCAGAAGGGTATTTTACAGTGATATAAAGCAGTCACTTTAGAAAAATCCACAATTAGATGTTATACACTGATTAACAGTTTATTATACAGAAATTATATTTAACTGGTTGCTTAATCTGATTAAATTGATTTACATATCATCTAATGTTTTTTTTACATTTACAAATGTTAGTAATTTTAAGCACTTTATGAAATTTGTAAGCATTCAAATGCACTTTAACACTTTCACATGTCTGCGTAAAATCAAAATGTACAATATTCGTTTTGTTCACCCTTTGCTAGTCTTAAGGTAAGCAATTAATTCGTGCAAGTTTATCCACTGAAAAAATTGCCTTGGTAGTCTTTAAAGCAAAATCTGCTCATTTGCTTCCGCTCTGGAATGGCATTTCTTCTGTGAGCGCAAAAATAAAATCCCGCCTTCTATTCAATATTCTATATATTTCAGTTGGAAATACATCGCCACACTGAAATAAAGTCAGCAGCTGCTACCAGTTCACACAGACTTTAAAATATTCTATCTGACCCCCAGCATGAATTTTTTATGGAGACCCTTATTTATCTGCACTGACAATGTGTCGGTGCTTCAAGTGTGTTGTGAAATTAGTTGAACTGCCTGTATATTTTATAGCGGTATGGCAAGCAGCCATTTTACAAATTGCATGGGTTTTTATAAAAATCTCCATCTCTCTTATGAAACCCAAAGTGCTTGCAAACACTGGATTTGCAGTTATTTGGTGGAAGATGCAGCTCTACCTCTGCCATGTTCATCTATGATCTATGTGGCTCTCAGGACTCGCCTCGGTCTCTGTAGTGTTGAGATGCATCATATTCACTTAGAAGTAGTGATGAGAGAATGTACTTGAGAAACAGCTTAGGTCATGTCCACATGTACACGGGTATTTTTATAAACTGAGTTTTTCCTTTCGTTTAAAAAAAAATCTCCGTCCACATGAAAACACAAACGCATGCTATGAAGCACTGTCAAGAGCATACCAAACCAACAGGTGGCTATACAATCTCAACCGTAAAGCCATGTTGGCCAGTCAGAAGCCTGAGGAAGTTTCCAGTAGGCGGCGATAACAGCACAGGCTCTGGCATCACAAGCAGTGTTGCTAATTTAGCGATTTTGTAGCTAGATTTAGCGACTTCCCCACCCCTTTTGAGACTTTTTTCAAAAGTTTAGGGAAAATTTAGCAACTCCTTGACAAACCTTATCTAAGTTTTTATCTTTCCCACTGTTCTATATTCAACTTTATATAGATCAGTGAATTTAGTGACATCTAGTGACATTTAGCTACCAGTTTTAGCTCCTTTCAATTGAAAGCAGTTGACAACACTGGTCACAAGCCAAAATCTCTGGTTTCACTGTCTACACAATAACACTGCAACTGGAGTTTTTGAAAATTTTCACCCTGGCAGGAGTTTTCAAAAATGTTTGGTTTCAGTGACCTGGTGCTGCGTTTGCATGAGGACGAACGGCCAAACCACATAGAAAAAGCTGCGGTTTTGAAAATACCTGCGTTCGTGTGGACAGGGCCTTAGAGAGGAGAAATCAATCTATACATAGAATATATTGTATAATAATTACATATAAATAAACTAGGTTTTACCGATGCAATGTTAAAAACAAAGCATCGCGATACAAATGCCGATGCAAACTTGTGTAAATCAATGCATCGAATCGTTAACTTTTATGCTGGTGCACCGATGCAATTCGGTGAATATTACCATCCCTAATAGGTATTTTTGGGCTGTTTAAAGTATTTAAGAAAATAATTCATGTATTTTAGAGTAGTTTGGGTTGTGGGTAAATTAAACACGATCTGTTGTGATGTCAGAATCAAGTTGCATTGTGGTCTATGGAGCGGCCTGCAGTGTGCATATGAAGCAGACACGCTCTCTCGGTCAAGATCGAGAGGTCGATGGTTTGTCCATACAAACGTCCCTTGTTACATTTAATGAAGTGAAACACACTTCAGAATGGCAGCAGGATTCACCCGAGAGTAAGTGCTTAGGGAAGTTCACGAGTGCATGTCTAAAAGGGAAGTGGAACTCAGCCTGAATAGTTACAGAAACCCAGTTATAGGAACTAGCTACCAATGCGGTTCCCAGACAAATAAATGTTCCTCTAGGACCCTTTCCAGGTCACAGTTTCAAGATTTAATAATGACAGTTATTATAGAGTATAATTGTGGATTATAAAGTGTTTGTGTCCTCTAAAACTGGAGAGGTTGTTGAAAGCTTGCAGGTTTCTCCAGGAATGTAAGTAAAAAGGACATTGAGTTTCCCGAGTTAACCATTATTTACATTATTTGAAGTGTGATTAAAAAATGAAAGTGGGATATGGCTTAACAACACGTGACACATCAGCAAACAGTGTCTGATTGGACAGTGGTTTTAGACACTCTTCTCTTCATCATGAACAGTTGTGATCTGCTCTCAGTTGTGATAGAGCGAGTGAACATGTCTCTGCCAAAGCTCTGGGGTTTCCATCACATTCTCCTGCTGTCTGTATTCACCGGCGCAGGTGAGAGATGTGGGCTATACTAAGAGCTACTGAAGAAATTAGTATTATTACAGTAGTAGTGGTGGTGTGGATATATTGGTGTGTTTGGTTTGGTAAGATTTAACAGCAACATCTTCTTAAACGCTGTTAGTTATGATGATTCTTTTAGTGGACCCTCCAATATAGTAAAGTAGAAGTACAGATATTTTAATAATATAATCAGGGACGGTCAAAGCCTTTATGGGGCCCTAAGCAGAATTTTATTTGGGGGGCCCTCGGAGCCGCCGATATGACTGGTTATTGTCAAAGTTTAATTATTCACACACTATAAAACTAACACACCCATTATCAGTTTTATTTCTTGTAGCTTTATTACTTTCATCATACCATTGTCTGCCTGCATGTTTTTACCCTTCTGTGATTTTTAATTGGAACAGTTGCAAACTTACAAGAGCGGTCAGGTGTTCATTTGCACTTTAACTTTCAAAGTCTTGAAGTATTATACTTAATGTGGTGTGCTGAAAAGTAGCTAAATAAACCAGCAGACAATGCATTTACAGAACAGAATGTTATTTTAACAACATAAATATTAATTGTAGGTATTGTAATTGTAAATAATTGTAAATGTTAACCCTAAGTTGTACGCTAAGGTAAATAATGATAAGCTGTTATCAGTTTATGAAACAGAAGCTTATTTTTTTATTACAAAAAATATATACCCAGGAAAGTTATTTTTAAGCAGAAGACAACAACTTTCATCTAAAACTAAATAAAATGTTATTACTTCCCTAAAACAAAAAGATACTCTACCTATGCTATGCTAATTAACTGTGGGGGGGAGGGGGGTCTGATCTACCCAGAAAACAAAACAAGAAAGAAAAAGCGCTCAGTGCTTCTCATATCGGGAGAAATAGGTGAATTTATGTGATGTTAATCTGACAGATCCACACGGCAACGTCTAGCGCATATTATCAACATTATAATGCCTGCATAACGTCGCTATGGAAATTATAAAATTATATGTATAGATTTTTTTTAACATTGAGCTTTCGTATAATTTCCATTCAGAAACTAAACTAAAATAAAAAAACTGTCATTTCATGTAGACTACTCTTGGGGGCTCTAAGCAGCCACTTAGTTCACGTATGCCTCGGGCCGGCTCTGAATATAATAATATGAACATGACATGATGTTTTAGAAAGGACATTCTATTACAACAACTGGCTGATGTGTTCAAGTACTTGTTTTTGTTTTTATTGTTTTTCAGCTAATGGATATTATAATTACCATTGGTCACAATGCATCTACAACTCGAGTGATTTCAGTGACATGGTGTTCTTGGATGGCTATTACTTCAATAAATATCTGTACGTGCAGTTCAACAGCACTGTGGGAAGTTTGTGGGGTTTACTGAGTTTGGTGTAAAAGCTGCAGAGAACTGGAACAAAGATCCAGCAATTTTGCAGCAATTTAGGGCTGAAGTTGATAGATTCTGTAAACCTAATGCTGAACTGTACAAAACAGCTATCCGTGATAAAGCAGGTATGTGACTCAGGACTCTTGTTTTAAACAGTTATATTGTTTTTAAAGGAAAATATTTAGCTAATATCAAGCACATTTTTAAATGGTGTAATCGTAATGTATATTGTAAGATGTAACTGTGGCTCTTCCTGGTTCAGTGGCTCCAGTTGTGAAGCTGAGTTTAGTGAAGCAGGGAGACAGCAGACATCCATCGCTGCTGATGTGCAGTGTGTATGACTTCTACCCTGAGAAAATCAAAGTGTCCTGGCTGAGGGACGGTGTAGTGGTGACTTCTGACGTGACCTCGACTGAGAAGATGCCTAACGGAGACTGGTACCACCAGATTCACACTGAGCTGGAGTACACTCCCAAAGCTGGAGAGAAGATTTCCTGTATGGTGGAGCACGCCGGCTTCCAGAAACCCATGATCTATGACTGGAGTAAGAGAGAGGACTCTGACATACCAATGTAGCATCCATTACACAATAAGAGAAAATATGGAAACTCAACCTGCTAAATAAAAAACACAAAGTGTATGTGACAGTAAATGCTGTGATGTGTGTTCCTCACAGACCCTCCTCTGCCTGAGTTTGAGTGGAATACACCGCTGTTATTCACTGCTGGAGCTGCTGGACTGATGCTGGGGATCATCATAGCGGCTGCTGGATTAATTTACTACAAGTCAACATCAACAGGTCTGTGAGTTACACACCAACACGCTATACATGTCATGGCATGCTATTTTTAAATTAATTACTCCTTTTATTTTGATAGATGAGATCCCAGTACTACATTAATGATGGTAAGTTTACATTCCATTCTGATAACCGTATTTCTGTGTGATCAATCATTATAATGAATTACTGAATAATCAAGCCCAGTAACATGAGTAATAATCACACTGAATTGCAGGTCCTCATCCAGACTGAAAAATGCCTCGTCATGGAGAAACACACACTCTTCATGACACAACTAACACGCAGTGTGTTTCAAAATAACCATCATGATGAAGATCACAGCATCATATCTGATGTGTTACAGCTAATATTTCAGCATCTTTAGGCAGTATTGACAGTGATGATGCTTGAAGTTTGTTTTCTCTGTGAATTCACATGTGTATAGTTCATTTTTATAGCTGTGTAAATAACTATTATGTTGTTTTCTGTGCTGTGTTACTGATCTACTGTAGCTGATACCAATTTACAGGTAATCGAGATATCATGAGTGCAGTATTACGGTATTACAGAGTATTATTTACTGTGTTTAGAATAATGGAACAAACTGTTTTGTCTAAAACTTGTTTGCCCTGCTGAAAAAAACAATAGAACCCTGCCCAAAACACAATAGAAAATGTAATGGATTTAATGGTTATAATGGGAATTGTATTGGTTTTAATGGAAACTGTAATGGTGTCTACTGGTATGTGATGGATTCTATTGGTGGGATGTTAAATCCTATTTATGGATTTAAATGCCCAAAACAAAAAATAAATTTTGTAATGGTTTTACTGGAAAAAGCTAATGTTCTTAATGGTATTTTAATGGAAACCATTGGAATTTCTGTGATGTTTCTATTGGGCTTCTAAAAAAGCTACAATTGTTTTTGGAAAGTGTATGGGACACCATACTTGGCCACACATCATGTCACTATAACTTGTGGCCAAATCTGTGGAACAAAAGCAGATGACAGTGAAACATCAGTATTCTGTGTGCTGAGAATAAAACAGTGTGACATTCTCTAATTATATTCAGATATATGTAACATACTAGGCTATATATTCTGTGTCCATATGTTTTACATTTTTTGATGTTTTTTTTTGCAAAGTCAGTGACATACTCATTAATGTGACCTCTCTGCCCCTCACAGTCACACATAGAGCAAAATAACGTGTCAGGGGAAGGTCTTTAAACTCAAATCAAGGTATTAAGTGCTAAGAATGATGAAAACTTGTCTGAGCTTGAGCACAGCTTGTATTGAGTTTAAATAATCCCTGTTAGTTAGTTTGTAAATTATCATACGTAGAGAATTGTAATATTTAATTTGCATGATTGGTTTTACATAAAACACAGCATTATTCATCTAAAGTGGATGGTAAAGGGGGATGGTGGTTTTACAAAGGGGATGCTTCTTGTCAATCTTTTCAACAATTTGAGTCCTGTACAGAATAATTCAGGTTTGCCTGTGTGTGAGTCTCAGTAGAGTGAGGTCAAACCAGTGTTAATTTCATCGACGAAGACGACGACGAAGAATATTCGCCAACAAACCTATTTTCTGTGACTAAGACGAGACGTTGACGAGCTAAAACTTATATCTAATGATAAAAACTATGACGAAATTTATGCCGCATCTTCGTTAACAAGACGAGACGGGACTAAAATGTTATTTGAGGACTACTGGACATTCAAAATACATCCTATAGGCGAAGTTAACTGTCTTGTCTTTCAAAATGTGCATCTCTGTCATTGGATAAGGGGCATTTTCTTATCTAGTCTCAGTATGGCAGACACAGTGGACGGATAGGCTACCAAAACATGAACTAGCGATCTGAAACAATGGCCTCAGCACCCGAAGGGTTAGGGATATGGTGACCAGACGTCCCGTTTTCCCCAGGAGTCACAATTCGTTGTCGATTAACTTAAAGTTAGTGAAGGCAGGATAGGCGGAATCACGCTGATAGAAGTGCTCTCTCTCGCGCGATCAGTTCTCAGTTCTCAAATACACACACAGCAGTCCAAATGTCTATAGAGTATCTCATGTAAATACAGTCGGTTATGGCTTAAGTGAGCGTAAACAGGTGGGCGAAAACTGAATGTGTCAGTATTACATGCCAACCTTCCAGAGATGGAAACTCGAGTCAGAGACTTGGACTCGAGTCGCACTTAAGTCGCATAAATAAAGACTCGAGAACAGCTGACTCGAGACTTGACTTGGACTCGTGACTCGTGAGACTCGTAAAAAACGCAAGTCATTTGGTATAGGAGTTTATATGAATGTATCTCTGAGGGAAACTGGCTGTCTTAAAAAAAGTTTAAATGGTATTTTCTTTTCATCTTGCCTCCGTATAATGCATATTAAAGCAGTGTTCATAACCGCAGCTCTGCTTTGTTTACAGCAGCAACCAAGGAAACGATGTTTAATTGATGTTCAAGCGCCACCCGCTGGCAGAGAGTGAATCTGCATTAATTCAGCCTGTCTTCTCATGTAGAATAGTTTCACAAAACTAAAGTCAGACCATTTTGTTTTTGCTTCAAATTTCGAAATTATACAATCCAATTTAGATGAAAAACTGCTCATGCTGGATGTATGCAGCCTCTTTGTTTGGATTGTGTTGTGTTTCAAATACAGTGGTTGCCTCTAATTTTAAATTGAAAAAGAGCACAGACAAAGCCTTAGTTTGTTTATATGAGATTTATTTCATTTGTGTAATTCATTTGATTAATTGGGGTTTGTTTTAAAATTTAGTTTTGTTTGACATATTTCAATTTTACAAAGAAATGTGCAGCATTTTATCTGGCAATTAATAAATGGACACCTTTTCATTTCTTTGTCTTAAATTTTGTTAAAGTTTTTTTTGTTGAGAAAATCATATCGTGAAATCAGTATTTCAAAACTGATTTAGCCATTTAGCCTCAATAACTAGCTGAAAGAACTGTTGCTAATAAATAGAACAAAGACTTGAGACGTGACTTGGACTCCACCTCAAAGACTTAAGACTTGACTTGGACTCCGCTTTAAAGACTTGAGACTTGACTTAGACTTGACCTCAGAGACTTGAGACTTGACTTGGACTTGGACCTCAGAGACTTGTGAACATGTCTGCAACCTTCCGTCTTAAATGGACAGCATTCCTAATTACCTGTGTCATCAATGTTATCCAACAAAAGATGTTAAATAAATGTATACTTGTTAAGTAGTCCTACTGTATCTGAAAAATGAGTTTAATTTGTATCTCTACCAAAAAATGAAAATTTATTCCAGTTTTTCCAAATTCAATCCTTGATTCAAATTTCTCATAAGCTTAATTGATTGAGATGTGGGGGTGTGTTTGAATGAGCCGTTTTAGGAGGGCGTGGCAGAGTCTAAACTTTGATAAAGAATATCTCTTTGGTTTTGAGACTTTAGTCTTTGCAACTTCAGGGATCTTATCTATGCACAATCAGCTTGTAACACTCCAAAGAGAAAGAAACACTTGAAATCGCATCTTATGACCCCTTTAATAAGATGGGATTAGATACATTTGTGTTGTTTAACATTTAATTATTGCAGGTTTGCGTCATATTCTGAGTTTGCATTTCACTGTTTTAATTCATTTTGATGAATACTAAATCTGTTTTTTGCGAGTGGGATGAATTAATGCACATTCACATTTAGTCTAGAACTACAGTAACATCATGTTCACAGCGCACTGTCAGTCAATAAATGGGAAAAAAGTAACTCAGATATTTTCTTGTAAATTAAAAAGTAATGCGTTACTTTATTAGTTAATTGAAAAAAGTAATATTATTACGTAACTCGCATTACTTGTAAGGCGTTACCCCCAACACTGACTAAAACTTTAATAAGACATCAGGGCTAGACATGGCAGGACAAGCCAAGGCTTACAGACAGGAAACACCGGGAGAAACGAGTAGACCAGATGAAATCAAACTGAACAGACAGGACTATAAATACACAGGTAAATCATAGATAACGAGACAAACACAGCTGGACACGAATTAACTAATGATCACACTTAACAAGGACAGGAAACAAACCAAATATGGACACAAGAGGCAGGAACAGATGACACACACAACAGAACCCTGACATAACTCCCCCCTCCAGGAAGGCGTGTCCCACGCCGTAACAGTTCCACCGGGGAGGGGGGGTGGGCGCTCTGGAGGCCCCTCAGGACAGACAAGGACAGGAACACAGGACGGGAACCTCCAGAGCGGAACAGACAAAGGAGGCCATGGCGGAGCTGGGAGCTCTGGCGGCCATGGCGGAGCTGGGAGCTCTGGAGGCCATGGCGGTGCAGGGAGCTCAGGAGGCCATGGCGGTGCAGGGAGCTCAGGAGGCCATGGCAGGTGGTCTTCATGGCCGTGGCCTCATCCCTCGGCCTGGCCACTGACATGACATCAGGGGCCCTCACAGGGTCCCTCAGCAACCACTTCCACGACAAGGGGGCAGGCGGCTAGAATGGCCTCCGCGGCTACAACAAGAGGAGCCGCCTGCCCCAGACGAGTCTCCGTGGACAAGACTAGACAAGACTTGATTAAAATGTTCCTGTGGGCACAACACGACTTAAAAACGGCACTCCTGGCCGTAACATGTGGACTTGATCCACGGGGCTAGGGTCAGCGGCGGCCGGCGGGCATGAGTCAGCGGCGATCCGGTGGGCTTGATTCAGCGGCGATCCGGCGGGCTTGATTCAGCGGCGATCCGGCGGGCTTGATTCAGCGGCGATCCGGCGGGCTTGAGTCAGTGGCGATCCGGCGGGCATTGAGTCAGAGGCGGGCCGGCGGGCATTGAGTCAGAGGCGGGCCGGCGGGCATTGAGTCAGAGGCGGGCCGGCGGCTTTGGGGAGCGGCACCCCGGGAACCAGAGAACCAGCCGGCGGGCTTGGGATAGCCACAGCCGGTGGCGGATATCTCCCGCAATCGGCGGGCATGAGGGCTCGCGGCCAGCGGACTCACTTGCCGCGAGAGACAAAACACAGGAAACAAATAAAAACTAGAGAAAACGAACAAAATAAAACTAGGTGAAGGGGCGCCGCTTACAGTTAGGTCTGGTCTTCTGTCACGGTGCACACAGCAGGGAGGAACAAGGACACGCAGACGAGGACGTAAACTCAAATAATAGTATTTAATAAGACATCAGGGCTAGACATGGCAGGACAAGGCAAGGCTTACAGACAGGAAACACCGGGAGTAACGAGTAGACCAGACGAAATCAAACTGAACAGACAGGACTATAAATACACAGGTAAATCATAGATAATGAGACAAACACAGCTGGACACGAATTAACTAATGATCACACTTAACAAGGACAGGAAACAAACCAAATATGGACACAAGAGGCAGGAACAGATGACACACACAACAGAACCCTGACAACGAGTCAGCGGTCTGAGTGGCCATATAAATTACAAACAAGTAAAATGTTATTTATTTATAGATTATATAACAACAACTTGGAAAACAGACAAAACAGAAAAGGTAAGAAGCATTATTTGAGAAAAGGGCATACTGATATAATAGGTGCAGACCTGTAACGGAACTAATTTTACCCTGCGCTGACGTAATTTCCGATTCTTGTGAAAAAGGCTAATTGGCATTATAACGGAGATGGCCCAAAGTTTAGACACCAGTGTTTCCCATTCATTATCTAGTCTGTGGCGGCCCGCCACAGTCTAATCTGTCCCACCACAGTTTCATAATAACCCGAAAATATATTTATACTCTTCATCATAACATAAAAGGTCATAAACGTTGCTTCGTGGCATTGCTTTCGCAAAGCATCAAACGGACTAAGCGTAATATGGCTCTCTCTTCATCAAGCCTGTTTGTGCTGTGTGTTTCAAAGCCAAGCGCGCCCTCGCAGCTCGTGATCAGGTGTTTTCTGCGTCTCAGAGCGGCTCCGTTCACAGTGAAGTCTGTTTTTAAATGTGCTGTGAGTTTAGTGCGCATCTGAGAACGCAACGGGCACCAGTTACACTTTTTCACATTAGCATAATTTTCAACATTTTAATGGGCAAATGTTGACAGTATTTCGTTAGATTTGAAATGAGCCGTTTGTAAACCTCTTTTCACAGAAGCTGGAGTTTTCCGCCAAAATAAAAGCTCAACTGCAGTTTCCGCCAAAATAAAAGTTCATAGGTTTATCTCTTGCAAGCAAGGATTAAAATTAACAGAAATTAACAAAATTAACGCGAACAAAGAAAATATTGTACAGGCAGAGCAAGCTCACTGTTTATTGGCTAAATAATATAAATATTGCGGTGGGGGTTTATATGAATCTATTTCTGAAGGGAACAGGCTTGAGAGAAGTTTCGACTGCATTTTTCCCCTCTTATCACTGCTCTTCCATAAGCGCCACCTGTTGTCAGAGAGTGAAATTCAGCCTTCTGCTGATTTTGTTTTATGCAGGTTTTATCATAATTTCACAAAGCTGAAGTCAGTCAATTCTGTTTTTGCTTCAAATGTTGACATGATACAATCAAATTTAAATAATAATAAAAAAAACCTTCTCATGATACATCTACATGTAGCATCATTGTTTGTATTGTGATTAAAATGTAGTGGTTGGTTTTAATTTCAAATGGCTTTTTTTATTTATTTTTTATTAAATATTAGTAGTTGTAGTAGCAGCAACTGCAAAAACAGTTTAATGGCCAGGAAAAAAAAATATTTGTGGCTGGTAGATTTTCTCAAGTCACCAGAAAATGTTGTTTGTATTGTGATTAAAATGGCAGATGTGGCAAAAAGTTAGTTTTAGGCCCTGCTTGCACGTGTAGAAATTAGGACTAAAGTATTGTAATTTCCCTACTGTAGAATAAGGTAAAATAATATACCTGTGAAATATTAATTTTCATTTATTTTACAGTGTAATTGTTTTCCAATAAATGGCTATTACTGTCATAGGAATAATAATATAACATTATTATTATTATCATCATTATATTCTAAATTGTTTGGCTTCCAAACTCACCGGTGTGTGTATAATTTAGACTGAGACACTATATCACAACTAAAAAGAGCATTGAGTCCCCCTTTAAACCTCAAGTGAAAGTCAATTCACCAGCTTTTTTATTTAAGTTTGCACACTGAACCTGTGTTGGAGATCTTAATTTTGAACTCTCAAATTACACCACATAGATTAATTTAACTTTAAAATGTAAAAAAAAAATCTTACGGTGGGGCATGCCCCCGTACCCCCCTAGAAGGGACCGAGGTCCACCCACCACAGTCTCACAAAATCCTGTGGGAAACACTGACTCCTGGTCTAGGATCTGTTTTCTTCATAAAAATAGCATAACGAAATAGATTTGGCAAACAATCCAGTGTATCTTCTGCTTTGTAAAGCGTTGAATGATTTTACAATTAATTTTCGCTGAGGGGAGCAAAGTAGCCAATCACAGACATGTTTGTTGATTTCTACAACGCAATGGGCAATCAGGTGGTTAGGTTGGAATCCACGCACTCACAGCTTTTTGTCACAAATATCTTAACATTGTGAGATATAGCGACTGTTTGTACTGTAGTTGTGGTGGACCTATTTGGGAGAAAATCCAGGGCTGTTTTTTACTCCCAGTCCGTCCCTGCAAGCGGCCCGTCTGCATTAATTTCGTGGTCCGTGTCATGCTGAAGATTAATGTATAATTTGCGCTCAAAATATTAGGCAGTTTGATTTTTTTTTAATTAAATGTAGTAGTAAAAGCTGCTCGATCTCTGCAAGCGCTTAAGGAACATGCAATTCAAAAGCAAGACGCCCCAAACAACTTAAACGAGAAGCGTTGTCCAACAAAAGAGGTCACTTAATAACATGATTTTACTCCACAACATCAGTCGAGTGTTTGAAATAACTTCATTTTGTGAGCTGATGTGCGGTTTTCATCACAGAATGAGGCAGATAATATAATATATACGGTAATAAAGGCTATGTTGATTAGCTTTGGAATATAAATATACTTTATTATTATGAAAATACCAGAGATGGCTTGAAGAACACAGATAAACCATATATTGTCGTGTCGTATGTTTACTGTCGTATACTGTTAGATATTTAAATAAATAGCCAGATCACTAACAGATTCAATCACCCACGCCATCTTTTTCATAAATGACAGGATTGTCTATTAAAGCCTTGAATAACTGTACATTCAAATCTGCGTTCGTGCTGCCGCTGATCAAGAGAGAGACGTTTACGTATATGAAACATCTTTACAAAGTCTTTTGTATCGTTATTTCTGTGTTACAGACATTCAAATAATCACAGAAGTACTGGAATAAAAGTTTATAGTTCGGATATAAACACTGCCGTCTACAGAAGCGATCAAAATAAAAAACACCTTTTTGAAAGTGATATTGCTTCAAATAAAGATTGTATCAATTACAATCTAATGCCAGCAGACAAGTGACTTAAACTGAGATTCATTCAAAAAACATTGATTCATTCAGGAATGAAACAAGTGAAGTCTTTATAAGCAAGTCATGAAGTTATGAGTTATGTATTAATCAGTTGTTTTAACTTCTTTTATCAATTCGTTGAATATTGTATTTTATAAATAGATATTTTCAAAATAATTTTTAATAGAAACTCTAGTAAATTACTTATTTTGTTTAGTTGTCTTTTTTCAGAATCAAGTGGGAGAACAGTGATATCTATTTAAAAAATAAAATATTGATACAATATAGTTAATATAAATATGAAAAACAATACTTCTTTCTAAAGAAGTAACGATACTTCTTATAAATTTCGATAAAATTTGTGAACTATATTTGCTCTAGAATGTTTTGTTTTAGCATTTTGAGTTTGTTCAACACTTGAGTATGAATGTAATTTTTTTGCATCAATATAGCAAAACAAACTTTTAATCCAATTTTTTTTGTTCTAGATTTTTACTCTTAAAAAAATCTAAATCAGTAAATCTGCAAATATTGTCTTAAAGTCTGATGATGCAAATTGTAATTTGTGGCCCTTCATATTTGATGTAGTTTAAATGCGGCCCGCTTGGCCTCTGAACTTGAGTATCCCTACTAACACCGATCGGTCTGCACGGCGCTGCTTCAAGTCCAACACACCTGTTTTTCTGACTTCTCTAGTGGAACGCGGCCCACTTGGATGTGATGTTATTAACCAGCCTCGACTTCTGAGGTAAATCGACCGTAGCATTCATTGTTATTTTTGGCCTGTCTGTTAGCTTTAATATTTTAGGTTTCTACAGCATTAAGGGTTTATCTATAAATGTATGTGTGGTGGGGAGGTATGAAATGATCAGACTTAGTAATTGTGCAACGCAATTAGGAATTTATCATTTAGAACTAGGAATTACACAAATAAATCATCTGCAATCATGCAAATGATTAAGGTGTTACTAATAAGAACAAATAAGAAATTAAACGTTATTTAAACTATAAACAAAATTATTGAACATTACACAATATTAGTTTGAACATTACTTACAGAAATATAAGGTTGAATTTATTTAGTCATTTAGTGAATTTATTCAAGTTAAGTTATTTAGATTAAAATTACAGAAAAGTAAAAAAAAAAAAAAACATGAGAAAACAGTGAAAACAACAAACTGAACCAATGTCTTTTTTCCAAAGTGTAATCAGCATTAGTCGATTGGATCGAGGGATTCCATGTCTCCATGTCTCCATCTAGTGATTCCCCACTCTGACCGGGATCTAGGGATGCCCCATCCTGATGTAGATTCAGTGATTCCTCACTTTTAGGTGAATCCAGACATTTTATGTTAAGCACATGTCTTTGTAAATGCCAAACTTTCAGTTTCAATGGTAGTTCAAGTCGTCAGGGTCGACCTGCATAGAAATGGGCTGGGACAACATAGTCGTCCAGCCTACTGTCGAGAAGGATGAGCTTGTCATTTCTTTCTGACACCCCAATTATCTCGAGCTCTTCCTCCTGGATCTGCCAGTCAATAATCTGGAAAAGAATAAAAACAATTCACATGTAGGGTAAAGGTTAGTGTTTTGGTAACAATGTAGTCTTAGGCCACTAGTATTTTCACCAGCTAAAAATGGTTTAAAATCAGTTATTATTATCTTTTGCTGTAGTGTGTCAGTAGGAAATGTCACTATACATTTCTAAATCTGTCTGGAATGACATGAAGAAACAGAACAAACTGAGACGGACTAAATCCAGAAGAACTGTGGCAACCTCTCCAAGATGCTTCAAGAAACCTACCTGCAAAGCTACAGTACTGTTAAAAGTTTTAGGCACTTGTGTAAAAATGCTGTAAAATGAGGATGCTGTCATAAATAGATTTTCTTTATCAATTATCTTCTATTAACTAAATGAAATCAACATTTGGTGTGAGCATCCCTTGTGTTTAAAGCAGCTTTTGCCCTCGGTGCACTTGAGCAGAGTTTCTCAGGAGCTTTGCAGGTATCTTTCTTGAAGCGTCTTGGAGACACAGTTCTATGACGCATGTTGTTTTAGAAGAATAAAACTTCATCAGCATGTGCTAGTGGTAAACAAAAAGCATGATAAATCACACTTTAGTAATAAGAGTAATTATTTTTTTATCTTACTGATTTAACGTTTCTTTTAAACCTGATGAAACACCTGAAGATTCACATGAGAGTTCACACTGGAAGGAAGCCGCTCAGGCTTTCGATCTGAAAAAGCAACAGATAATTCACACTGGGGAAAAAATAAGTTTTCAAGTGTTAACACTGAAACATGAGAGAAAATCTGTATGAAAGTCTGGAAACACATGAAAGGATTCACACTAGGAAACCACATCAGAGTCTGATCACTAATCTAGTTTACGGTCACAATCACGGTAACTAGATCCTCTTCAGATCCAGCAGTGCAACAGCGGCAGCGCGAAAGCATCTCTTCCATAGAGATTCTGTTCTAAAATGGGTCATCAGCACAATGATCCTAAATATACCTTTAATATGAATTATGAGCGTTGTGGAATTTCAAATTTAAGTATTTATTTAAGATCTGTTGATCCTATGTCCTGACATAGCATCACATGAAAAACTAAGGTGAAGAATATTATATTTCGCATTTAAGGTAAATATGATGAGATCAGACAATTCTCTCAAGCAAGGTTTGTAGAGGTTTTGTAGAAGAGGTTCCTGCCAGTTCCCGTTCCCTTCATTGTAATCATATGAGCCAGATTATTGAGACTCTCACCTTTTGTCTGTAATGGATCAGCGATCGCAGGCGATTAATTGTCTAATACATCTTATATTTATATTATGTAACTTCAGATATCCGGCAGGGATCACAACCTGTTTGTGTCAAATACATGCATCTTATATTCATATACTGTCACTTCAAATACTTGTTAGCGATCTCCGGTGGTTTGTGTGAAATGAATAGTCCGGGTCTAGAGATTGTGCACGTACCATTACATTGAAATCAGTATATAACTGACAAACTCAAACATTCTCTGCTGTAAACCCCCCCAACTAAATTCAATGTTTTTTTTATTGTAATAGTGGCTTTTTAGTGAATACATTCAATTCATACATGCATTGCAAACCAATACAAAAACATGTTAAATTCTAATAGAAAATGAGAAAAAAAACATACTGCATTCATTTAATAATCAGCATTTATTCAGTGTTATTTTCTACAAATACTAAGCCAATACATTTTGAACATTGCACCTATTCTTTCAACATGTAAAGTTTTACCAAGTCATAAGCACAGAAATTTGAACACATCAATTATTTATACACTACCAGTCAAAAGTTTTGAACAGTAAGATTTTTTATATTTTTTAAAGAATTCTCTTGTGCTCACCAAGCCTGCATTTATTTGATCCAAAAAACAGCAAAAGCAGTAATATTGTGAAATATTATTACTATTTAAAATAACTGCTTTCTATATTTTAAAACATTATTTATTTCTGTGATCAAACCTGTATTTTCAGCATCATTACTCCAGTCTTCAGTGTCACATGATCCTTCAGAAATTACTCTAATATGCTGATTTGCTGTTCAAGAAACATTTATTATTTATAATATTTTTATCATCAATATTTAAAACAGTTTAATAAATTTTTCAGGATTCTTTGATGAATAGAAAGATCTAGCAAGTCAAGTCAAGTCAAGGGTTCACCCTAAGTCAAGTCGAGTCCTGATAAGTTTCAAGTCAAGTCAAGTCACAGTACTAAAATAAATAGAGGTTAATTTTTTCGTTACATATTTATTTTTGCACAGAAAAGATGAACTTGTATACATATATTATGTATCTTATTCATTATACATTTGCTATATGGGCATTTCCACCGTTACGGACGTGACATTTGCAGTCAAAATCTGAAATATAAATTCTCATAAATTATATTTATCACCAATATATTAAACCATCTTTTTATATTTTTCTAAACCCCTTAAAATAGAGTCCAGACATCAGAAAAGTATCAGTCTATAACGCTGTTTTATATGTTAAATGGGGGGAAAACACATGCGTTACGGACGTGACTAAAAATAACACGAGTTTCTGGGAGACAACATATTTTGTAGACTTTCTGCGAATTACAATCACAGCTCAGAAGCAACAACATCTGCCGAATGGAGAAGGGTTGGCTATTTACAAAGCATTAAATATCAACTTTGTTTTTGTGTTTTTGTGTTTCAGAGGAAAAAATCAATGTTACGGACGTGAACATCTCTCCGTTACGGACGTGACCATATATGAATTATATGCATATGTGTGCTACATTAATATCTGAAAATAAAATTGTGTTGCTTACACAAAACGTTTAAAATCCAGTCTAAGATGTATAATCCAATCTGTCTAATTCAGTTTAATTGAAACGGTCTAAAATGTGTTGCATTTACAGAAAATAAGGTTTGCCAAGATGTTAGCACTAAGCTGTGAACGATGGGGCCGCATAATAATCCCTCCATGACTGAAGAACTTCCTTCCGCTTCCGGCGCTGCTTTGTTCAGTCGACGTTAAAGGATGGCTCCGCTCAATCTGTGCTTTTATATACTTTTTTACGTATTTTTACACGCATAACGTCTGCACTATTTATATACGACAAAAGAACACTTTTGGACATTGGACACCGCTGCACTAACCTGCTTCAGGACACTTTATCCACGGCGGATCCAGCGTGGCCAGTGGAGATTCTTCGGAATGCCGAGGTTAACAAAGGCCGTCTGAATAATCCCAGGAGGCGCAAGAAACACCGCGGGTGATGCGCGGGAATTCGTGACAGACTGAGGAAAAAGGCTCACAGCCCTCCTCTTCCGAGTATTCTGCTCGCAAATGTCCAATTCTTGGAAAATAAGATGGACGATCTTAGAGCCAGGACAAGTTTCCAACGGGACATTAGGGACTGTAACATCCTTTGTTTGTCTGAAACATGGCTCACTCCCTCGGTCCCGGATACCGCTGTAACACCGTCTGATAACTTTTCTGTTTTACGGATGGACAGAACAGCCGTGGCCGGAAAAATCAAGGGTGGTGGAGTGTGTTTCATGATTAACAAGAAATGGTGCGACCCCAGGAATATCTCCATTCTGTCGCGTTCCTGCTTGCCTCATCTGGAACATCTCTCCATTATCTGCCGCCCATTCTATTTACCCCGCGAGTTCTCCGCGGTCATCGCTACTGCCGTTTACATTCCACCTCAGGCAGACACGAGCTTGGCTTTGTCCAAACTCCACGAGGAGCTCAGCGGCTACATCAACAAACACCCTGACGCTGCCTCTATCATCGCAGGGGACTTTAACAAAGCCAACCTCAGGAAGGTCATGCCGACCTTCCATCAGCATGTATCCTGTCCAACTAGAGGACCGAATACACTGGATCATTGCTACACTCAGTTTAAGAATGCCTATAAAGCTCGTTCCCTGCCGGCTTTTGGTAAATCACGCGGCCATTTTCCTCACACCGGAATATAAACAAAGGATCGTTCAGGAATCCCCGGGGAAGAGGGAAGTGACGCGCTGGTCCTCCCACTCTGAAGCTATGCTACAGGCGTCTCTTGATGACGTCGACTGGGACATGTTCCGGGCGAGTTCAGCTGACGTCAGCGAGTTCACGGATGTAGCATTAAGCTTTGTCAACATGCTAACCGACCAAGCCACTGAAACGGTAACAATAAGGACATTCTCTAATCAGAAACCGTGGGTGGACAGAACAATCCGTGCTGCGGTTAACCAACGCACTGCCGCATACAACGCCGGTCTTTTGTCAGGAAACATGAGCGAGTACAAAGCATCATGTTATGCTCTCCGACGGGCAGTTAGAGCTGCTAAACTCCGATACAGAGAGAGAATTGAGTCACATTTTCAGCTCAATGACTCTCGACGCATGTGGCAGGGACTGAAGACCATCTGTTCCTCTGGAAATAACCCCTCCGCCGAGGTGAGAGCAGATCCATTGCTGGCCGAAGAGCTAAACACCTTCTACGGCCGCTTCGAATGCAACGGCGGCGCGACTCTGCCGATCAGCGCGTCAGGAAGCGGCAGACAGAGCAGCGATGTTGATCATGTTATCACCGTGTCGGAGGACGAGGTTCGGAGAGAATTAAGGAGAGTAAACATCAGGAAAGCCGCCGGACCTGATGGGATTACTGGCCGCGTTCTAAGGTCATGCGTCGATCAGCTTGCTGGTTTGTTTACTTCCATCTTTAATGAGTCCCTTGCTACCTCTGTGATTCCCACCTCATTTAAGAAATCTGTCATCATCCCTGTGCCTAAGAACAGTAAACCCTCTTGCCTGAATGACTATCGTCCAGTTGCCCTCACATCAACAGTCATGAAGGTTTTTGAGAGACTTTTAAAGAAACACATATGCTCCTCCATCCCTGCTACCTTGGACCCTCTTCAGTTTGCCTATTGCCCGAATAGGTCTACTGCATTCTGAGTCCCCTGCTCTACTCTCTCTACACACACGACTGTGTGTCCTCTCACAGCTCCACTTCTATTGTTCAATTTGCTGATGATACTGTGGTTCTGGGCCTCATTTCCAACAATGATGAGACCGCATACTTGGGTGAGGTAGAGAGACTTACATCATGGTGCCAGGACAACTGTCTCTCTCTGAACGTGAGCAAAACTAAAGAGCTGATTGTAGACTTCAGGAAGAGACAGCAGCGGCCCTACACTCCTCTTATGATCAGCGGGACCCCTGTGGAGAGAGTAAGCAGCTTCAAGTACCTCGGTGTAAACATCTCCGAGGACCTGACTTGGACTGCACACATTCAAACACAGGTCAAGAAAGCCAGGCAAAGACTGTACCATCTGCGACAGCTGAGGAAATTCAGGGTCTCACCAGCAATCCTGAAAACTTTCTATTCAGGGGCCATAGAAAGTGTATTGACTCAGTGCATCTCAGTGTGGTACAGTAACGCCACAAATCAGGACTGCAAAGCTCTGCAGAGAGTCATGCGCTTAGCTGAGCGCATCTCAGGGTCTGCCCTCCCCTCTCTGCAGGACATCTACCTCAAACGCTGCAAAAGCAGAGCTGCAAAAATAATCAAGGACTCAAATCACCCCGGTAACCGTCTTTTCATCTCACTGCCATCTGGCAAGCGCTTCAGGAGCATGATGGCAAAAACTGAGAGACTGAGGAGGAGCTTCTACCCTCAGGCCATCAGGCTCCTAAACTCAGTCTCATAACTTCTACAGGACTCAATTTAATAAACTGTAAAAAACACCCATTATTCTCCATCATCCGCATTGCTGCTATGTGTACATACCCGGTACAACCTGTTTGCACATTCCTCTTGCACATCCCTGTTATATTAATATTTATTAAATCCAAAGTAGACTGTATTGCACATTTTAGTTCATTGCACATTTTACTCCTTATTTTATTTTATTTTATTTTTTACTTATTTTTTATCTTATTCCTACCTAAATTTATATATACTCTCCTGTGTTATGTTTCATCTTTTATTTTATTTTTTTTGCACTGTCCATTGAGCGGACCCGTCCTGACCTACATTTCACTACTGATTATACCCTGTATGATTGTGTATGTGACAAATAAACAAGAACCTTGAACCTTGAACACGCTCGACAGGTGCGCTTGAGGCAGGCACAGCTAATACCCTCATTGCAATTTGGAACAGTGAAGGCATTTTCTCCTTGTTCATTCCCCAAAACAAAAGGCAGTTCTGGCCATCACAATTGTCCAGGTAATGGTTGAGCTGGGCAGCAGGGCTGGAATGAGTGGATTTCTTCTGCTTTTTGTGGTATAAGAACAGCCCAGTTTCATCACCTTTGATTTGCTCTTCTTCATTCCCATGACCTGTCTGTTCCATATTGGTATGCTCTGCCTCCTGGAGAATCAGATCTAAAACACACAAATGTAAAATTACAAATAAACCTACACAATATTCTAGAGCTGCATGATTCATTGAGAATCTTTTTTTTTTTTTTTCAGGATTCTCCCACAATTCTAAATAGACAATTAAACTAAATTGCATGTAATTTACTAAATGTTCTGACAAAATGTTAATTGCTGCAGTCTATTTTTTTTTTTTTTTTTTTAAATATTATTTTAAGCTGTCAGAAACTAAATAAATGATTCAATGTCTCACTCATAAAGGCTTCACTTGTTTCATTACTGGATGAATCAGTGTTTTTGAAGAATCTCTTGAATGAATCATTCAATGACAGTCACTTGTTGCCACCTACTGATGTAACAATGTAACTGACAGAAACTTTATTTGAAGCATCAATTTACTTTCAAAAGTTTCTTTTTTAATCGCTACTGTAGACATAAGTGTTTATATCTGAACTACAAACTTTTATCTCAGTATTTCTGTGATGGTTTGAATGATTGTAACAGTTTTTCAGCTGCACAGTATCTGTATTTCTATTTTATACTTATACAGCAGTGCCAATGCAGAATTTAATGTTTGCTGTGATCGTACTTTAAACATTGTCATTTAGGATTAGGAATAAGATTATTTGGGTGTTTAAATCAAGATTGGAATCTTTTAATGATTTATTGTGCAGCACTTCTGTGCACCAAATTCTGTAAAATAAAATAAATAATAATAATAATATTTACAAGTATGGGGTCTCATTCTAAAATTAGTCTATCACTTACTTTTTACTTAAATTGTCAACTGCTCCTTCAGCTTGTCATCAACCAATACATCATGCTCTATCCACATAACCCCAAAGGCTGGATCAAGAACAGCTGCTTTGACATAAACCGGATCAGAGAATGGCAGGATTCCTTCACTGGTCTCTGGCTGAGACATTTTCACGTTGACAAAGATGCCTTTGAATCTTCTTTGCAGTGATCTTTGAAGACTGTGGATTAGGTCTTTCATTTTAGACCTGATAGAAGAGAACAAGGAGATTGAAGAACTCATTGAAGCGGGGGAGAAACATCAGGTCAAAACTGAAGAGATATCCTCATTGAAAAACGACAATATATGTTTCACTTGCTCTCACTGTGGAAAGAGTTTCTCGTGCAAGCAAAATCTTGACCATGACATAATATTTCATCATGGAGGGAAGCCATATGCATGTGATGAGTGCGAGAATATTTTCACAATAAAAGTAAACCTTATTGAACACATGATAATTCGCACAGCAGAGAAGCCACACACATGTGATCGATGTGGGAAGAGTTTCCCACAAAAACAAAACCTTGATGAACATAAGAAAATCCACACTCTGGCAAGGCCGTACGAATGTGATCAGTGCAGGAAGAGTTTCCAATATAAAAGAAACCTTGACAAACACATGAGGATCCACACTGGAGAAAAGCCACACAAATGTGATCAGTGCGGGAAGAGTTTCGCACATAAAGGAAACCTTAGCAAACACAAGAAAATCCACGCTGGAGAGAAACCATATGCATGTGATCAATGTGGGAAATGTTTCTTACAAAAAGTGTCTTTTAATGATCACATGAGGATCCACACTGGAGAAAAGCTTCACAAATGTACGACTTCAGTCGATGCAATTGATAAAACTTGGCTTACTGAATATCAGGTCCCTTTCTACAAAAGCACTTTTTGTAAATGATTTGATTAATGATCATAACCTAGATTTGCTCTGTTTGACAGAAACATGGCTAAAACCAGATGAATACATTATTTTAAACGAGTCTACCCCCAAGATTACTGTTACAAAAATGAGCGGCGTCCAAAAGGCAAAGGGGGAGGTGTTGCTACAATTTATAACAATATTCTCAGTATTTCTCAGAAGACAGGCTTTAAGTATAACTCCTTTGAAGTAATGGTGCTTCATATAAAATTATCTAGAGAAAAAAGTATTAATGATAAATCCTCCGTGACGTTTGTACTGGCTACTGTATACAGGCCACCAGGGCACCATACAGACTTTATTAAAGAATTTGCTGATTTTCTATCAGAGTTAGTGCTGGCTGCAGATAGAGTCCTAATTGTGGGTGATTTTAATATCCATGTTGATAATGAAAAAGATGCATTAGGATCAGCATTCATAGACATTCTGAACTCTATTGGGGTTAGACAACACGTTTCAGGACCTACTCATAGTCGAAATCATACTCTAGATTTAATATTGTCACATGGAATTGATGTTAATGGTGTTGAAATTCTGCAGCAAAGCGATGATATATCAGATCATTATCTAGTCTTGTGTAAACTCCATATAGTTAAAGCTGTAAATTCAACTCCTTCTTACAAATATGGTAGAACCATCACTTCTACCACAAAAGACTGCTTTGTAAGTAATCTTCCTGATTTATCTCAATTCCTTAGCATATCCAACAGCTCAGAACAACTTGATGATGTAACAGAAACTATGAACTCTCTCTTTTCTAGCACTTTAGATACAGTTGCTCCTTTACGTTTAAGGAAGATTAAGGAAAAGAGTCCAACACCGTGGTATAATGAGCACACTCGCACTCTAAAGAGAGCAGCCCGGAAAATGGAGCGCAGTTGGAGGAAAACAAAACTAGAGGTATTTCGTATAGCTTGGCGGGAAAGTACCCTATCCTACAGAAAAGCTTTAAAAACTGCTAGATCTGATTACTTTTCGTCTCTTTTAGAACAAAACAAACATAACCCCAGGTATTTATTCAATACAGTGGCAAAATTAACAAAAAATAAAGCATCAACAGGTGTTGACATTTCCCAACAGCACAGCAGTAATGACTTTATGAACTATTTTACTTCCAAAATTGATACTATTAGAGATCAAATTGTAACCATGCAGCCGTCAGCAATATTATCACATCAAATAGTGTACTATAGATCCCCTGAGGAACAATTCCACTCATTCTCTACTATAGGAGAGGAAGAATTGTATAAACTTGTTAAATCATCTAAACCAACAACATGTATGTAAGACCCTATTCCATCTAAACTACTAAAAGAGGTGCTTCCAGAAGTCATAGATCCTCTTTTGGCTATTATTAACTCGTCATTGTCATTAGGATATGTCCCCAAAAACTTTAAATTGGCTGTTATTAAGCCTCTCATTAAAAAACCACAACTTGACCCCAAAGATCTAGTTAATTACAGACCGATCTCGAATCTCCCTTTTCTGTCAAAGATATTAGAAAAGGTTGTATCCTCACAATTATATTCCTTCTTAGAGAAAAATTATATCTGTGAGGATTTGCAGTCAGGATTTAGACCGTATCATAGTACTGAGACTGCTCTCATTAGAGTTACAAATGACCTGCTCTTATCATCTGATCGTGGTTGTATCTCTCTATTAGTTCTACTGAATCTTAGCGCTGCGTTCGACACTATCGATCACAACATTCTTTTGAATAGACTAGAAAACTTTGTTGGCATTAGTGGAAGTACATTAGCATGGTTCAAATCGTACCTATCTGACCGCCATCAATTCGTAGCAGTGAATGAAGAGGTATCATATCGATCACAAGTGCAGTATGGAGTTCCTCAAGGCTCAGTACTAGGGCCGTTACTTTTCACGCTTTATATGTTACCCTTGGGAAATATCATTAGGAAACACGGGGTTAGCTTTCACTGTTATGCTGATGATACTCAGCTCTATATTTCTTCACGGCCTGGTGAAACACACCAAATTGAGAAACTTATGGAATGCATAGTCGATATAAAAAACTGGATGACGAGTAATTTCTTACTGCTAAATTCTGAAAAAACAGAGGTGTTAATTATCAGACCTAAAACCCCCACAATAACCTAGAACACTGTCTAACACTTGATGGCTGCTCTGTAAATTCTTCGTCATCAGTCAGGAACCTAGGTGTGCTATTTAATAGTAATCTCTCCTTTGACAGCCACGTTTCTAGCATTTGTAAAACTGCATTTTTTCATCTTAAAAATATATCTAAACTGAGACCTATGCTCTCAATGTCAAATGCAGAAATATTAATTCATGCGTTTATGACCTCAAGGTTAGATTATTGTAATGCTTTATTGGGTGGTTGTTCTGCGCGCTTAATAATCAAATTACAGATGGTTCAAAATGCAGCAGCTAGAGTTCTTACTAGAACCAGGAAGTATGAGCACATTAGCCCGGTTCTGTCAACACTGCACTGGCTCCCTACTAAACATCGTATAGATTTTAAAATCTTGTTAATTACTTATAAAGCCCTGAATGGTTTAGCTCCTCAGTACTTGAGCGAGCTCTTATCGCATTATAGTCCTTCACGTCCGCTGCGTTCTCAAAACTCTGGCCATTTGATAATACCTAGAATGTCAAAATCAACTGCGGGCGGCAGATCTTTTTCCTATTTAGCGCCCAAACTCTGGAACAATCTACCAAACACTGTTCGGGAGGCAGACACACTCTGTCAGTTTAAATCTAGATTAAAGACCCATCTCTTTAACCTGGCGTACACATAACACACTAATACACTTCTATTATTCAAATCCGTTAAAGGATTGTTAGGCTGCATTAATTAGATCAACCGGAACCGGGAACACTTCCCATAACACATGATGTACTTGTTACATCGTAAAAAGATTGACATCTACGCTAATATTAGTCTGTTTCTTTCTTATTCCGAGGTCACTGCATTCACCAGATCAGATGGTGGATCAGCACCTAGAGACGACCTCTACAGCCCTGAACGTCAGCGGAGACCAGGACACCTAGATGAGCCCCAGAGACAGACCCCCAGTGAGGACCCCGTCACCTAGACAGCCATCAGGAAAAGACCTTGGGAACCAGTTGAGCCCCCAATCTGACTTTGCAGCAGTTGGAATTGAACTGCTGTGTCGTCTGGCCAGAGGAGAAATGGCCTCCCGACTGAGCCTGGTTTCTCCCAAGGTTTTTTCTCCGTTCTGTCACCAATGGAGTTTTGGTTCCTTGCCGCTGTCGCCTCTGGCTTGCTTAGTTGGGGACACTTCATTTCCAGCAATATCGTCGACTTGATTGAACAGAAACTTTTTGAACTGAACTGAGCTGGACGATGCCATCACTGAATTCAATAATGAAATGCCTTTAACTGAAAATTGAGTGTTTAATCTTGTCATTTTACATTATTGACACTATTTTCCCATTTTGATATTGTGCAGTTGCTTTGTCACAATTTGTATTGTTAAAAGCACTATATAAATAAAGGTGACTTGACTTGACAAATGTGATCAATGTGGGAAGAGTTTTGCACAAAAAATAAACCTTAAAGTACACATGAAAGTCCACACTGGGGAGAGGCTGTACACATGTGATCAGTGCGGGAAGAGATTCTCACATAAAAGTAACCTTAAAGTACACATGAAAATCCACACTGTAGAGAAGTCATACACATGTGATCAGTGCGGGAAGAGTTTCGCACATAAAGGAAACCTTAGCATACACAAGAAAATCCACGCCGGAGAGAAGTCATACACATGTGATGAGTGCGAGAAGATTTTCACAATAAAAGGAAGCCTTAAGGAACACATGAAAATCCACACTGGAGAGAAGCCATATGCATGTGATCAGTGCGGGAAGAGTTTCATACATAAAACAAGCCTTAACAAACACATGAAAATCCACACAGGAGAGAAACTGCACACATGTGATCAATGTGGGAAGAGTTTCAGAATATCAAGCGTTTTTAAAGAACATCTGCTTACTCATTCTAGAGAAAGGCTATATAGCTGTGATCAATGCGATAAAAAGGTTTTTAGGGCAAGTTCCCTGAAGGATCACCTGAAAGTTCATACAAAGGAGAAGCCTTGCGTATGTTATTTGTGTGGAAAGAGTTTTAGTCAGATGGGTAGTTTAAAACTACACCAGAAAAGACACAGCGGTGTGAAGGATCATGTTTGCTCTGAGTGTGGGAAGGCTTTTTTTACAGATGGTGCACTAAAAGTGCACAGGACAGTTCACACGAGAGAAACACCTTACAAGTGTTTACACTGTGACAAGAGCTTCAAACGCTCAGAATATCTGACAAGACATGAGAGGATCCACACTGGAGAGAAACCGTATCACTGTCATTCATGTGGGAAGAGTTTCACTCATTTTTCTGTCTTAACCAGTCATAAAAAAATGCATGTCTGAAATTAGAGTAATTACAGAGTAGTAGTTCGAGTTATATGATAATTGATTAATCAAAGATTATTTGAACAAGTAATGAACTGACTGTTGATTATTTTAGATGAATGTTTTTTTATTTTTTATTAACCATTTTATTATACTCATTTTATTATCACTATTCAGTTTATTATTCATAAGTTTTTTTCCCCAGGCCACATCCCACCTGAACAACACATAACACACGTCAGTATTGCACATCTTCTTCTGTAAATTGCACATATGCACATTCACAGTTTTGTCAATGGACATTTTTCCTTTTTCTGTATATTTTTATTACTATTGTCTATTCTCTCTAAAATTAATGTTTTATTACATGTTATTTTGTACTTTCTGTACTGGAAGCTCCTAACACTAAGACAAATTGCTTGTGCGTGTAAACACACTAAGCAATAAAGCTCTTTTTGATTCTGATTCATTTGTCTTTCTTTGTTTTAAAATGTATATCAATAAGGGTGGATTGCACCAAGAAGGATTAAATTAAGCAAAGTTTAGAGCCAATCAAGTATTTGCTGATCTGGGTTTTATTTTAAATCGAGCTGTGTTGCACCTCTTAATTTTAAACACAGATTAACAAATTGGGGATTAGAATTCTAACGTGCTATTAAAATCTGCTACGATTAATTTTCTCTGCCATGATGAATTCACCATGTAATGAAACAGCAACAATGTTAATATTCCTTATCCTAAACTCTGTCTCTGACATAAGTTGCTTTTGTCCAGTGGTGTAGTCTAGTTTTTTGTAGTGAGTATACTGTGATTTTTCCTTCCCAGCCTCATACTCACCCATCCCAGAGCAGCCTCTCATAAGCACCACCACACTCACTAAACAGGGCTCTACGCTTACTTTTATTTTTAGGAGCACTTGTGCTGCTAATTAAAAGAAAAAAATCAGGAGCACCTTCTGCTCAATAACAAATTAGCCTTCCCATTACGAAGTAATATTGGAATCCTTAAAGTGATTTACAGGGGCATTTTTTCTAACTTTATTTGAAGTGTTACCTTTTATGTCAAATTCAAAAGTGTATTTTTATAAGCTTTTTTTCAAAATTTCTAATTAAAACTGCAATAAGAAGAATAGGTTACCGATCAAATAAAATCATTATTAACTTAATTAATTTGCACTACAGAGGTGGCACAGAAGAACACAAAACTGGCTTGTAGGTATTTACAGACATTTAATGAGGCTCAGAGGTGGCATGAGTGCAATTAACTTCATAAATTCTTGTTGAGATTAATGTTTTGAATATAGAAATATTCAATGATTTAAATAACTGAAATGATACTTTAAAAATGAAACTAAGACTGCCATTAGATGGCGGCAAGTTACTGATTTTATCACTGAATCATTCATTCAATTGATTCGTTCGAACGTTCATTCAAGAAAAAAAAAAGTCCCTGCGTCCCAATGTGCATACTATCCACCCTATCTGCCCCAAATAGTATTGAAAATTACTAATGTCACATTTAGGATGGATAGGATGGTAACCTATTCTTCTTATTGCAGTTTTAATTAGAAATTTTGAAAAAAAGCTTATAAAAATACACTTTTGAATTTGACATTGGGACACAGGCAGTGATTGTCTTTATGAATGAGTAATTGAATTGACCTTTCGCAAAGAGCTTGATTGACAGGCGATCTGACAAATCAGAACGCAGAGATTACGTGCCGCTGCTGCTGTCCGCCATCTTGCCCGACAGCTGTGACAGGTTTCCATAGAAATACATGTTAAAACAGGGTAAAAAATATCGACTGAATTGAAACTTTTTCAATATAACTAAATATAAAAATTTGCGCAGGGTTAAGCTGTGCTGTTGTTGGCTGCTACGGTAACGGCAATAAGGAATTCCTTTAAAGTACTTGTTTTGCGTACCAGAAAACCTGTCATGTCCGGCGCTGTATGCATGGCTTGCAGCGCTAAAGTTAAATGCTGAGTGTTAAATAATAAAATAATGTTAAAACATATGCTCTTATCATTCTGTTGGCAAAATCCTTTGAACTTCGCCCTGATCGGGAGCTGTATATGCACATATGCGCTCATCTGTTTTCAGTGCAGCTAACCTCGCTTCATGTCATCTTCCCACTCATTAAACTATGACAGGTCCTTTACTGCAAAAATACTGTCACTGCAACACTCTAAAGTGATGAAACTATGGCGCTATACTTTTTAAAACCATTTTTATAGGTTTCAAGTTATATTGTTGGCTCGGATAATATGTAAATATTACCGGCCCGCCCAGGTAAAGTCTATGTGTGGGAAACACTGTACTAATATAGATATCGTACCTCAAAGTGATGATGTTACTGACCATTTCCTTGTATCGTGCATGCTGCGTATTACTGATATTAACTATATGGCTCCACGTCATCGTCCGGGCAGGACTATTGTTCCAGCCACTAAAGACAGATTCACAAATAACCTGCCTGATTTATCTCAGCTGCTCTGTGTACCCATAAATACAAATGAACTAATGACTAGCAACATGGGCACGATCTTCTCTAATACGTTAGAAACTGTTGCCCCCATCAAATTAAAAAAGGTTAGAGAAAAACGTGCTGCGCCATGGTACAACAGTTATACCCATTCTCTCAGGAAAGAAACTCGTAATCTTGAGCGCAAATGGAGAAATACTAACTTGGAAGTTTTTAGAATTGCGTGGAAAAACAGTATGTCCAGCTACAGACAGGCTCTAAAAGCTGCCAGGACCGAGCATATCCGCAAACTCATAGATAATAACAAAAACAATCCAAGGGTTTTTTTTAGCACAGTGGCTAGATTAACAAATAACCAGACATCTACCGATCTAAATATTCCCTCACAGTTTAATAGTAATGACTTTATGAATTTCTTCACTGATAAAATAGATAACATCAGAAATACAATAACAAATATAGGTTCTATGGCGTCTAATACTTCAGCTTCATTCATCGCACCCAAAGAAAAACTGCAGTGCTTTACAACTATAGGACGGGAAGAGCTAAATAAACTTATCACTGCATCTAAACCAACAACATGTCTTTTAGACCCTGTACCCACTAAATTACTGAAAGAGTTGTCACCTGTAGCAGAAGAACCACTTTTCAATATTATTAACTCATCGTTATCTTTAGGTCACGTCCCAAAACCATTCAAGCTGGCGGTTATTAAGCCTCTTATTAAGAAACCACAACTAGATCCTAGTGAACTGGCAAATTACAGACCCATTTCAAATATTCGGTTTATGTCTAAAATTTTAGAAAAAGTTGTGTCTGCTCAATTGTGCTCATTCTTGCAAAAAAAATGATCTCTGTGAAGAATTTCAGTCAGGTTTCAGGCCCCACCATAGCACAGAAACTGCACTTGTTAAGATTATAAATGACTTGCTTCTTGCATCAGACCAAGGCTGCATCTCATTGCTAGTTTTACTTGATCTTAGTGCTGCGTTCGACACTATAGATCATGACATACTCGTAGATCGATTACAAAACTATACGGGTATTCAAGGGCAGGATTTAAGATGGTTTAGATCCTACCTGTCCGATCGCTTCCACTTTGTTTATTTAAACGGGGAGTCATCTCAATTATCACCAGTAAAGTATGGAGTACCACAAGGATCTGTCCCTAGGTCCTCTGCTATTTTCAATATAAATGTTGCCCCTTGGTAATATTATTAGAAAATACAGGATTAGTTTCCATTGCTATGCTGATGATACTCAACTATATATCTCAACAAGACCAGATGAAACTTCTAAATTATCTAAGTTAACTGAGTGTGTTAAAAATGTAAAAGATTGGATGACCAATAATTTTCTCCTATTAAATTCAGATAAGACAGAGATATTACTTATTGGACCAAATAACAGTACACAGAATCTCTTGGATTACAATTTGCAACTAGACGGATGTCCTGTTACTTCCTCTACAGTCAAAAATCTGGGTGTTATATTAGACAGCAACTTGTCTTTTGAAAAACATATTTCCATTGTTACAAAAACAGCATTCTTCCATCTTAGAAACATTGCCAAGCTACGGAACATGTTACCTGTTTCTGATGCAGAAAAGCTAGTTCATGCATTCATGACCTCTAGACTGGACTATTGTAATGCACTGCTAGGTGGTTGTCCTGCATCTTCAATAAACAAGCTACAGGTAGTCCAAAATGCAGCGGCTAGAGTCCTTACCAGGTCAAGAAAATATGATCATATTACCCCAATTTTACAGTCTCTGCACTAGCTACCTATTAAGTTCCGTATCAGTTACAAAATATTATTACTTGCCTATAAGGCCTTAAATGGTTTAGCTCCTGCGTACCTAACTAGTCTTCTATTTCGCTACAATCCATCACGCTCCCTAAGGTCGCAAAACTCTGGACTCTTGGTAGTACCTAGAATAGCAAAGTCCACTAAAGGAGGTAGAGCTTTTTCATATTTGGCTCCCAAACTCTGGAATAGCCTTCCTGATAACGTTCAGGGTTCAGACACACTCTCTCTGTTTAAATCTAGATTAAAGACATCTCTTTAGCCAAGCATTCACATAATGCATTCATATAATGCATCTCATAATCTTGTACTGCAGTTATATCTGATCAAACGCACATTATTATTCTTTAGCTTGGGTTGAACAAATAATTTTTGCTTTAATGGAACAACAGCTACGCTAATTATGTCTCTTTCTTTCTCTGTTTCTGCCACAGGATTAACATCCCATGGTAACTAGGAATTACACAAGCTTCAGTCTGGATCCAGCCCTTAAATGATCTGAGATGACCAAACACCTGAGAAGAGATGATGCCAACCCCTCAGAGGACCTCAGAGGATGCCAACCTCTGATCCCCCAACAACATGCAGAATTAACAAATTTTGCCATAAGTTAATATATTAAGTTTCTACAATGTATAAATATATTGTAGAAACTTAATTTCCTGTAAAGCGCTTTGCAACGATTGTATCGTAAAAAGAGCTATACAAATAAACTTGAATTGAATTGAATTGAATTTTATTTTATTATTGAATGGAAATTTCGGAAATAATCACTTTAGTACATTCAGCAGGCAACAAAAACAACAATAACAACAATATTAAAAAATAATAATAATAAATAATAAAAAAATAATAATAATGTAGGGCAGCAGGCCAAATTGGCTGCCAGGCCACCGGGAATTTTCCCGGTGCTCCCGATGGCCAGTCCGCCCCTGGTCTACCTACACCCTCTGACTAACATCAGACTGACGAGTTTGTGATCGTGAGACTGGCGCCTTCAGCCGACGCTAGCCTCAGAAGAGACATTAGGTCCCCAGTGAACGAATAATTGAATATATGGAAGATCTAGAATAATCAAATTTCTAAATTAATACATAATCAATATTTGTGATCATCTTTTGATTATAAACACAATCTAAATTTAATGATTACTTGAAATTGGAATCAGATTAAACACGGAGCTAGACTTAAATTTTAACTAAATCCTGATCAATTCACATGCGCAAGTAAAAGACCGAACACGCATCAAACCTTAAACCAGGCCTCTGGACTCCACCTTTTGGGCTGGCGGATGAATCCTTACAGTACCTTCAAGAAATAAACTTTAAGAAATAAGCTGCTTTTTTGAGCGTTTGTGCCCTAGAAACAAAAAGGGATTTATAAAAATCACATTTACATTTATGCATTTGGCAGATGCTTTCATGCAAAGCGACTTACAGTGCTCTTATTACAGGGACCCCAATCCCCCTGCAGCAACCTGGAGAAAAGAGCCCTGCTGAAGGACACACTGGTGGTGACGCCTGCAGAGATACATTAATTCATTACTTGACTGAAAATTGAGATGTATTCACCTTGGCTGTGTTTGTCTAGTGTGTAGTCATGCATAGCTATGGCATATGATTGCTTGTTTTACTAAAAAATATAATATAATTAATTATTGGTCAGCATTTATCATTATTATTGTTCATAAGTGTTGGTGTGGGCTAGCAATGCTTTCTGGAGTAATCTTAATTTCTAATTAAGTTTGCCTACATCACAGTATGAGATTATATACACAAAATAAGGATTAAATATATTTGAATAATCATAATATTCATATAATCATAATGCATCAAAAAATGCATTTGTTGTTGTTGTTTTTGTTATTTATAAGCATGAGATGAAACAAAAGAGAAATTCAACAAGAAAAAGGAAAACAAAGGAGATTGAAGAGTTTTGCATGTGGATGAACTATTTTGCACATGAAATAAAGAAATTAATAACATATTCAATAGATAACGATTTTGGGTTTTGTAATAAAAAAAAAAAATCTTTAAGGATTAAACTGTAGGTCATATTAGTAGAGTAAAAAATATAAAAACTTAAGTCAACCCCAAATTTATTGGTTATACTACAGTCACAATAAAAGGGCAGCCGTTTCTTCACCAAGACCACAAAATGAGCAAATTTCATCAACATCAAAATATTTACAGATAGATGAATTAAATTCGTCACTCATATCTTAAGTTGTTGTGCTTGTTATACGCTTGTAGATCACATGATAGCGTAAACATGGCAGATGATGTCCGGATCTCATTCATACTCAACGAGATTTGGCTGTAGATTACTCTTTTAGTGCTAGTTAAGTAAGTACTTATTGAAATTAAGTGCCTACTCATTGAGTATGCCATTTCAGACGCAGCCGGTGTGAACCGCCCTGGAGCTCAGAACTCGGCCGCGGATTGCTTATAAAGAACGCCCTTACCAGTAATAGTTGATGACTTTGAGAAACCGGAAATGCTCTCTGCAGTCGTCCTGGGATCAACAACTCTGTACATGGAGGACTTCACAACAGCTTCTGAATCCTGTCCTGAGCTGAGTTTGCTTTGAATGCAAATACTGAAGGGATGGCCACACAACAGGAAGATCCAGCCCTGTCTTCTTATTCTGTAACGAGTTATTGATGGGATTGCCTTGATACTACTAAACATAACCCTGATGTGTTTCATTCATTGTTTTCAGCATGTTTCTTGAACAATTAATAAAAGATTCTCAGAAGATGATGTGTTCTCTTATAGGACAAAATTGACCGGGCCCTAGGTGCAACTAATTTGGGCCCAACATGGATGTGTTCACATGTTGATTTCAATGGTAGGTAAAAATTTACTGGGAAAAGTCTATATTATCATACACAGAAAAAGAATATGCACATTTGAATGTATACAGTACATTTATTTGTGTAGCAGTGTGTTACATGTAAACAGAACAAGAAACTAATTGTTCAGAGAGCTTGAACATATTTCATAGTTTTATAGTTTCGAGAGAAAAAGTTCACATCCTGAGAATTGAGCCAAAGGGACTCAAAGGATTTTGTTTTTAAATAACAAAAACAACCGATAAAAATACCAAATGGATCAGCAGTAACAGTAAGAGCAGTAATACCTTTAAAGGGGTCATCGGATGCGACATGCACTTTTACAAGCTGTTTGAACTGAAATTTGTGTTGGCAGTGTGTGTACACAACCACCCTATAATGATAAAGATCCACCCAGTGTTTTTTTTTAATCTCGTTAAATCATTTCCCCTTTCTCAAATAGTCCTCTCACAGCTCCACATCTATTATCAAATTCGCTGATGATACTGTGGGTCTGGGCCTCATTTCCAACAATGATGAGACCGCATACTTGGATGAGGTAGAGAGACTTACATCATGGTGCCAGGACAACTGTCTCTCTCTGAATGTGAGCAAAACTAAAGAGCTGTTTGTAGACTTCAGAAAGAGTCAGCAGTGGCCCTACACTCCTCTTATGATCAGTGGGACCCCTGTGGAGAGGGTGAGCAGCTTCAAGTACCTCGGTGTAAACATCCCCGAGGACCTGACTTGGACTACATACATTCAAACACAGGTCAAGAAAGCCAGGCAAAGACTGTACCATCTGCGACAGCTGAGGAAATTCAGGGTCTCACCAGCAATCCTGAAAACTTTCTATACAGAGACCATAGAAAGTGTTTTGACTCAGTGTATCTCAGTGTGGTATGTGTCATGAATCAGACCTCTGTGGCTCTCTCCGATGGCCACCGGAGGGCACCCTCTCCTGAGTATTGACTTTCTTGAACTCCATTTCCCATAACACCCCGTACCTGGACTAATCACCTGCACAGGTGTTCCCCATTATCTCCCCTACTTAAGCAGCTCTCATTCTCACACTCTTTGCGAAGTCTTGTTTTGCCCCGGCTGACATTCTGAGCGTTATTCCTATATTCTGTGATCTTCCCGTGTATGACCCTGGACTGTTTACCTCTGTTGATTCTCTGCTGCCTGCCCTTGTGATATTGCTCCTTGAAATTCCGATTGTGTTGCTGCCTGCCCTGACTCCTGCCCGGTATTGTTTACGTCTCTGCCTTGCCTCTGATATTCCTGACACTGTTGTTTGATCACTGCCTGTTTGACCCTGTCTAAGTTTATTAAAGTGAGATTGCAAATGGATCCACACGCCTCAGACCCTTCGTTACAGAAGACTTCGCCTACGGCGGATCCAACGGTGTACCAACTCACTTCCGAAGTTTCCGCTCAAGCTGTCATGTTAACGTCACACCAACTGCAGCTTCAACGACTCACGTCTGTTACAGAGGAGCTGGTGAGAACACTGCAAGCGCTTCAACTGACTGCTCCATCAGTGGCCACACCAGCACCAGAGCCACAGGCCATCAGCTCGAATATGAACACCCGACTATCCTTTCCTGAGAAATTCGACGGATCACCTAACAAATGTAAGGGATTTCTGTTACAATGTTCTCTGTTTATGGATCAACAGCCGATGTTATATCCCACAGACAAGAGCCGTGTATCATTTATCTGTTCCCTGTTGACCGGTCGAGCCTTAGATTGGGCTACTGCTGTATGGGATGGAGGTAGCATGTCATTTCCTCCATACAATGACTTCCTGAGGCATTTTCGAGAAGTATTCGAGCACACGGCTGGCGGCAAAGAAGCTGGTGAACAATTGCTCGTGCTCCGTCAGGGCAAGGACACGGCAGCTGACTACTCTCTCACTTTCCACACTCTAGCAGCCCAGACCGGTTGGGAAAACGGTCCCTTAAAACTACTATATCGCAAGGGCTTATCGACTGAGCTCCAAACTGAGTTGGCTTGTCGTGATGAGGGGAAGACGCTGGAGCAGTTCATCGAGCTTGCCATACGCCTCGATAATCTACTGCGTTCACGACGTCCTTCACGGCATTTCCCTCTTCAAACATCCGCCTTTGCGAGTGCTCCAGAATCTGAACCCATGCAAGTCGGAGTAACTCATCTGTCATCAGAGGAAAGAGAACGCAGAGTGCGCAACCACCTCTGCCTCTACTGCGGGTTATCTGGTCATCTCAGAGCCACCTGTCCTACTCGACCGTCCATCAGAGATACCACAGCGGTGAGTGCTTCTCCGAATACTTTAAATGTACCCATCTCCCTAACTAATAATTATGTTATGGTTGAGACAAGGGCATTAATCGACTCTGGGGCAGCGGGCAACTTCATTGACATTAATTTTGCTAATCTTCACGAACTTCCTCTTCTTTCATGTGAATCCCGGCTGGCAGTGGCGGCGCTAGACGGACGGCCGTTGGGCACAGGACGGATAAAATTTACCACCCAAGACCTCATCCTAAAGGTCGGCTCTCTCCACATCGAATCCATACGTTTCTTCGCCATTGACTCACCACAGAACCCAGTCATTCTCGGGCTACCCTGGCTGGAGAAGCACAATCCTCGTATCTCCTGGACCAGTAAACAGATCCAACAATGGTCAGATCACTGTCATAAGGAATGCCTGCAACTCAAGCCTCACGCTACTACTCCCGAATCTCCCTCATCATCAGAAATCACAGTCATGTCAGACCTTCCAGCAGAGTACCAAGACCTCTCTGAGGCGTTCAGCAAGTCTAGAGCTTCTCAACTTCCACCTCATCGGTCCAGCGATTGCGCCATCGACCTGCTCCCTGGAGCCACACCGACAAGAGGTAGAGTGTTCCCCCTTTCACAACCCGAGTCTGAGGCCATGAAAGCATACATTGATGAAGAACTGGCTAAGGGCTTTATTAGACCGTCCACCTCTCCTGCATCAGCCGGGTTTCTTTTTTGTCAAAAAGAAGGACGGGGGTCTCCGACCATGCATAGATTACAGAAGTCTCAACGAAATCACTGTAAAGTTCCGTTATCCTCTGCCTCTGGTTCCAGCTGCCCTAGAACAACTTCGTACAGCCAAGTACTTCACTAAGCTCGACCTCCGTAGTGCCTATAATCTGATCCGCATTCGGGAGGGAGATGAATGGAAGACTGCTTTTTCAACGACCACTGGGCACTATGAATATCTCGTTATGCCGTTCGGCCTTTCCAACAGTCCATCCGTCTTCCAAGCCTACATCAATGATGTCTTCCGGGATATGCTCAATCGCTGGGTTATAGTCTACATTGATGACATACTAATTTACTCTGAATCTCTGGAAGCACACATTCACCAAGTTCGGGCAGTTCTAAAGCGTCTTATCGAGCACCAGCTTTACGCCAAGAAAGAGAAATGTGAGTTCCATCAAACACGAGTGTCCTTCCTGGGTTACATCATCAGCGCCGACGGGGTCGCTATGGACAACAACAAGGTACAATCAGTGCTGAATTGGCCTCAACCCACGACGGTGAAAGAACTGCAACGATTTCTGGGCTTTGCCAATTTCTATAGGCGATTCATACGCAACTTCAGCACCATAGCAGCTCCACTCACCTCGCTGCTTAAAGGAGGGAGAAAGCGCTTAGACTGGTCGCCATCAGCTGAGAACGCTTTCCAACAGCTCAAAAACCGTTTCACCACAGCTCCCATTCTCCATCACCCAGATCCAGATCAAGAGTTCATAGTTGAAGTCGACGCTTCCAATACCGGTATAGGAGCCATCCTCTCTCAACGCTAGGGCAATCCTCCCAAACTGTTTCCATGTGCTTATTATTCACGCAAGTTGAACTCGGCAGAGAGAAACTATGATGTTGGAGATCGTGAATTGCTTGCTATGAAGGCAGCCATTGAAGAATGGAGACATTGGTTAGAGGGTGCAAAATTTCCCTTCACTGTTCTCACAGATCACCGTAACCTAGAATATATCCGCTCAGCCAAACGACTCAATCCCCGGCAGGCCAGATGGTCATTGTTTTTCTCACGTTTTGAATTTAAAGTCACCTATAGACCCGGATCCAAGAACTGCAAAGCGGACGCACTGTCAAGATTACATGACTCATCAACCCCTCTGAGCAACAACAATGAATCCATTATTTCCTCTACATTAGTCGTAGCCCCAGTTCAATGGGATATTCTCACTGAGATCACCGAAGCTCAAGCCAATGATCCCATTCCACCAAATTGCCCCAACGATCAAACTTATGTTCCTCACAATCTCCGCCAACGAGTCTTACATCTCGTGCATGACTCACCAAGCTCTGGTCACCCCAGAATTACAGCATCTCTCCAACTGGTATCCGAACGCTTCTGGTGGCCATCACTCCAAACCGACACAATAGCATTTGTCCAGCAATGTCCAACCTGCAACATGACCAAATCATCTCACCAGCGACCTGCTGGGCTATTACAACCCCTGCCAGTTCCTCAGCGCCCATGGTCTCATATTGCCATTGACTTTGTCACTGACCTCCCCAACTCCAAGAACTATACCACCATTCTGACCGTTAATGACCGTTTCTCCAAAGCATGCCGTCTCATACCCTTGCCCAAGTTACCCACAGCTTTCGAGACTGCTGAAGTTCTATTGGATCAGGTCTTTCGCTTGTATGGACTCCCGGACGACATTGTTTCAGATCGGGGTCCGCAATTCAGGTCACAAGTCTGGAATTCCCTCTGTCAACAACTCAACATCAACGTCAGTCTCACCTCAGGTTATCATCCACAGTCCAACGGTCAAGTGGAAAGACTCAATCAAGAAATCATCCGTTTCCTAAGATCATACTGCCATCGAAACCAGAACGATTGGAGTCGATTCCTAATGTGGGCCGAATACGCCCAGAACTCGCTCCGCAAACCTTCAACCGGCCTAACCCCATTCCAGTGCGTTCTCGGCTTTCAACCACCCCTGTTCCCCTGGTCGGGAGAACCTTCTGAACTCCCCGCAGTTAACGACTGGTTGAGAAGGAGCGAGAACACGTGGAATGCTGCACGATGGAATGTACATCTGCAACGTGCGGTACGAAGAACCAGGGAACAAGCGGACCATCGGCGAAGGGAGGGTCCGGAATATGCCCCCGGACAATGGGTCTGGCTTTCCACCCGAGACTTAAGACTTCGACTACCCAGCAAGAAATTAAGTCCCAGGTACGTGGGCCCGTTCAAAATACTCAGACAGATCACTCCAGTTTCATTTCGTTTAGATTTACCTGCTGATTATCGTATCTCACCCACCTTTCATGTCTCCCTGCTTAAGCCCACCGGTGGTCCAGAAGGAGAGAGGAACCTAGAGGAGGTCGCAGACGAGAGTACCCCTCCCATCATCGTGGACGGCGAGGAGGCTTACCAGGTCAGAGAGATTCTGGATTCTCGACGCCGAGCACGAGTGTTGTAATATCTGGTCGATTGGGAAGGATATGGCCCAGAGGAAAGATCCTGGGTCAACGCCAATGACATCTTGGACCCTGCACTAACCACTGAATTCCACCAAGCTCACCCAAACAGACCTGCACCTCGTGCCCGTGGACGACCTCGACGTCGCAATGCCCCTCGCGTCCGGAGCCGCTCGCAGGGGAGGGGCTCTGTCATGAATCAGACCTCTGTGGCTCTCTCCGATGGCCACCGGAGGGCACCCTCTCCTGAGTATTGACTTTCTTGAACTCAATTTCCCATAACACCCCGTACCTGGACTAATCACCTGCACAGGTGTTCCCCATTATCTCCCCTACTTAAGCAGCTCTCATTCTCACACTCTTTGCGAAGTCTTGTTTTGCCCCGGCTGACATTCTGAGCGTTATTCCTATATTCTGTGATCTTCCCGTGTATGACCCTGGACTGTTTACCTCTGTTGATTCTCTGCTGCCTGCCCTTGTGATATTGCTCCTTGAAATTCCGATTGTGTTGCTGCCTGCCCTGACTCCTGCCCGGTATTGTTTACGTCTCTGCCTTGCCTCTGATATTCCTGACACTGTTGTTTAATCACTGCCTGTTTGACCCTGTCTAAGTTTATTAAAGTGAGATTGCAAATGGATCCACACGCCTCAGACCCTTCGTTACAGTATGGAAACAGCTCCAGTCAAGACTGCAAAGCCTTGCAGAGAGTTGTGCACTTAGCTGAGTGTATCTCAGGGTCTTCTCTCCTCTCCCTGCAGGACATCTACCTCAAACGCTGCAAAATCAGAGCTGTCAAAATCATCAAAGACTCAAATCACCCTGGTAACCGTCTCTTTATTTTGCTACCATCTGGTAAGCGCTTCCGTAGCCTTATGGCAAAAACTGAGAGTCTTAGGAGGAGCTTCTTCCCCCAGGCCATCAGGCTCCTAAACTCAAACTCGGTCTCATAACATCAACATGATTCCATTTAATAATCAGTAAGTTATTAATAATATTTCTACCATTCGTATTGCTGCTATGTAAATACCCTGTACAACCTGTTTGCACATCTTCTTGCACATTCCTTCTTATGTTATTATTTATTAAGTCTACAGTATACTGTCCTGCACATTTATTTTTTTTTTGCACATTTTATTATACAGTATATTCTATTCTTTATTTTCTATTTTCTACTTCATTCATTTTTTTTACATTTATGTATATTCTTTGTGTTTGTATTCCATATAATTGCACTGTCCATGGAGTGGACCTGACTAAACATTTCACTGCTGGTTATACACGGTATAATTGTGTATGTGACAAATAAAAAAATCTTGATCTCTTCTCTTGAGAAGAAGTGAGTGTAAGGTTTTTTTAATGAATCTTTGCAAATGGCCCTTCCTAATAATGTGCTAGTTAGCAAGTTTAACGATGACTGCGGCTAAAGTTTACCGTCTCTCATAGAGCAGATTGGAAGAGAGAGGCGGGGTCAGCAGAGCTCATTTGCATTTAAAGCGACATCCAACAAAACGGCTTGCTCTGAATAGAGCTGTTTTTGACAGGGTAAAAACGGTGTTGTTTTACACTACCAGATAAATTTTAACCAAACTATGTTACAGACTTTTCATTAAGACTTTTCATTGAAGAATCATATCAACTTGTGGAAAATGGGCATCCGATGACCCCTTTAAAACCTTAATATTCATCCCTACACAGCACACAATTTTCCACGCTTTTAAAACCCATAGAAATTTCCTGCCACGAACAGGAAAGATGTGAGGCTTTTCATTTGTATGAATTTTCTTGTGAGGCAGCTCTTTAGTGTGAATTCTTATGTGGTGATCAAATCCATCGTTTACAGGTGAAACAACATCATGCTGCACAACTTCTTGTCCAGGCCCTTGTCATTTCTAGGCTAGACTACTGCAATGCTCTTGTAGCTGGACTTCTATCAAACACAATCAAACCTCTACAAATGATTCAGAATGCAGCGGCACGACTGGTCTTCAACGAGCCCAAAAGAGCCCATGCTACACCTCTCTTTATCTCCTTGCACTGGCTACCGGTTGCAGCTCGCATCAAGTTCAAGACATTGATGCTTGCATATAGAACAGCCACAGGCTTAGCACCCGCCTACTTCCACTCACTATTACGAATCTACATCCCATCCAGAAGTCTGAGATCCGCTAGTGAGCGACGCCTCGTGGTACCATCACAGAGAGGCTCAAAATCACTCTCCAGAACATTTTCGTTCACTCTTCCTGGCTGGTGGAATGATCTTCCCACCTCTATCAGGAATGCCGATTCCCTAACAATTTTCAAGCGATGGCTGAAAACTCATCTTTTTCGTCACTATTTAAAAAAAAAAAAAATTCTCTTTTCTTTAATCTTTCCCTGTCTAGCTTGTACTTATTTGAACAATTAAATTTGGTTTTACGAGCACTTTCTGTGTCTGTTTTACCTCTTTGAGATGAACTGCTTGATGTATTCCCCAATTGTAAGTCACTTTGGCTAAAGCGTCTGCTAAATGAATAAATGTGAATGTAAACATAAATGTAAACTCTATCCACACTGAGAGCAGCTGAAAGACTTTATCCCAGTATGAATTCACATGTGATTTTTAAGGTTTTCATTACACGTGAAAGAGTTTCCTCACTGAAAACAGCTATAAGGCTTTTCCCCACTATGAGTTCTCATGTGTTTCATAAGACTTTCTTTCTGTGTAAAACTCTTTCCACACTGAGAGCAGCTGAAAGACTTTATCCCAGTATGAATTAACATGTGCTTCTTAAGGTCTGCTTTACGTGTGAAAGTGTTTCCACAGTGAGAGCAGATGAAAGGCTTTATCCCAGTATGAATTAGCATGTGCTTCTTAAGGTTTGTGTTACACGTGAAAGTGTTTCCGCACAGAGAGCAGCTGAAAGGCTTTTCTGAAGTGTGAATATGCAAATGATCCTTAAATTGACTTTTCCTGGTAAAACTCTTTCCACATTGAGAGCAGGTAAAAGGCTTTATTCCGGCATGAATTAACATGTGATTCTTAAGGTTTGTGTTACACGTGAAAGTGTTTCCGCACAGAGAGCAGCTGAAAGGCTTTTCTGAAGAGTGAATATGCAAATGATCCTTAAGTTGACATTTCCTGGTAAAACTATTTCCACACTGAGAGCAGGAAAAAGGTTTTATTCCAGCATGAATTAACATGTGATTCTTAAGGCTTTTGTTACACGTGAAAGTGTTTCCGCACTGAGAGCAGCTGAAAGGCTTTTCCTCATTATGAATTCTCATGTGATTCTTAAGGCTTGTTTTACGTGTGAAAGACTTCCCACACTGAGAGCAGCTGAAAGGCTTTTTGACTTTGTTATTTGAATGCTGCAACTCACTGATTTTACTCCACTGACATCATAATCTTTCTGATCCTGATGTTTCTCCTCATTCAGATCTGGTCTTTCCTCTTTCACTTTCATCAGGCCTAAAATGAATAAATGAGAATCAATTGAGACATTTGGAAAAAGGAAAACATTTGTGTACTAGGGCTGCAACAATTGATTATTTTCATAATTGATTAATCTATGAGGTGCCATGTAGAATTTAAATCAAACTTCGCTTATCAGTACATACATAAAACATGCATATACACCTATAAATTACTCATATATACATGTATACTATTGGATGTTCAATATATATATATTATGAAATACACGTGCACACTAATATGAAATCCATACCAATACATCTTATGTTAGTAATGAATGTATAAACTTGTGAATAACTTGCGTATACATATAAACTTGTAGAATGTAGAAACTTGACGCATGCAGACACACCTATACATCAGAAAGAGCTTTATTGCCAAGTGTGTTTGCTCACACAAGGAATTTGTCTTGCTGTTAGGAGCTTCCAGTACAGAAAGTACAAACATAGTGCAGACAACATATAATTAAGGTAATAAAGAACACTAATAATGAAGAGAATAGACAATAATTAAGAATAACATAATAATAACATAGTAATAAAAAAGAAAAATATACAGAAAAGAAAAATGTCCATAGACAGAACTGTGAATGTGTTGTTCAGGTGGGATACGGCCTGGGGGAAAAAACTGTTCTTGTGTCTGGCTGTTTTTGTGCTCCGTGATCTGTAGCGCCGGCCAGAGGGCAACAGTTAAAAGAGAGAGTGAGCTGGGTGTGAGGGGTCCAGAGTGACTTTCTTAGCCCTTTTCCTCACTCTGGAGGTGTAAAGTTCTTGGAGGCTGGGCAGAGGGGCACCAATAATCCTCTCAGCAGTCCTGACTGTCCGATGTAGTCTTCTAATGTCTGTTTTGGTAGCTGAACCAAACCAAACAGTTATAGAAGAACATAGGACATACTCGATGATGGCAGAGTAGAACTGTTTCAGCAGCTCCTGAGGCAAGTTGAACTTCCTTAGCTGGCAGAGGAAATACAGCCTCTGCTGGGCCTTTTTCAAAATAGAGTCAATGTGATTGTCCCACTTCAGGTCCTGAGAGATGGTGATTACCAGGAATCTGAATGACTCTACTGCAGCCACAGTGCTGTCCTTGATGGTGAGTGGGGGGAGAGCAGGGGGGTTCCTTCTGAAGTCCACTATCATCTCCACAGTTTTGAGAGTGTTTAGCTCCAGGTTGTTAAGACTGCACCAGACAGCCAGCTGCTCAACCTCCTGTCTGTAAGCAGACTCGTCACCGTCCTTGATGAGGCCAATGACTGTAGTGTCATCTGTAAACTTCAGGAGCTTGACAGAGGGGTTCTTTGAAGTGCAGTCATTCGTATAGAGGGAGAAGAGCAGTGAGGAGAGAACGCAACCCTGAGGGGTGCCAGTGCTGATGGTGAGAGTCCTGGATGTGAGTTTGCCCAGCCTCACTAGCTGCTGCCTGTCTGTCAGGAAGATGGTGATCCACTGACAGATGGAGGTGGGCACAGAGAGCTGTGTCAGTTTGTCTGAGAGAAGGTCAGGCATGATGGTATTGAAGGCCGAGCTGAAGTCCACAAATAAGATCCTTGCGTAATTCCCGGGTTTGTCGAGGTGTTGCAGGATGTAATGCAGTCCCATATTGACAGCGTCATCCACAGACCTGTTTGCTCTGTAGGCAAACTGAAGAGGATCCAGCAAGGGTCTAGTGATGTCCTTCAGGTAGGCCAGGACCAGTCTCTCAAGTGACTTCATGACCACAGACGTGAGTGCGACAGGTCTGTAGTCATTAAGTCCAGTGATTTTGGGCTTTTTGGGGACGGGAATGATGGTGGAGCGTTTGAAGCAGCAGGGAACTTCACACAGCTCCAGAGATCTGTTGAAGATCTGTGTAAAGATGGGGGCCAGTTGGTCAGCACAGACTTTTAGACAGGCAGGTGAAATACCGTCTGGTCCTGAAGCTTTCCTAGATTTCTGTTTTCTGAAGACCCGGTTCACATCCTCTACACAGACTTTAAACGCAGGTAGAATGGTGGGGGAGGGAGGAAGGGGGGTTGCAGGGGGGAAGGTGAATGTGTGAAGTGCATATCAGAGCGGGTGCTGGGTGTCAGTCTGGCCTTTTCAAATCGGCAGTAAAACACATTGAGATTGTCAGCCAGTTGTTGATTCTCCACAGACTGTGGGGGTGGTGTCTTGTACATGGTTATGTTCCTCAGACCAGTCCATACTGACGCCGGATCGTTTTTTGCTAAAAGTACTTTTTTCAACTTCTCAGAGTAGTTCTTTTTAGCCACTCTGATCTTCTTTGTTAGTCTGTTCCTCGCCTGGTTATACAAGATTTTATCCCCACTTTGAGTTTGAGTTTGAGTTTCCCAGTAAACCACGGTTTATCATTATTAAATGATAAGAATGTCCTGGTGGGGATGCATATATCCTCACAGAAACTGATATATGAAGTTACAGTCTCTGTGAGCTCATCCAGATCGGTGGCAGTAGCTTCAAAAACACTCCAATCAGTGAGGTCAAAACTAGCTTTTAAATCTTGCTCTGCTTCATTAGTCCATCTTTTAACAGTTCTTAATGCAGGTTTAGAAGATTTAGGTCGGTATGAGATGAACCAAACAGTGATCGGAGAGCCCCAGAGCTGCCTGTGGGACAGAGTGATATGCATCTTTAATTATTGTGTAACAGTGATCCAATATATTACTGTCTCTGGTGGGACATGTAACGTGCTGTCTGTATTTTGGCAGTTCGCGGGAGAGATTTGCTTTATTAAAATCTCCAAGAATGATTAAAAGAGAGTCTGGGTACCTTTGTTCTGTTTCAGATAGTTGTTCGGCCAGCTGTTGCATCGCGGCGCTCACGCATGCGTCCGGAGGCATGTACACATTCACGAGAATGAAAGAGGAAAACTCTCAGGGCGAATAGAACGGTTTGCAGTTTATGAAGAGGGCCTCCAAATTAGGAGAACACATCTTCTTCAGAGTTGTTACATCTGAACACCAACCTTCATTTATGTAGAAACATAGTCCACCACCTCTCGTTTTCCCCGTTAGCTCAGTGATCAGTAATCATATCCACCGAAATACCTTCGATCTCTAGATACTTTTCCGCTGCTTTGATTATAATTCTGATTCTTTCTGTCCGGCTTTCAGTTTGCGCCGAACAGTTCACTACTTCAGCCATAAAAGTAACAAATGCAACATTGTTCTTAATCCCAAATTTCTCTTTTGTTTTTTCCTTTGCCATTTCCGTCTTTTGTTGAATGATTTCTTTGCTTTTTTCTCCTGATTCCAAATTCTTTCCTACTTTTTTTAGAGCCTCAGAGTATGTCAATCCTTCCTGTATTCTAACATTTTGAACTTGAGCAGCATGTTTCCTCACCTTGCACCCTCCATATCCCGCACTGTGATTCCCTCCACAATTACAACATTTGGGATTAACTTCTTGCCCGCATTTTCCATACTCATGTTCTCCACCGCATCTTGAGCACCTCTGTTTGCCTCTGCATACAGCCGCTACATGCCCAAATTTTTGACATTTATAACATCTTAGAGGAGGGGGTACATAGGGCCTTACCGAAAAACTCATAAATCCCAAAAAGACTTTACTTGGCAGCTTATCCTCATCAAAGTGAATCATCACAGAGAGGCTGTCTCCCCTTTCATTATTCCTATTACATTTTAGTCTTTTCACATCAATCACTGCAGCTCCCGTAAGACCTCTCTTAATCTTTTCAACTGTTACCTCTGTGGGGATCCCTGTTATTACTCCTTTAACCCATTTATTTTCTTCTTGTACTGAACAAATCACATTTTGTCCCATGATCGCCTTAACTCCTAAAGCCTTTTTTTGTTGCCTACTATCCTTACAATGTATTAGCAATCTGCCATCTCTCAACTTCTTAACACTTTCAACCAGTCCTATCACTTCCTTCATTGTTTTAGATAACTTCAGCGGATTAATAATACTGAAAGATCCGGTTTCAAGTTTCATCACTACCTTGTACTCTTCTTTCCTTCTTCTTATCAGATGAGTTTCCTTTTCACTGTCAGTTTCAGATGTGTTACTTTTCTTTCTTTTACGATTTTCTACTATATTCCATTCATTATTTCCATTCCTGCCTTCATCCTCGTCAAACATTTCATCCTCCATTTCCGGATCGCTTCCGGAATCTACTCCACTTCCTACCATGCACTCTCCAGTCACAGATCAGCTGTTGCCAAACCGCCCTCAACCGACTCTGAACCAACCACTCTCCACTCTGTCGTCTGCCTCCCGAGTCCTGTGATTGGCTGGTGGAAGAACTGCCGATGTTCGGTTCTTGAACGAATCGTTCTTTTGAGCCGGTTCACAGGAAGTAAACGGTCGAGCCGAAGTTTGCAGAGGATTACCGAAGATTCGACCAGAACCGAATGAGCCGTGACGAATTTGCCGAGGATTACCGAAGACTCGACCAGAACCGAATGAGCCGTGACGAAGTTTGCCGAGGATTACCGAAGATTCTGATGAGTGAGTTAACGATACTGTGCAAGCCTGAGGCGCGTGCTGGAAATATGCTTATTATTTTGACTGTTATTAATCTACATTTTATTAAAACCTGCAAAAACCTTTCTGTTGAGTGATATAAATAAATTTTACAATAGTTTATTGTGCATGCATATTATATTTAAAGTTGCTTAAGCGAAATCAAGGAGCTTATAAGACTGGTTGAATCGGCTTTTTGAATCGGTTCAGTGAACCGAGCTGTCCGAAAAGAACCGGTTCGCTGAAATGAATCGGACTTTGCATCAACAACAAAACACACATGAAATTTTTGGGGAATTTATTGGTAATAATTAAAATAATAATAATTTATGGTAATAATCAAACAGCATAATGCTTTATCAAGATAAATAATAAGAGAATTGAATGCCCAACACTGCAATTAAGGTAATAAAAACACTAATAATAAAGAGAACAGACAATAAAATGATAAATAACAATAGTAATAAAAAATATTATTATCCGTAGACAGAATTGTGAGTGTGTTAATATTAACAGATGAAGGTTATAACAACATACGATGCCTTTCTACATGAATATAACTCTGTCATTAGTGTGTTTTGGTAAAGTTATGCGCGTTTAATGTGTTTTTGGCGCGTTTGCTTTGTCGTGGCGGCGTCATGACGTCACAGCTCTGCATGCGCGCGCCCGCGTCTCTGTCGTGATCCGGCGGAGGACAGGTTTGTTTACATCTGTTTTATAGCTTTTACACGCGATGCAAATGAAGCAATCAGCATTAATGACAACATTAATATAGCGTTAATGTCATTCTGGAGACATGGGACTAAACATGTCCAGCGAATATAACTGCTATCAGGTTTAAAAAATAATATGTATATCATTTTATTAATTAGCATCTAGCATCAACAGAAAACAAACACAGTGGCTACTAGCTAATAGCTATAAGATACATAAATGTAGTTTGAGTACAAGGTTTTATTTTTTCAGTTTTGCAGCCACTTCTCACGAATGACTGAAGCACAGAAGATCCGATTCAATTGAGTCGAATTGATTCAGTGTTCGGAGTCGCTCGAATCTCTTGGACTGAACCGAGTACAACACGATGATTAGAGACAACTTTAAAATGCAATCTCTTAAATATATATATGATTATTCTCCTCTCAAACAGGACAAGAGAATGTAGTGGTGACAAAAGATCTAATAGGTTTAGAAGAGAGCTGTTACATTAATTGGCACAATCTCTGTGCTACAGTGGGGATTAAATACTGAATGGATTTTATCAGAGATGCTGTTATTCTGCAAAACTGAGCACAGTTGAAAGGATATTATTTTCCTAATATTTTAGTCATGAACGGTATATTTAAGATCAGTCTATAAATAAAGATGTGGGTATGGATCTATGGACATTATCATACATGTTTCTAGTTTTGATAATGTGTTTTGGCTTTGATTCTTTAAATGTTTTGGATGTCGGTTGCTTTGTGCCATTAAACTGGTGTTCATTTTTATTTGTCTTTTTGCCTTAGATCTAAAGCCGCTAAAAGAGGAGCGTGAAGTACTGAATGAAAGGGAAGAGAACGATCCATTTAAGAGTCATGGTTTCATAACTGGAGAAAAGTCTTTCAGGCGCTCACAGACTGAAAAGATGCGAAAAAAAGCTAATTTCACCTGCTCTCAGTGTGGAAAGAGTTTCGCTCAAAATAGAAACCTTAAACGGCACATGACAGTTCACAGTGTGGAGAAGCCTTTTGCATGCCAGCAGTGTGGAAAGAGCTTTAAAACAGATCATAACCTCATGAATCACACTCGCACTCACACCGGAGAGAAGCCGTACGCTTGCACTCAGTGTGGAAAGAGCTTCAGAAATAAAAGAGATCTGAACTCTCACATGATAAGTCACGTGCGGGAAGGTCTTAAAATGCAAAGTTAACCTCGGGTACCACATGCTCATTCACACCGGAGAGAAGTCGTTCACATGCGTTCAGTGCGGGAAGAGTTTCAGACATAAACAAACCCTTAACAGACACACGAGGATTCGCTCCAAAGAGAACCGCTTTATGTGTCGAGAGTGCGGAAAGACTTTCCATAAAATGAGTCGCTTTGAGATGCACAGGAAGAATCACTCTCGAGTGAAACCTCTCGAATGCGTCCGGTGCGGAGGGTTTTTCCCATTCAGTGAAGCCTATAAGAATCACACAAGGCGTCACGCCGGAGAGAAGGCTTTCCAGTGCCGTCAGTGTGAGAGGAGCTTCACGTATCGACGATGCCTGAAACGCCATTCTGGAAAGAAACTGCAAGGCGACATCAGAAAAAGGAGCAATTTCAACAATCATCTGCGAAAGCCATACACATGTGATCAGTGTAATAAAGGCTTTATTTTGCCTTCACACGTACAGATACACATGAAAACGCATGCTTATGTGAAACCCTATTTGTGCTCGGCGTGTGGAAAGCGTTTCAAATGGCCAAGCGATCTGACATGGCATAAGAAAACACGGATTTGTGTGAAATTAAGGCTTTGTTCGCTTCGTAGCTAAATGTGGCCCAGATTTGATTTTCTGCTCAAATGTAGAATGTTCTTTTTGATTCAGCCATGTTCATTTGTTCTGTTTGCATCCTTCATGCATTCGTTATATTTTATTTTTAGACTTTTGTTTTGTCATGCACATAATGAACACTTGTGGCCATCTCCGTTTTGCTATAGTTTTAATCATCAAGTAACTCTAATTTGTATTGAGGCATCACTCCATATATTGATGTATCCGAGTCTTGATGTGAAATGGCACAATGTAAATGAACAATTATAAATAAAAGGACGTAAACTGAATGCATTTATGAACACCGCACTGCATTATTTAATTCATCTTTATTGAGAGAATGACCTGTAAGAGGCGCTGTCTTCTGAACTCGCAAACCGTACCCGAGTCTGCTTTACGCTTCGCTGCTAATATGAACGCGATCGTACCAAATCCTGGAAGTGAACCGCTATTAATGATGTATTATGTGTTTGTGTGTGTGTTTCACTCATTTCCGGAAGAGGTAGGTATAGTTTGAGAATGGATTACTCGCCGCTGATTGGACGAGATATCTGTCAATCAAGGTATACAGGAAGTTAGGAAGTTAGCAGGCTAGCGGTATGTTTTTAAAGTAGCTCGGAATAAATATTGCCCTTTCTGTGGAATAAAACATGACAAGGTTCCAAAGTTCTGCGGTTCATGTGGAAAAAATCTCAAGGTTTTAGAAGAGACACGACAGAAATACCAAGAAACATTACAGGTAGGCTAGTTAGCGATAACATAGCTAACGCTAGAACAGGTCATCAGCATCGGAAATCCTTCTTAGTTTTTCTATATTTTCATTTTTATTAAATTAATGTGCATTTATAACACTATACTTTGTATTATGGGTCAATATCACTGTAGGGTGCCTTTTGGTGTCCTGTACATAACTCATCTGCCATGATAACTTCACATAAAAATGACTATGAAAGGGTGTGTTATATTAGGCTACGTTTTTATATTCATAACAGAAGCATAACTTGGCTCTTTAGATACATTTTCTAGATTTTTTTTACTTTTGTGTATGGATGTGTGTTATTTTGCTTTGTCCCATGCACTGCTCATTAAATTTGAATGAGAGTAGAATACATAACATTTTTTAATTTGGTTCTCTATTAATATTTTGTTAAATAAGAGATTACTCAATTTGATAGATCATTTGGTATTTTTTATTTAATAAATAAGAAGAGTTTGTCCATGTGTCTTGAATGGTTGTCCACCCTGTAGTATTGGGGACTCCACCCCTTTAAGAAAAGGCCGTCCCCTTTAGTGACATCAGAGCAACTGGAATTTCAACGGCTAAGGTGAGTGAGCTGGTGACTTTTCAACTGACAAATTGTCTTCGTCTGAGTTTGCTTACTTGCTTTGCCCAAGCTTAACATGTCCACCCTGTCGCCATAAAATATGCCAGAAGTGATTCGAATACAGTATTTTCAAAATATGTAAGTTTAAACATACCAAATTCTCTTCAAAAACCAGACTAACTATTTAGCTAGTCATAGTTTGTTGTAAGCTAATATCCTAATTAAAGCTCAAAACGTCCACCCTGTCGTCCTCTTAGACTCGATAGAAAGGACATAAACATGACAGGGTGGACATAGCATTCCAGCTAAAACCTACAATGAATAGGGGGGGGGGTATATTAATGTGATTGAGGATGTAATTATATTATTTATTATTGTATTATTATTTTTAATAACTCTGTTTAGGAAAAGAACATCATACCTTTCAGAAAATATAATTTGCATCTTAATTTAATTTATCTGACCCTCTAACACTAGCTTTCTTTTTTCTATTCTACTTGTTTTCTTTAAAAAATAAAAAATAAAATAAATAAAACGTTGCTATATGTAGCACTTGCATGTTGTTGCTCTTTTGTTGATTTTGATTGCTTCTATTGTCCTCATTTGTAAGTCATTTGGATAAAAGAGTGCTAAATGTAAATGTAGATGTAAATGTAATTTTGCAATGAAAATGTATTTAACAGTAATATATATGTGCATGACAGGGTGGACATATCTTATGGTTTATGCTTCGAATAATGGCCCATAAGTATCTAAAAGATGTGTGGGAGCTCAGCTAATATGTTTGTATATTACTTGATTGTCTACTATTTATGACATGACGTAAAGCGAAAGGGAATTAAAAACAATATTTTTGAGTATTGAAAGGCACTCTGTGGTGATATTGACCCTAATAGCATTGTGACATCATTTACCTCCATCCCACACGCCTCTAGTGTACGATATATCAGATATTTATGATCATTATACCTCCTGAAGACCCATGTTTTATTATTTGAGTGTGTTTAGAGTAGATCAGAGCAGTTTTACGCCGCTGTTGTTCCTGATGTGTCCAGTAGGGGAGGCTGCACAGTATCAGAGACATCAGAAGCAAACCAAACCAAATCTAGAAGCAACACCAAAGAGAGGCATGTTAAATACTCTTTAATGTTATTGTTGTGCAACAAGTGTAATTTATAAACGATTAGCTAAAGGTCGCTATCAGTTCATTTCAATATGTCAACAGGCATCTATATAATTAATAATAAAGACAATATTGATGGTCAGGTTGATGGTTTGTCTGGCTCAGTTTTAGCTAAACATGTGTAAGCTTAGCTGCCTCATATTCTATGTGCTCTCCATTTAATAGTAATCTGTACCCTGACAGACATGGTTGGGTTAAAATGGTTTGGCAGGGAAAGAAAGAAAAACACAAAGCCTGGCCACCCAAGACATCAAACCCTTGTCTGTAGCTTTCCTGTAGCTCAAATGGTAGAGCATGGCGCTATCAACGCCAAGATCATGGGTTCGATTCCCAGGGAAAGCAAGAGCTGATAAAATGTAAAACTGTAACTTGAATGCAATATAAGTCGCTTTGGATAAAAGCGTCTGCTAAATGCATAAATGTAAATGTAAATGTAGCTATGACGCTATCTTTAAAAGAGGTGTGTTTCAGTCTATGAGCCACATGCGGCGTATTACGCCCAGCTTGGAGGAATAATGCTCACATATGATGTAAAGCACAACACCTGGCATCGTCCTTAAGATCCAGCCTCCAGAAATACACTGCAATACGACACCTTTTCCAGACGGTCCAAAGCACAGAACAGACCCGTCCAGTTCTTAAAGTGAATAGCGGTTATTATTTGTGTTCTCTTTAACCACAGGCCTACAGCGCTGTTGAGAGAGTGCTTCAGTGTCTGGAGCTCTTCATAGAGAAACACTTTCCTCCAGACAAACTGTGCTTCATACTGAGACACTCACAAGACACGAGTACCAATACTCTTGCGTGACATGCGGCGGTCATCATGGATCTAAGTGCATGGACCATACTGATATTCTGTGCTTTGGGCAAATACTCTCCGGGTGCATATTTAGCCACAGCAGGCGTATATCTACTGTTTTATATTATATAGGTCGTCTTATTAATATTTTGACACTCTGTATGCTGTTAGTGAGTGTCATCAAACCACCACCACAGGATTTCAATGGGAATGTGAATATGGAAGACTTTTGGAAGAAACTGTCGCTGCCAACGATTGGTCGTGGCTTTTATGCGTCTCTTGACATTTGGTATGCTGTATGCTATGTACTTATTTTTATTTAAGAACAGAGCGACAATCCCTTGACTGCCCACCTGTGGGTGCCGTGGATCGGAAGAAATACACACAAGTCCAATCAGTGCCTCAAGAAGCTGAGCTTTGTGACATAACCGTCTCTGAAGATAGGCTTAAAAATGAGTTTATAAGAAAAAGGTCAAACTGATTTAATTTCTCATTTCTGCAGCTAGCATCAAGTGTGTTTTGGGCTCAGTAGGACATCGGTTTATTTTTTTTGTTGCAAGTGTATTTTGATTAGTTTTTAGGTATCAGTGATAAGGAAACTGTGGTGTTGATTCCATTGGCTCTCTTCTCGTAGAGAGACTTTCACCTGAGATGAAATCTAGACAAGTATTTGAAAAGATTTGGGGCGCCTCAGGTGAGAAGAAAACGCTTGTGTTTTGTCATGTTTGTGACCGCCACTTTACCTTTGTAGGCCTTATACTTCCATTACTGCTGCCTGACAGAGATCAAAATGGCCTAAGACTGAGCCCTGTGGTACCCCACAAGAGAGAGGAGCCGAAGAGGACACAGCGTCACCACAGAACACAGAAAGTCCGACCTTTTAAATAAGACCTGAACCATTGGAGTGCTATGCCCTTGAGGGTGGGCTGTGGTTATGTGCCCTTATGGATTTGTGTACAGCTTAAAATGCTGTTTGCGCGCTCAGATTCTGAGAGACTTTGCAGACATCCTCCTCTCATAGAAACACATCTTTTCACATGATTTTATATCAGCTATTTGTAGTTTCTATCTTTCTTAGAGAGATTCTTCATTTCATATAATATGAATGCCAAGTGCTAGTCTGCTTAATTCCTTTAGCTCTCACAGGAGAAAAGCACCAGGGAGTAAGAGAGTAACGCAATTTCAATTCTCTATATGTATGTATGGTACATGTGGCAGAATTGACAATAAAGCAGACTTTGACTTTTTTGACTTTGATATTGCACCAGAACGCCCACCACACACCAGCTAAATAATATTTTATTCAATAGTACAATAAAAGATTGTTTTCAAGAATACAATAGTTTACTTCAGAGATATAAAAAAATATAATCTCAAGTAAGTGTATTGTTCCTTACCTCTCAGGTAGAGTAAGGTAGGCGGTAGTATGTTTCCAATACATTCTTGTTCTCTCTCAGCGATGCTCTAACATCACACGCAGATGGCAACGCAATCTTGCTAAACTGTGTCCCATCTGCACCTCTTCTGCTGCACCTCTGTCATGTTTCTGTGGGTCTCCGGAATTGTCAGTCAGCGGTCAACAAACTTCATTCTGGCAATTGCTTCTCAGTCTACTCTTAGTATCTTGGGCTTGACTGTGACCTGGATTTGTCCAGAAGACTCCGCAACCCCTACTGTTCTCTCTAACAACTTCCCTTTCTCTCACCCCCCCCCCCCCCCCCGGCAGGTTGGAAGGCTACTGGTCTTCTCATTTCTAATAATTGGAAATACTCAACCCACTCTTCCCTATGCATTAAAAATTATTTTGAGTTTCAACTACTGAGTAGTAAACTCCATATTGTAAAGATTTATCACCTTCCTGGTCATATATAATCCTTTATAGAGGAGCTGTATGGGCTGCTGTCCTCATGCTGTCCTCATGGCAGTCCACTTGTAGTCTTTGGTGACTTCGAAATCCATCTTGAGAAGCCTTACACTGCAGACTTTTACTTCCACTCCTAGCTTCATTCGATCTCAAATGGCTTACCACCACAAGCACTAACAAATCAGGCAACCAGCTCGACTTAACCCTTGTGCACCCTTATGGACATTTTTGTCCATTTTAGTTTTGTTTTTTTTGATAATTTTGCCTGTGTTAATGCTAACTGCATACATTTGGCTCAGGTGTGTATTTTTATTGGAATTTTAATATTCCACCCTCATTTCCTTTAATAAATCTGTCTGTATTTATGTAGCACCGTGGACCCGTGAGGCACGACATTTCGTTCCACTGTATGTCCCCACATGTAGCGGAATGACAATAAAGCTCAACTTGACTTGACTTATCTGACAGCAACACTAATTTAATCCTATACCCGACCCATTTGACATAAAAACGTGGACCCGAACCGCACCTGCTTTAAATCTCCAACATGAGGTAGAAAAAAACTCATTTATTAAAACTTTTATTCAAATTGTGAATAGATTAAATACAGAAAGCAAGCAAAGAGCACTCCCTTTAATATAATCACTACAGCTGTCAATCAGTGGCAGCACGATTGGCTACATTGCTCAGTGTGTACTGGACCGAGTCAAAATAGTCTTGGTTTGTCACGAATCCTGGCCATGAACTTCTGTTTACTCACCACCAGAGGTCACCCACTCACCACATGGACTCTTGCACTACACTACACTACTGGCACTTCACGATAAGACTACATTTCCCATAATCCATTGCACTGACGACACACAGCTGATTACACAGCTTACTTAAACCATGGACTTCCTCTACCACTCTGCCGAGTATTGTATAGCGTATATCACTCTCCTAGCGATAGCTACTCTACGGAGCCCAGTTAGTAGTCTTAGTCTTGCCTTGCCTTGCCTTGCCTTGTGTATTTTCTAGTGTTTTTGATTCTTGCCCGTGTTTCCTGGATTAACCCTTTGCCTTCCCATTCGGACTCTGTTTGTACCTCTCTCAGACTATTGCTAGTATACCTGGATTATCTCTCTGCCTTGCCCTGTTGGATATTGTTCGCCGATCGTCGACCCACGCTTGCTCCCGGAATACTCTTGTGTCTTGCCCTCAACATATCTGTCTACTGATGTTTGACCCTGCCTGTATTTGACCATGTTTTGGTATAAAGCCTTGCATATGGATCCGCATGTCTCGCGTCTTGTTCGTCCTGTAACATGGTTACTGGACCCGCAACCCGCCCGTGCTTGTCACCGTCCGGCCCACACCCTATACATAAATATTATTCCACCCGTTACATCAAATATTAGCGGTTCACCTGCGTGTACTCGCCCGCATGTAGGACTCTGGCTTCCCCCTTTTGGACAACATAATAGACAACTCTGGCCCCAGAGAGTGATTGTAAATTTCACATGAAAGTTTACATGAAAAATGTTTGAAATTTCATTCTGCATCTTCGGAGATTTCATTGTAATCCTTCTCATAAAGTCACTAAATTAACCATTAACTGTTCACCTGATTGCGTTGTCGTCTACGTGTGATGTTAGAGCATTGTTGAGAGAGAACAAGAATGTATTGGAAATACACTTACCTGAGATGATTTTTTTATATATCTCTGAAATATAAGACAGTATTCTTGAAAAAAATTTTTTTTTTAATGTATTACTGAATAAAAATATTAGTTAATTATCAAAGAAAGAAAAAATTAATAGCCATAATATGGACTTTTGTAAATGCTGTGATACTGTGATGCTCATTGCTGATTTCACCATTAACTCTTCACTTGAACAGTTTATGTTGTTGTATATGGTATCATTGTAATCCTTGACCTTCAAAACATAGGGGTAGACATCACCTTTTCTGTGTTATCATGTTTGGTTCAGGAGATATGACACAAAATACATAATTTGGTTATGGCGGAAAGTAAAATGGTCGCCATGGCAACCACAAGGTGTTTTTGCGGTGGCTCAATTTCTGAAAATGTTTAGGGCCGCAAACTATACAAGTGTACCAAATTTCATGCTTTTATGAAAAAGTGAACATTTTTTTCACATATCAGCTGGACTATCTATGCAATCTGTTTTATTTTATTCCAAATTCCTTTTTTTGTTTTCTAAAATCCTTTTTTTCCCGTATTAATTTTTCCGAATTCATAAAAACAATATAATTTATTACTTTGTATACAATAATAGGGCCCTATTATTTTTTTTTAAATAAATTCTGTGTTGGGTATTTTAATTTTCTTCTAGTCAAATGAAAACTAAACAAACCCTTTAATGTTTGTACAATCAAAGTGCTACACTACTTGTTTACTGTTGTTCTAGTGCTTTTTGGAAATTTAAATCCCAAAATCTTACATATTGTGCATTTAAATGCGGTTCAGTGAGCATAATTTCACAGTCTACAGCTCTATAAAGTCATTATTTTTTATAAAGTTAAGATGACATCTAAATTGAATGTGTGTGTTTTCTAATCAGGCACTGAATAGAGCCACCCATTTCAGCTCTCGACAGGCGAATGACGTCATGCGATTTTAAACTGTTTCATTAGAACCGGAAAGACGCTGAACGTGGTTAAAGCCGTCATAAAGGAGTCACGGTAAGTTCAAGTAATGTTTATTTAATAACATGCTATGTTATTATATGTCATGTTGTGGCTTTATAAAATCATATGAAACACTAAGACTGGAAAAAAGAAAAGAAAAACTACGACGCCCATGAGATTGAATAGATATCGAAAGTGAAAGTTAAAAGTAAATACAACAGGATCAGTTATATATATATATATATATATATATATATATATATATATATATATAAACCTTGCATCACAATAGGTGATTGTCAAAACATTTAGTATCTGAACAGAATGTTATTACTGACAACATGGAAAGTTCTATCATAACAATAGTCAGTTTTAAAGATGAACACGTGCTCTTCTGTAAGTGCTGGTGTAATTTTTATGGTTATTCAGCCTCCAAAATTGAGATACGAGTCCTGTCCATGAAAACATCATATAACTGACAGATCTCTAGATCTAGATTAATTTAAAGAATGTATAAATGTAAACATTTAAATTAAATTGTAAATACTTCCTTGCTTCTGTAGTCCAGGCGTTGATTCACAGACGTTCAGCTTTAGTGAGAAGACTGATTATGACATACAGATGTATTTTGATGGTTACAAAAACACTATACACTCCTTTTAAAGTGGCTGGTTTTTAATGTGAACATGCTTAATAATCAGTCCCTCCGGGATTGCGCGGGACTTTTTTCTGATTTTTGCGGCCTAAAATTACTGATTTTGCTGCGGCTTTTCTAAAAATTTGCGGTGATATTTTGCGGCATTTCTTGTTGTTTTGCAGTGAAAATATACCATGGACAACATTCTTCTAACATTGTTATAACTTTTCTGACTTAGGTCTCCAGACTAACATTTGAGGACACCAGTGCCATTAAGTTCTAATTAATTTAGTAAAGCACTCACCCTAATCACACATGTACATCTCAGAGATGTCTATTTGATGTCTGCATGTACATATGCAAGCTGTATTTTTTAGGGTGTTTGCTCATCTGCAATACGTCTCTAAGACGTTTCCTGTCAGATGTCAAATAGACATTTATTAGAATGCATGTAAAACTGCTTCTGAGATGTTTATCAGATTACAAGACAGATGTTTCCCAGATCTTTAGCAGACGTCTTACAGATTTACTTGTGCTGTCTGGGTAGTTGAGATGCAGATAGAATTAACTTTTATTACTGTCATTCATAATGTCTAAATATAATTTAATAAATAAATAAATAAATAAATATATATAGGTAGTGTAAATGGCTAATAAGCCTATAAGTCTCTGCAGCCATATAGTGGTAATTTAATGTCCTTTTTATTTTTAAGTAAGTGTTTGCTTTCCTACATTATGTAACTTTTAGTTTTATAAATGGAGGCAACTTATGAAGGATGAACAAATAATGTCATCACATTAAAAATAACTTTCAAATTTGGTAATACTTAAAACGGTGTCGCGTGATCGAGAGCAGCTCCGGCCCGTGCAGATAAACGGTCTTCGTTCCGCTTTCGGTTCGTTTGTCCAATGTAGCTCTTGTAAATCGGTCATGATGAGAACGCAAGGCTGTTCATTACATTCTTCAAACTGAGAAACAACCTTTCTTTGACTGAATGCGTGTTGCGATGACGTCACGGGACGCGTCTAAGCCCAAAATCTGCGGCAATTACGAAAATTTGCGAGCTCTTGCGAAAATTGTGGAGTTTGCTTGATTTTGCGATAAATTCAGCGACTGCAGAATCGCAAAATCCTGGAGGGACTGTATAATAATAATAATAATAATAATAAATAAGCAAAAATGTGCATTTTGGAACTTCGCCATGTTGAAGCTTTCAGAGAGTTACTCAACACGTGATCAATGTTCAGTGAGCACAATGTTTTCACAAGAGACACTAATGTTGGGTAATGGGCTCTGAATCACTGATCCAGTTCACCTCAGAGGTTCAGATCTGGCCTTTGTGCAGTCAGACCAGTTCTTCCACAGTCAGTAAAACCATTACTTTATAAGGATCCACCACAAACTGCTGCAACTACACAGTTATAAGCACAGAAATCTCTACAATGTTGTTGTATGTGTTTGTTTTTGCTGAACTTACTGAGAACAAATCATACAGAACACTTTTTGTATTCCAGTGTTTCCATATGCAGGTCTGAAGTCAGTTTCTCATCATGGAGAACAGAGAGAAGAGGAAGAGGAAGAGATCTTCATCTCCAGAACCCAGCTCTTTGTCTCTGAAGAGTGACGGGTCCATGGATAAGCTTCCTAAATTCAGTGATGAAGCAGTGACCTCTAACCCCAGGTGAGTGTAAACATCTCTATGAGAGTCAAAAACACTGAATTCACAGAGAGAGATGAGATTTGTAATAGAGCTGCAACAAATGACTATTTTGATAATGGATTTACTTATCAATTAATTTTTCCATTAGTCAAAATCCCAAAAATAAAATATGATTTCTTAATAAAGGGATACAAGGAGACATTTAGAAGCAAAATTATTTAAATTAGAAAGAAAAATTACCCAAAGTTTTTTAATATTTCTACTTAAAACTGCATTTAATAAATGTAATTTTGTATAGGCCCACTTTTAACAGAGTGTGTAACGTCTCGGTTACGTATGTAACCCTCGTTCCCTGAAGGAGGGAACGGAGACGTCACGTCGATACCGATGAATTGGGGATTGCGCTAGAGCAGTGGTTCTCAACCCGCGGCCCGCGGGCCGCATGCGGCCCGTCACGAATCCTAATGCAGCCCACCATGCTGTGCTGAACACAATTAAAATATAACTTTCAGTTTTACAATTAATTTTAGTTTTTACATTACTTTAAAAATGTACTAAACAAATATAAGCTATGATGTTTTTGTTATGTAAAATAATTTAGTTTTTTATATATATTATTTTCAGACATGAGCAGCTCTATGTACTCACGTAATTAATGTTACGCATTTAACGAACACTTACAAGCGCGCACTTTGGCAGAATTCAATTCAAATAGTCATCAGCAGCCATTAGTTCTGTAAAACTGAGCATCAGAATGGACAAATTTGTTAAGGGAGAAAACGAAATGTGGAAAATGCCAGCGAAGGAACGCATTCAAACAAGAATAGGCGCAGAGAAGAGAGTGCTGGACTTTTGGCATCAACTTTCGGTTTGCCCCGCCACTCACTTGAAGATGTTCAGGTAAAAAGAAACACCCATACTCGGGGGCGGACTGGCCATCGGGAGCACCGGGAGAATTCCCGCTGCCCTACATTTATTTTTTTATTATTATTATTATTTATTATTATTATTTTTTTATATTGTTGTTTTTGTTGCCTGCCGAATGTACTAAAGTGATTATTTCCGAAATCGCCATTCAATAATAAAACACTAATATATCATGAATCGGTTATGTCTTGACTGGCAACGCGATTCGCCTCGCGCGCACTCCGCGCCTCCGCGCGTCCGCGAGACTCTAGAATGGAGTGGAAGCGCCCAGGTGGAGCAGAGAGGCTAAACTGTCCTGTTCAGGGCTTCAAGTGCAGGTCAGTTACATCTGTACATAGACTATTGTAGTGTTATCTTTGTTTACTTAGTTAAGCATTAAACTGCTAGCAAATGTTAGCAGTAGCTGTCAATTACTGCAAACTTAACAAAAGGACATAACTATTGTAAAGAGAAGGAATTTAGCAGATAAATATTCACATAGTTTTATAACGGGTTTAGGAGGAGTTATGGCAGACAACAACACAACCCTTAGGAAAATTAACCGTGGTTTTACTAAAAATAAAACCAAAAAAAACATGGTTACTATAGTTAAACCATGGTAACCACAAATTAATAATGGTTTTGCTACACGATATAGTTTCACCATGGTATTTGTAGTGAAACTCTGGTTATACAAATAGTAATCAATCCACCAAAAACATGGTTACTTTTACCATAGGTCTAATAATACCATAGTTAATTTTCCTTAGGACCAAACATGACCCATGATAATGCAAAAACATTTTAAATAAACAAATCAATTTTAAGATTTTTCTATAAAGATATATTCAAGATGTAGCTATTGTGCTAATTTTGACAAGATAAAACAATAATGTTATAATACTTATTTGTTTCTAAAATAAATGTGCAAACAAATTACAATGAGGTGGCTGTTTTGCAACAAGGTGGAGATGTGTTGATGGAAAAGTGACAGGTGCAAGAAAATTAGTGAAAAAAGTAAACATACACATGAGAGACTAACACATATAGAGATGTCAGGGAATATGAAGAGACTAAAAAGGAAAATGGAAGTTCAAAAGATAACATTTAATTATTTTGCATGGCCCCAGCCTAGGGATTGAAACTTTTTTATGCAATGATGATGATGGCCATACAAAAAATATTGTTGTCCGGTTTAAAAATTTGTTGTGGGTGTATGGGATGGCCTGGATGAGAGTGAGATTTCCCGGCCTGAAATTTTGTTCCAGTCCGCCCCTGCCCATACTACTACGTAGCAATCATCCTTATTACAGAAATGTGGCAAAACATCTCTGGAGAGAACCTCAGATTATTAAATTTGAAAATGCTTTCCATATTTGGATCAACATAGGCTACATTTGTGAACGCACACTTTCTGCAGTGTCGCGCGTCAAGTCACGCTTCCGTGCGCGTCTTACAGACTGAAACTTACAATCACAACTTCATTGTGCTGTTACTCCTTTCGAGCAGAATTTCACAAAATTGGTCAGCTCCCGACAGCGTCAGGTGTTTTATTAGGTGAGTAGAATAATTTTATTTATTTCAATAAATGTAATCGTTTAGATGTCATAATATTTAGGCTATAAATAATATTATAAATCTGGTTGGTTTGAATTGATGACGTAATATGTAAATGAGATGCGTGCGGCCCGTGAGACTTGCACTTGGACCATAGTGCGGCCCGGTGGAAAAAAAGGTTGAGAACCACTGCGCTAGAGAGACCAACCCACTTCGAGTGTAAACTTAAAGGAGCAATGCACATTGGCATGCAATGATTGCATCCAGCTGCCGTTGATCGCAGCGCGAGTATAAATAGGCATCAGGTGCAATGAATACCAGGTTGTCGCTGAGGAGCCGAGCCGGTGACCCGGCCACTCAGTGGTGGTACAGCAGCCGTGGCGACAGTACTTGACGTCTCCATTCCCTTTCAGTCTGTCACTCTCGAAGTCACGTCAATACCGACGAATTGGGGATCCCTACAAAAAGCGCCGTGGATGCTGCCCCTTCCAGTGTACTGTGCGAGCCCCCTGTGCCCCTTTTAGGTGTAGGCCGGGGTTTGCAACAAGAAGACCAGTCACTGTTGTCGTAGCACTACCCACTCAGTGAGATTGGATAACACTGGGAAAGCATACCCGTTCCACTTTGCGGAAGCCCCATCCTTCCCAAAGGAGGTTTCAGAAGCACTTACAATATGGAAAACTGTTTAGGTGCATATGGAAGATTTAGAGGTGGTTGTAACCCTCTTGAAGAATGGCAGAAAGTCTGCCGGGGAAACACGGGCTCTGAGGCTTTACCGTGGAGAATACACATATGGGATCCACTTAGGTCACTACATATGGCCCAGACCTCTCCCGGCTCTCATGGATTCATCGAGTGAGGGCCTGGCGCCACACGCTCTGCCACGTCTGACTGCTGAGGGTGATGGAGGAGCTCAACAGGGTCTACAGTATGGACTCTCTGGAGCAGTTTAGCAAGCCAACACTAAGCCGGGGGCCTCTCGGTACCTCTACCCATTTGAGGTGAGAACACAGGAGGATACAGGCTCAACACGAAGGCTATAGAATCTAACGATCCCTGAAGGGGTAGTAGGAACCTTGGACACATAGCCAGCCTCAGGGTTACCTGGGAGTCAGCTGGCCCAAACTCTAGGCACGATTCATTGACCAAAAATGCATTCAGGACCAATTCCAACTCCATACCGAGAAAAGAGATCCTCTGCGTCGGGGGGAGTTTGCTATGTTCCCAGTTGACCCGAAGACCCAACTGGCTGAGGTGCGAGAGCACCAAGTCCCTGTGCTCGCACAACTGATCCTGAGACTGTGCTAGTATAAGTCAATCGTCGAGATAGTTGAGGATGTGAACACCTTGCTCTCTGAGGGGAACAAGAGCCCCCTCCGCAACTTTTGTGAAGACACGGGGGGACAGGGACAGCCTGAAGGGGTATACACTGATATGCACGTCCTTCGAACGCAAACTGCAGAAATGGTCTGTGGCCCGGAAGGATCAACACATGAAAGTATGTGTCCTTCGGTTCAATCACTGCAAAACAATCTCAGGGATGGATGAACCTGAAGATGCGTTTCTGTGTGAACATGTTGAACAGTATCCGGTGAAGGGCCCGGTTCAAGACACACAGGTCCAAGATCAGTCGTAATCCACCACCTTTCTTTGGTACAATGAAGTAGGGGCTGTAAAACCCCGTCTTCATATCGGCTCTATGGCATCCTTCGCCAGTGGGACCACAATCTCCGCACGCAAGACATGAGCATCGGCTGCCTTCACTAATGTGAAGTGGATGCCCCTGAACTTGGGGGGACGCGGGACAAACTGAATCGCATAGCCGAGTCCGATGGTCCGTAGGAGCCAGTGAGACGGGCTGGGTAGCGCCAGCCAGGCACCTAGATACCGTAAAAGTGGGACCAGCGGAACCACCGACGTACCCCCAGTGAGGGCGCAACACTTACCTGGTTCCACAGTTGGGCAGAGGGTGCGGGAGTAGGGCCTTTGATGACGCTCTCGAACAGCCCGCTGCTGCCTGCTGGCAACAGAGGAGGATGAGTGTGGTCCGGTGTTGGTCCGTCCGTGACTCTCCGTGTCCTCTTGGGATCCAGAGATAGAGAAAGCTGTTCTTTTGTAGAGAATTTGGGTGCCATCGACCGGGAGGCCGACGGTGGGACAAAACGAAACAAAAAATTCTCCAGCCGGCCCTCCTCCGGGGGAGGGAGTGGTGTGTTCACCATCTCCCAAAGAGCAACTCCCTCCATCTCTGGGTCACCCGTCTCAGGGCTCTTTTGCTCTTCTGCTTACTGGCAGGTTTGGCGGGAGTCTGAACAGGCGGGGTGGCCTGTCTACGCCCTGCTCCACGGCGCTGCTTGGTTGGAGGCTGCTGCAGATGCGGCGATGAGCAGGCTGGGGCGGTGCGGCCGGCGGATGGGTGGACGCAGCAGCTGCCCGCCAGGGCAGGATATGACGAATCGCCTCAGACTGCTTCTGTGCAGCCGAGAACTGCTGGCCAAAGCTCTCGACCGCATCGCCAAAAAGGCCGGTCTGGGACACAGGGGCATTGAGGAACCAAACTTTGTCGGCGTCCCTCATGTCAGCCAGAGATGGCGCTCCTGGACCACAAGTGTGGACATCGCATGACCCAGAGAACTCGAGTTGACCTTCATTGCTCGGAGTGCAAGGTCAGTTGCGGTTCGGGGCTCTTTCAGAACTTCCGCATCGAACAACTGCATCGCAACCAACTGCTCCAACGGGGGAATTTCTGTGCACCTCTTTGCTGCACCACCATCGAGAGTGGTGAGGGAGGAGGAGCTAGGAGCTCCGGCTCACCCTCCGATGCAGTGATCGACATCCGGTCGTCTGGAGAAGCGCCAAAGGATACTGCTGGCACGCTCCTTGTAGAGGGCCCAGCATGTTCCTTTGGCAGCTCAACTGGCTGCGGAGCGCAAGAGGAGCGATGGTCCCCCAAGGGTTGGTTCCCTGGAGGGTTTGCCACCACTGTAACCCTCAGACCACCCGTGCCACTGCCTGAAGTAGTTCTCGTCCTGGCTACCACCAGGACGCTCCTCTCGAGGTAATGGAGCCTGGTCCGCAGCTCCGAGATGGTCATATTCCCGCAATGAGAACATGACTCATCCACGAATGCCACCTTAGTGTGCTTAATGCCGGCGTACCCTTGTATGCTCTTTTAGAGAAATGCTCTTTTAGGAAAATGCTCTTTTAGGTGCTGAGACGCACAGGGGAGATGGGCGCATGCAGCACAACAGGGGGTAGTGCAGCCTGAAGTACACAACCCACTCAACACAGGAACGACCACTGCTGAAGCGCCGTCCACCAACACAAAAGCTCCCTTTGAGCGCATTGAACTCGTCGTTCTCACACGAAGCTTGGCAGGAGCAGAACGATAATGTCACTCGGCTCCGAAGCGAAAAGCTGAGTATGCGCTGCACCTGCTGCCTGTTTATGCTCACCCTACGATCAGCGGCAGCTGGATGCAATCATCGCATGCCAATGTGCATTGGCTCGTTTAATTTACACTTGAAGTGGATTGGTCTCTCTAGCGAGATCCCCAATTCATCTGTATCGACGTGATGTCGAGAGTGACTGACTGAAAGGGAACCAAAATGCCAAAATTTATTTGGAAAAAAAAGAACAAAACAAAAAGCATTATCCATAATATGGGACTTTTAATTATAAACAAGCCTGAAAAACACCAGGACTTTTGAAATGCTTACTAGAGGTCAACTGATGTATCCGTTTTGCTGATTAATCGGCATCGATAGTTGATTGCTGGAACTATGGGCTATCGGCAAAAATCCATGCCGATAGTTTTTCTGGTTTGCGCCTGTTGCTGGAGTGGCTGAGAAGGTCCGCTCTCATTATACAGTACGAGAGCGTCTTCTAGAGGCGGAAATCTCTGAAACCTCGTGCTGTTTGTTATGACATGTGACACTGCATGCTGCACAGAGTGGGACAATTCAGATGTGGATTTAAAAACGAAACTGTGTGTACACAGCATACTATAGTGCATGTTTTCATATCATTACTACGTAATTAATTTGTTGACTAGATGCCACATTAGTGGAGAAAAGACAGCAGTATGTTTGTTAGCCAGCGAAGTTGCATATTTAAAGCTAGTGACGTGAGAAAGCAAACTGATATATTCATTCAGCCGACAGAAAATCTTGCCACGCCACAAAGCGTCATTCATATAGGGTAAACGTACATATTAAGCTCACCAAAATCTACATTGAGACGTTTTTAGTGCACAAGATATTGGTTTCAGTACAAAAAGTTATGTTAAAATAAAATATTAATCTCTCACAAAAATATTTAATTTTATTTTAAATGACAAAAGCATTTAAATTAAGATATACATCATTAAATTCAAAAAGTCTGGCTGTGCTTAATGGGTACATTTCTGTTTTCTTTAAGCACACCCCTGATCCCATTAAGCTCACATCAAGTTTTATTAAAAATTCTTGTTTATTTTAAGGAAAAAAATTAAAGAATAATTGTAAAAATATATATATTTGAAGGTACAAAGTCAATCACAAAAAAAGCAGAACACTAAAATCAAGCAACAAGGCATTCAAGTTGATCAGTTATATATTAATAATGAAGTGTCATTAAAGCACATATCAACATCTATACTAGTCCACGTTCAGCTAAGTAACACATTCAAAAATCAAATAAAACAAACCAATAAAACATTTCATTCATGGGATGAACACAGAAACTAGCCTCATTATGAAGCCTCTTATTACATGGATGTAAACTTATCTATAGTCTCTTATGGCTGGAATACACTACATGATTTTTGCCTCTATTTTCCAAAGATTTACAGTCTGGAGAAGTTGATGCTAGTTACCAAAGATCAGAGCCAGTCTGCAGATCTGAGTCGACAGAATCCATAGAAAATCGATTAACTTAACTTAAAGTGACAACCATCAGTTAATATTTAAAGTCTGTTTATGTAGTATTTACATAGACGTTCAATGTGGAAGAGCTTAAAGAGAGCACACTGAGCTTAATGGGAGCAGCAACAATTTTTTATAAATTTCATGTAATATTCATTAAAATGACAGGATTTTTGCTAAATAAATAGTCTAGGTCATGTATTAAGTTCATACATGTTTTAATATGAACAACTATTATTAACAATATCTATGAAATTATACTTTTTCTTATTGATGTCACACTGAAGCACCCTTTAAACTCACCCTACAATAATATGAAATCTTTCAAAATTACAGCACTGTAAAACGACAGACCAGCAATAAACTGTCAATTTATAATATTATGGATGTAAAAGTACAAGCCAGTAAAGCCTGTGAAGTAATATGTTAGCATAGCACACAATCTTATACAGCTAGTCAGCTAACTGTGTTCTGTAGCATCTGTGCTGTGTTGCTAAAAACTATCTTTTGGATCTTATGTAATTATTTTCCACATCCAAGTTCCAGGATATAATATGCAAAAGTCTGAACATTAATCTCTTAATTTTACAATAAGTAGTGAAACTTACCCAAAATAAAGGCTTAAACATATATAAAAAACGCACATTTAAGGGGCTCCTCTTTTGGTGAAAGTTTTTAGACAGCTTTCAAAATGGCCGCCAGACAGCGTGAACACATGGAGACTCATATCTCAGTGTGCAATGATCTGATTGACTTGAAATTATAGGAGGTATATAGTAACAAACATATCAACTGGTTAAGACATCAAGTAGGATTATAAATTATTTTTTCTTTTTATAATCTGATCTCAAAAATGGAAGTGTGCTTAATAGGTACGTGAGCTTAATAGGTACATTTACCCTAGTTTTCCATTGAATTACACTATATTTGTCCCAAATTGTTGTTAATGTAACTTCACCCTGAGTTGGAAGATTGTGTATTGTGCATTTTTGAGCAAAACATTTGTCTCTCTGTGGCTCTAATAAAGAGAGCTATGATATAGATCACGCTTTTTCAATCCGTGTTGCTGTTTTTTTTAAACACCAAACTTCAAACTCAACTATGCCACTTTTTTGATCATTCTTGAAGTGAACCTTTGCCCGTTTGGTGATAAACTGTTTTAGACCGCCACTTGAACTGGTGTGTGTGATAACCTGATACCTGCTAGTTCATGCGGTGCTGTGCTTTTTGCCCGGTGTGTGACTAACATAATTTGTTATTTTTATTAGATAATCATCAACTGTACTAGAATAGAAACAATTAAAGTGTGAGAGTATACATACAATGTCCATATGTATGCAATTTCAGCACTATGGCTTTTGTGTAGATATTTTTTAGTGTGCTTTTGTTACATTAGTTAATGAACTATGTATTAGTTTTAATGATCAGTATTTAATTAATATTTAATATTAATATTTTTATTAATTTTCACAGTATGGTTCAGTACTTTTTTTATAGTAGAGCACTATCTTAGTTTTCGTTCAGTATTCATTTTAAAAACTATCGGTATCTATGATTAACTATGATTAATCGGTATCGGCCAGTGTGGTCCAACCTAGCTGTTGGTATCAGTAAAATCCGATCGACCTCTTATGCTTACTTTACTATTGCTGGCTGCTCATTCAAAAAGTGAGTGAGTTTGTTTCTGGACTCACTTTTAACTGCTCATTGGAAGATTGTCAGCCCCCCATGGACATCCCTGTACCCCCTCCAGACTGAGTGAGATGGACTGGATGCTGCTGCTTCTGACTGCTTTTAGAGGAAAAAGCTGCCCATGACTGCTGGTCTGTTTTCTTCATAAAAATAGCATATTAGCGAAAAAAAGAGTAGGTGAATGATCCAGTGCGTATCCGTGTTTGCGCTCTGGAGAATGTCAAATTATTCCATTTACAACGTGTTTTCACAGCAGTGAGCAATGTAACCAATCAAATACATGTTTGTTGATTTCATGAATGAAATGGCCAATCACAGGTGTATAAGTTAGAATCCACTCACCTCTCGAGTTTTTGTCCACTGCTGAGTTCTGCATTCTCGAAAATCATCTCTAACAAAGTATACATTATATAAATAAGAGATTCATTGTGTAGTCAGCTTCTCTGATTAATATATGAGACTGCGATGAATGAGTGACAGCTTTCACTGATTACAAAGGGAGCACTCCTTCCCCTGGTTTCACAGACAAGGCTTAAACCTAGTCCTAGACTAAAATTAAGTCTGAGCTGTTTCAACTGAAAGAAACTTGCAATGATTGATCTTAAAATATGTCAGTGCCTTTTTGTCTCAAGATACACACCAGTAATGTTTATTTCTAAGGCACGTTTATAAAAATTAATTAAATGTCCTAATTGAACTATAGCCTAATCCTGATTTAGTCTAAGCCCTGTCTGTGAAACCAGGTCAAAGTGTGCTGTCTAGGTGATATAATAATTATTATAATATTAAAAATTTGAATAAAACTTGTTTTCCATGCTTGACAAGCAGCCACATACATGTTCGTCTGCATATAAATGCAGGATTCACTCTTGAAATTGCGACAGTGACTGACACATGATAACCATATAGCAAAGGATGAGACAAAATACCCTCACTAATTTCAGAAGCACCCTCTGTGATTTGATTCTGGTCAAACACAGGATTTTGCTGCATTAAGTAAGGCAATTGTTATTTATTATTTGTATTGGCTGCCATGCCTAATCATGCATACAGCATGCTTACTTTTCTTTTTTTTACTTATTTTTTATTAATCAACATCTTCTTGCAAAACATGTACATAGTGCCAAGATACATAGTATCAAGACAAATAGTGTTTTGATTTGTACATAAATTTTGTAGCATAACTGCATTTTACAGCATGACCAGAAGAATAAAAAGGAAAGAAAAGAAAAAAAAATTTAATAATAACAATACACCATTATAGCAAATCCATCAAAACCAATGAACACAGAACAACAGCCTTGGATAGGATCAAAATATTCAAAAAAGACAAAGAGTTAACCAGCCGATCTATTTATAAAAAAAGTGTGTTCAAAAACTTCCTCCCCATATCTTACCCAGCTCTTTCATTAACGGTTTCCATTGTTCAACAAACTGACCCATTTTGAGTCTTAAACTGTACGTTATCATTTCCCTCACTGTCCGTAAACATTTTCAAGTGTCTGTAACCTTCTCTGAAGCCAATTGATTGTAATGTTCTTCTTTGCAGCAACTAGGAGTATTCCTAGGAGGTACCTTCTCTTCTCACTTTTTATTAAATATGTTTTTACTCCCAAGGTAGCTATTAAAGGGTCTACGCTGGGCAAATTAACCAGAATTTTTTTATTAATGAAACCAAATACATTTGTCCAGTAGGGAGCTAGAACAGGAGCTAGAATAGAACGTGTGTGGCTACTTGTTCTCCACACTCCCCTCCAGCAGGCACATGCTTGCTTTTCTGATATATGTAAGCACAAGTGAGCCCACCTGCTGGGTATTTCTGGCTGACGCACCTCCTCCAGTGCCACGGAGCTGGCTGCAGGGTCATCAACCCGGGACCACCCTTCACTGATGTTTCGCTCCTTTAATCCCAGAACATCTCAAGGTGGTGGAGCAGTGAAAAGGGAAGTCTCCCAACCTCTCCCTGCAGCCAGCTCTAGGATCCTTGCTTTCTCCATGCTCTATCCTTCCTTCAAAGCCAAAGCCAAAAGCTCCCTTGTTCTGCCTCTCTGAAATTGAACAGCGCGACCAGAACTCCAGCTTCAGTACTACATCAATCAAGACTGGAGCCTCCAGTATTTATGAATGATGGAAAAGTTCAGCCCGATGACTGGCTTCTGCTTGTGGATGCCTATAGAAATTAATTGGGTCTCAGTGATGCTCAAATTTAGCTTGAATTACCATGCTTCTTAGCTAAAGAGCCCAGGAAGTGGTTTACAGTACTGAGTTCACATGTCACATCTTGGACACAGTTCTGCACACAGTTTAAGACTGTGTTTTTTCCATCAGATAACCAAGAGCGTGTCTGGAGAGGTATTCTTGACCATGTACAAGCCCCAGGAGAACTATTTCCAACATTTGTAGCACACTTGCTATATGAATTCAAGAAACTCAAGTCTCCACCACCAGAGCAGGAACAAATTGATCTTATCTGCAAGCATGCACTTGAGTGCTACAGAGTTGCACTACACGGCAAGCAAGTTACCTCAGTAATAGACCTTTTGATATGCGCCCACGAGCTGCACTCTGCTCTTGGCCCTGACTGTCGTAATGAACCAGTGGTACAGAAAAGCAAACATGCACGAGAAACTTACTGTTTCAAATGCTCCGCACCCGGCTTCACATCTAGGGAGTGTCCGAACTGCAACGTTGTACAAGCTGAATCTTTTCCGGCCACTGAAATCCAGAGTGGTCAAGTTTCAAATGAGTCACAAAACACTAATGAGGATATGGAAGCTGCAACATACATGGACAGAAGGGAGAAAAACCAAAGCTCAGTTCGGCAGAAGGTAAACTTCAAGAGGGGGAGGACGTTTCACAGAGGCAATCCTCCCTCCAGAAGATAAGTGTGCCTCAACCATGTCTTATGTCCCACCTGAGCAGCTCATTTTGGAATACACCATTTATCATTAAAGTCAACCTCTGTAACAAAGTGGTGGATGCAGCGCTGGACACAGGTGCCTCACTTTCGGCTGTTCATACAAACATGATTTCTGATGTCTTGCAATGTTCTCAGAAGGTTCAGCCTTGGATTTTACCCCCAATTCAGCTTGCTAACAGTGCATCTTGCAGTCCTACTAGTATCGTCTGGTTAAATATTGGCCTCCAAGACAAAGTTTCTACCATCGGTTTGTCATATCCCTGATCTTTCTTCTCCACTTATCTTGTGAATGGATTTTATGCTGCGTGCATCGATTAGCATTCATATCCCATTAAGAACAGTGACCCTGGGTGAACCTACTCCTCAGGAAGTTTTGAGTGAGTGGTTAGAGGCACCTGAGATTGGGAGCTTGATGTTCTTGAATGTCAGCCAGTCTGCCTTGGATGAGAAGGTGGAGATGGGCTTGTCTAGAGAGGGAAAAAAAGGGAAATTGTTGGACCTTCTTAAGGACTTCTTTAGCTTGTTTGATGGACACCTGGGTCACACCTCATTGGCAGAGCATGTAATCAACACCGGTGATGCAAAACCTGTTCACCTCCCACCATACCGAACGTCACCAGCAAAAAACAGATCATCGAGGACCAGATTCAGATGATGCTGGATGAAAACATAATCAAACCTTCTTCTAGACCTTACAAACCTTAGTTTTAGTAGTCATGTCAAAGCAGTAACTAAATCAGCATACTATCATCTCAAAAACATGGCAAGAATTAGATGTTTTGTTTCCAGTCAAGACTTGGAGAAACTTGTTCATGCCTTTATCACCAGCAGGGTGGACTATTGTAATGGTCTCCTCACCGGCCTTCCCAAGAATTTCATCCAGAACGCTGCTGCCAGGATTCTTACCCACTCCCCAGAGTCGATGAATCATTGGATTTCTTGGCTCGTGGAAAATTTCTTACCACTCTTGATTTGGCTCAAGGGTATTGGCAAGTGTCAGTGGAGAAGCAGTCGAGACCAAAGACAGCTTTCGTATTGCACTGTGGCCTGTTTCAATTCAAAGTCCTCCCTTTTGGGCTTAGTAATGCCCCGGCCACATTTCAAAGAGTAATGAACAACATCCTTGCTGGGTTAATTTATAAGTGCTGTGCAGTGTACTTAGATGATATCGTCATCGCTTCTCCAACCTTTGAGCAGCACTTAGTAGACCTTCGAGAAGTCCTTTCTAGACTTGAGTAAGCTGGTCTTACGCTCAAACTGAATAAATGTCAGTTCTGCTTGAGTGAACTTACCTTCCTAGGATACAGGGTCACACCTGAAGGTATTTCTCCTGACCTGAAAAAGGTGGAAGCAGTCAGTGAGTTCAAAATGCCAATGGATGTGAAACAAGTGAGGTGATTTCTCTGTCTCACAGGCTATTATGCACGGAAAGCCGAGCCACTTTTTAAACTCACCAGAAAGGAAACCCTATTCAACTGGGATGACAGTTGTCAGGCTTCAATGGATTACTTGGAAAAACTGCCTCATGTCTGAACCCATTCTGTGCCTCCCATATTTCACATGTCCATTCTTCATCCACACTGATGCGTGTGACTTGCGCCTTGGTGTAGCCCTGATGCAGAAGGATGACTCGGGGCGAGATGTTGCTGTGGCTTTTGAGAGTAGAACTTTGCACAAAGCTGAAATGCCGTACTCGACACCTGAGAGTGATTTGGGAGTGATTTGGGACATTTTAGAACATTTTAGGCCTTACGATGAGGGCCTTCACGTAACCATTTATACAGACCACAACAGCCTGAGGTGGTTGATGAATCGTCCCAACCCTTCTGGATGACTGGCGAGATGGTCCTTGCACCTACAGGATTTTGATTTTAGCATCGTCCACAAGCCAGGTGTTTAGAATAATGTTCCAGATGCTCTGTCACGCAACCCACTGCCGCATAGTGCTGGCCCCATTGACATTCTTCCAGCGCATGCAGTCATAGGTGGTTTGGATCTGCGCAGGCTCTCCTCGGTCATGAGCAATTGAGGCAGTTGCAGAAAGGTGACCCAGTGGTCGGAAATCTCACCCGAAATCTTGAACAAGGCAGCACAGATGAGGAACATGTTGTTCAAGACGGTTTGCTTTATTTTCAGGACACCAAAGTAACCTGTGATCCTATCATCCTATGAAGCAGCTTAAGCTATTGGTCCCGACAGTTCTTCGACCCACTGTGCTCAAATACTATCATGACCATCTTACTGCTGGCCATCTCGGTGTGACAAAAACTCTGGCCAGGCTGAGGCAGAGGTTCTTTTGGCCAAAAATGGCAGCGGACGCAAAAAGATACATTATTTCATGCCCTGTGTGCCAGTTAACTAAACCAAGCCAGAGAAAACCGGCAGGCCTAATGGTTCCAATCAAACCACTAAAGCCCTGGGAATACACAGGAGTGGACTTTGTGGGCCCGCTTCCTCGTACTCAGAATGGATATGAATATTGGATTGTCTTTGTTGACTATTTCTCTAAGTGGGTGGAAGTGAGTGCAGTGCGGTCAGCAACGGTTCAGGTGGCAGCAAGTAAATTCCTTAGTGAGATCTTTGCCCGCCATGGCACACCCACTTATCTCATTTCAGATTGGGGCATGCCATTTGTAAGCAAGCTCTTCGAACACGTGATCGCTGCCCTTGGTACTGAACACTGGTTGACAATGGCGTACCACCCACAAACTAACGCAAACAAGAGAGTGAACCGCACATTGAAGACTGTCATCCGTGCATATGTGGGGGACAAGCACACTTCGTGGCACAAGTATATTCCACAAATCTCTTTTGCTCTTCGTACTGCACCCCATGAGAGCACTGGTCACTCTCCAGCAATGCTGTTATATGGCCGTGAGTTGGAGACGCCGCTTGATTTGATAACACAACCAAGTGCTACGGGAGTAGACGATCCTGACATACTGTACCCTGAGAGTTTGAGAGCTTCCCTGCAGGTTGCTCACGATCATGCCAGAGCCAATCTGGAGGCGAGCCATACAAAAAGGAAACATTATTATGACCAGAAGCGTTGCACAGCCTCCTATGCTGTGGGTGACTTGGTCAGGGTCAAGACCCACCCCAAATCTGTTGCTGATGCAAACTTTACTGCCAAGCTGGCTCCAGTATATGCTGGGCCATTTGTCATCTCTAAAAATCTGTCAAGTGTCAATTACAGACTTTCAAATGTAGACACTGGGGGAGATGCTGGCATCTTTCATGTGGCAAATCTACAGCCATTTCATTCATGGGACACAGCCATGACCAAAACAAGTTCCTTTGACAATGTTGAAATGTCTCTGCCTTTGAATGGGGACATTACCTCCCAGGTGGATGGGGAGAGATCTGTTGATGTTGACCAGAGGCTTAGTCCTGACTACTCAAACAGACTTTCAGTTGGTCAGTCGGATGGTGGTGTCCCAGAACATTTGACTGAACCTTCACTTGACATTGTTCCAGACAGTATTGACGTGGGGGCTGTCTCTAAGTTACATGAAATGACACCTGACATGAGTAATACTGCAACCCTGCACACTGCTTCAAACCATGGTCTGGGTCATTATGCACCGAGACAAAGACGAGTCCCTAGAATTACGTCTGACTGGACTGTGAATAGGTGGACTAACCCCTACCATACACAAAGGCTTGACTTACATTAAGGATGAAAGACAAAGTTTCAGTGTTGCTTAAGAGTGTTAATTGTTCTGGGTACATGTTCTTGGTACAGGTTTATTGTTTGCATCTGAAAAAATTGTGCATTCCACTTTTGTATTTCTGTTATGCTTTCATTTATTTCCAAACTAATGTGCACTGTACTGACATGTATGCTTGTACTGTTTGTGCATTATCCATTCCTCTGCCCTTTTAGCTTTTCAACTCAGTCATGTATGAAGAGTTGTTAAGTGGAAGTGTTTCTTTTGCTGTGTACGGCTAAGGACAGCCTTTTTTTTTGGTTGGGGGAAATCTGTAACGAGTGAAATAAGATGTGGCTCCTTTAAGAGCGGAGCATCATTCTGTGAGCAGTCTGCAGACGCATGTGCCACGAGAACCGCATGTGTGCAGGTCCGATGGTTTTATTTTCATTTCTGTTGCTCATTTAAGTTGTTTTCTTCAAATAAGTAATGCTGTTGACAGAGGAAAAAAGCTCGAGATGTGGAATGTGACCTGTGTGAGCTTCGACTGATTTTCTGCAACTTGAGTTAGGCGAGCTATCCTTTACATTCATCCTAACTCAGCGCATTACATGCTGCAAGTTCAGGTTCTGCACTTTGCTGAGTTGACAGGTCTCTTCTGCACTGTACCAGAAGTGCAGGTTCCAGGGACTGGGAAGCGTAGCATTTGTAAGTCAACCTGGCCTGGGGCATCTTCCACATATCTGCCAATGTAATGGACCTGCTAATCACTGCCTCCCAGGTTGACCAGCTCCCAGCTGTGATCGCCTCACGGCTCTGATTTTGTATCTCTCCTCTTCCATCTTCACAACTTCTGAGGCCACAAGGTCTCTTCTTTCCTTCTTTGAGGCTTTGGACCACTTCTTAGAACTGGATCCCCATCTGAAGTTTAAGATGCCTGATGGCCTGCTCCACCTTTTGCATCACATTCCACTTGCATCCTAAAAATGTATTCTCTTGTATCACAGTCCATCTCAAAGTCACTGTTTCCATTGTGGACAGCATCAGTGATATGTCATACACATATGGCTGGTGACATTCTGAAATGGAAAACATACAATGATTATTTTCCAGGCTAAAAATATCAGTGCAAATTGATCCCAAACATACTTACACATTTAAAAAAATTCACCCATTCACAGAATTCATACAATAATGTCTGATAGCTTATTGTGCCCTTTACTTATGCTAATAGCACTTATACCCGCCACATTCTGTCACGGTGCACACAGCAGGGAGGAACAAGGAACAGGGAGACGAGGACGTAAACTCAAATTACAGTCTTTAATGAGGACAAGGCAGGACAAGGCAAGGCTGACAGACAGGAAACACCAGGAGTAATGAGTAGACCAGACCAAATCAAACTGAACAGACAGGACTATAAATACACAGGTAAATCATAGATAACGAGACAAACACAGCTGGACAAGAATCAACTCATAATGACACTTAACGAGGACAGGAAACAAACCAAATATGGACACAAGAGGCAGGGACACATGACACACACAACAGAACCCTGACACATTCCAGAACATTATCACCTGTCTCTCATGCAGCAAGCAGATATTTGGGCAAACAAGCAAAGGACCAGTTAAGTACATTTTATAAATGATAAGATACAGATAGTTTAAAATATTGCTACACAAATACTTTCAAATTATTGAAGAAATAATTTATTCTTCAACTTGAACTTATCAATTAATAATCATAAAATCTTGATTGAAGAGCACTGGTCCCCATGAGAGCACTGGTCACTCTCCAGCAATGCTGTTATATGGCCGTGAGTTGGAGACGCCGCTTGATTTGATAACACAACCAAGTGCTACGGGAGTAGACGATCCTGACATACTGTACCCTGAGAGTTTGAGAGCTTCCCTGCAGGTTGCTCACGATCATGCCAGAGCCAATCTGGAGGCGAGCCATACAAAAAGGAAACATTATTATGACCAGAAGCGTTGCACAGCCTCCTATGCTGTGGGTGACTTGGTCAGGGTCAAGACCCACCCCAAATCTGTTGCTGATGCAAACTTTACTGCCAAGCTGGCTCCAGTATATGCTGGGCCATTTGTCATCTCTAAAAATCTGTCAAGTGTCAATTACAGACTTTCAAATGTAGACACTGGGGGAGATGCTGGCGTCTTTCATGTGGCAAATCTACAGCCATTTCATTCATGGGACACAGCCATGACCAAAACAAGTTCCTTTGACAATGTTGAAATGTCTCTGCCTTTGAATGGGGACATTACCTCCCAGATGGATGGGGAGAGATCTGTTGATGTTGACCAGAGGCTTAGTCCTGACTACTCAAACAGACTTTCAGTTGGTCAGTCGGATGGTGGTTTCCCAGAACATTTGACTGAACCTTCACTTGACATTGTTCCAGACAGTATTGACGTGGGGGCTGTCTCTAAGTTACATGAAATGACACCTGACATGAGTAATACTGCAACCCTGCACACTGCTTCAAACCATGGTCTGGGTCATTATGCACTGAGACAAAGACGAGTCCCTAGAATTACATCTGACTGGACTGTGAATAGGTGGACTAACCCCTACCATACACAAAGGCTTGACTTACATTAAGGATGAAAGACAAAGTTTCAGTGTTGCTTAAGAGTGTTAATTGTTCTGGGTACATGTTCTTGGTACAGGTTTATTGTTTGCATCTGAAAAAATTGTGCATTCCACTTTTGTATTTCTGTTATGCTTTCATTTATTTCCAAACTAATGTGCACTGTACTGACATTTATGCTTGTACTGTTTGTGCATTATCCATTCCTCTGCCCTTTTAGCTTTTCAACTCAGTCATGTATGAAGAGTTGTTAAGTGGAAGTGTTTCTTTTGCTGTGTACGGCTAAGGACAGCCTTTTTTTTGGTTGGGGGAAATCTGTAACGAGTGAAATAAGATGTGGCTCCTTTAAGAGCGGAGCATCATTCTGTGAGCAGTCTGCAGACGCATGTGCCACGAGAACCGCATGTGTGCAGGTCCGATGGTTTTATTTTCATTTCTGTTGCTCATTTAAGTTGTTTTCTTCAAATAAGTAATGCTGTTGACAGAGGAAAAAAGCTCGAGATGTGGAATGTGACCTGTGTGAGCTTCGACTGATTTTCTGCAACTTGAGTTAGGCGAGCTATCCTTTACATTCATCCTAACTCAGCGCATTACATGCTGCAAGTTCAGGTTCTGCACTTTGCTGAGTTGACAGGTCTCTTCTGCACTGTACCAGAAGTGCAGGTTCCAGGGACTGGGAAGCGTAGCATTTGTAAGTCAACCTGGCCTGGGGCATCTTCCACATATCTGCCAATGTAATGGACCTGCTAATCACTGCCTCCCAGGTTGACCAGCTCCCAGCTGTGATCGCCTCACGGCTCTGATTTTGTATCTCTCCTCTTCCATCTTCACAACTTCTGAGGCCACAAGGTCTCTTCTTTCCTTCTTTGAGGCTTTGGACCACTTCTTAGAACTGGATCCCCATCCGAAGTTTAAGATGCCTGATGGCCTGCTCCACCTTTTGCATCACATTCCACTTGCATCCTAAAAATGTATTCTCTTGTATCACAGTCCATCTCAAAGTCACTGTTTCCATTGTGGACAGCATCAGTGATATGTCATACACATATGGCTGGTGACATTCTGAAATGGAAAACATACAATGATTATTTTCCAGGCTAAAAATATCAGTGCAAATTGATCCCAAACATACTTACACATTTAAAAAAATTCACCCATTCACAGAATTCATACAATAATGTCTGATAGCTTATTGTGCCCTTTACTTATGCTAATAGCACTTATACCCGCCACATTCTGTCACGGTGCACACAGCAGGGAGGAACAAGGAACAGGGAGACGAGGACGTAAACTCAAATTACAGTCTTTAATGAGGACAAGGCAGGACAAGGCAAGGCTGACAGACAGGAAACACCAGGAGTAATGAGTAGACCAGACCAAATCAAACTGAACAGACAGGACTATAAATACACAGGTAAATCATAGATAACGAGACAAACACAGCTGGACAAGAATCAACTCATAATGACACTTAACGAGGACAGGAAACAAACCAAATATGGACACAAGAGGCAGGGACACATGACACACACAACAGAACCCTGACACATTCCAGAACATTATCACCTGTCTCTCATGCAGCAAGCAGATATTTGGGCAAACAAGCAAAGGACCAGTTAAGTACATTTTATAAATGATAAGATACAGATAGTTTAAAATATTGCTACACAAATACTTTCAAATTATTGAAGAAATAATTTATTCTTCAACTTGAACTTATCAATTAATAATCATAAAATCTTGATTGAATCTCAAAATGGTAACAAAAAAAGACATTTAAAACTTGTGAATGATCAAAAACGGTATGTTTCTATTAGTATTTTTTCACATGGAACAGATGAGAAGTACAATTCATCCATGTAATGTGCAAGGTGCACAGGCAAGTTTCGCTACCCCTTTAAACCAAACGTTGCAAAATTACAACACTGACATAACAAGCTCAAAATCTAAAATGATCAATGCATTCAACAATACCTTAATATCTACATAATCTACACATATTAATAATCACAGAAACTATTTTTTAGGCATTTTTAATACTTGAATGTAGATTTATCCAGTCCAGTATAACAAGATGATGTTCTTCAAGGGAAGTTCGCAGGTTGTGTGAGTTTATGGCCAGGTAAATAGGCCTATTTTTAAAATTTAGCATCCAATAGCATTGCAAGGCTGAAGAATAGGACACATTAGTTGTGTAAATCTGGTCTTAGAGAAAAAAAAACATGAGCAGCTTTATTTTAGTCAAGCTAAAACTGATATTACAACTGTTGGCCTTACAGGGTTAATGCAGCCTAACAATCCTTTAATGGATTTGAATATTAGAGATATGTTATGTGTAAGCCATTTTAAAGAGATGGGTTTTTAATCTAGATTTAAACTGACAGAGTGTGTCTGCCTCCCGAACAATGTTCAGGAGGCGGGCGGAAAAGGATCTGCTGCCCGCAGTCGATTTTGATATTCTAGGTATTATCAAATGGCCAGAGTTTTGAGAACGCAGTGGACGTGGAGGACTACAATGCGATAAGAGCTCGCTCAAGTACTGAGGAGCTAAACCATTCAGGGCTTTATAAGTAATTAACAAGATTTTAAAATCTATACGATGTTTAGTAGGGAGCCAGTGCAGTGTTGACAGAACCGGGCTAATATGGTCTTAATTCCTGGTTCTAGTAAGAACTCTAGCTGCTGCATTTTGAACCATCTGCAGTTTGTTTATTAAGCGTGCAGAACAACCACCCAATAAAGCATTACAATAATCTAACCTTGAGGTCATAAATGCATGAATTAACATTTCTGCATTTGACATTGAGAGCATAGGTCTCAGTTTAGATATATTTTTGAGATGGAAAAATGCAGTTTTACAAATGCTAGAAACGTGGCTGTCAAAAGAAAGATTGCTATCAAATAGCACACCTAGGTTCCTGACTGATGACAAATAATTGACAGTGCAGCAATCAAGTGTTAGACAGTGTTCTAGGTTATTACATGTGGGGGTTTTAGGTCCGATAATTAACACCTCTTTTTTTTCAGAATTTAACAGTAAGAAATTACTCGTCATCCAGTTTTTTTATATCGACTATGCATTCCATTAGTTTCTCAATTTGGTGTTTCACCAGGCCGTGAAGAAATATAGAGCTGAGTATCATCAGCATAACAGTGAAAGCTAACCCCGTGTTTCCTGATGATATTTCCCAAGGGTAACACTTAAAGCGTGAAAAGTAACGGCCTTAGAACTGAGCCTTGAGGTACTCCATACTGCACTTGTGATCGATATGATACCTCTTCATTCACTGCTACGAATTGATGGCGGTCAGATAAGTACGATTTGAACCATGCTAATGCACTTCCACTAATGCCAACAAAGTTTTCTAGTCTATTCAAAAGAATGTTGTGGTCGATAGAGTTGAACGCAGCACTAAGATCCAGTAGCACTAATAAGATGATGATGATACTTTATTGTCAGACAAGTCTGAAATTTTTCTCGCGTAACAGTATCTTTGTTTACAACATTCAACACCAACAAATACATTTAATCTACACAGTACAAAGACATCACACATTATACATTACACTTACATAAGTATTACATCCTACATTACATATACTATATGTTTGAAGCCAAGACATCCTTCATTACATATACTACACCCTACACTTTACAGCACATTCACCTCTTATACTCATGATTTATGATTGAGTGTCTTATTCAACTCAAGGATAGCCTGATGCACAAATGAATGATTCAGCCTCACTCTGTTGAAACTTGGGACCCTGTACCTCCAATTTGACGGTAATAAGACAAACTCATTGTGCAGGACATGATTAGAATCAGCTACTGTATTATTAGCTAGCCTTAAGTTGTTATAATAGGCTAAATCATATAGCTTCTCAAGAGGTCGAACAACAATCCTTGAACAGATTTTTATGTAATTAAACTATTTTGTTTTAACTTAACTGATAGACTCCTGAACCATATAGAGTTACAATATTGCAATATACTCATAATCACAGACATAAAGAAGAGCAAAAGTATCTTCCTACTCACTCCAAAAGACCTAAGACGATGAAGGTCCCTGGGGTACTCCAACATTTGATGACAATGTTTTATTCACTTTAACTCTCTGGGGGCATATTACAGAAAGATCCTAACTTTAAAATCTTATCTTGTCTGTTTAGTAACCATGGTAATTTCAGTTAGGACCACATTAGGACAAAAGCTATTACAGAAAAGCATTTCCTAAGTGCGTTATCTTAACTACAGATAGGAAGGAGGTATTACTTAAACCTCCTATCTTGACAAAAACTCCTAAAAACTGTCTTAACTTTAGGACAACCCCACAGCTGTCCTAACTTCAAAATTATTTGAAAGCTAACTGAAAAACCGCTTACAGTTGCACTGTCCAACAATAGCATTACATTTATTAGTAATTGAAAATGAAGAACGGAGATGTTTAATGGTAGAAAGGCTCTTGGAGGACCCTGAAGATGTGCTACATTTTGATGACAAAACACTTATAAGTAATTACAGACTGCTGCGCAACATGATATTACAGTTAGCACATGTACTGCAACCACAACCAGCATTAAGGCCCTTTCACACGGGACGTGGCAAGCGGTGGAATCGCCACGTGGCTGTCGCTTTCTCTCGTAGTGGGAGCGTTTTGTGCAGCTGAGGTGATGCTGGCGTCGCGATCTCGGGGCGGACGTTACCATAGTTACAAACAACAAATCACATTTGTATTTCCTAAACTAAATAAATAAAACAATGTAAGTTTTGTGTTGGTGTTATTTGCTATTTATCATTTTATGGGAGCGTCTACTAGCGTTTTCATTAACAAACTCTGTACACTCACACTCTGGATTTATTTTATATTTTTATTATATCTCTGAGATTTTGATGGATCACACTACTCCGGGAATTCCAGTAGGATTTACAGCGATCTTCATCATGTTTTCAACACTCCGACATGAGCTCAGTGAAATGTTACAAGTGGGTGTTAATAATCAGTTCTCTGATTGGTTGGAACCGACGCGGCTGCCGCTGCAGCTCACAAAAAGATAAAATATTTTTATCTTTGGCGGTGCCTGCCGCGATGCGCCGTGCTCGTGGAAGCGGCAGGATTTTGGGTACATGAGCACCGCTTGCGTTCCGCCTCCGCGCCACCAGCAAAACCGCCCGCGTTTTGCCGCTTGTTGCATGTCCCCCATTGAAAATTAACTAGACACTTTTTTTTTGCAATAGGCGATTTTCAAAGTGAAGTAGCTTTTGTTTACCTCCTCAGCAGCTCCTGCAGTGTTGGTTGCTTGGTAACAGACCTGAGAGTGGATCATCGAACTTGATAATGCCATTTAAGATTTCCTAACTAGAGATAAGATACGATTTTGTAAGATAGGATTAGGCATAGGCCGGTATGAGATTCTCATGGTATGATAACCTTAGATAAAAATATTCAAGTCAAGTTCAAGTTGAGCTTTATTGTCATTCCGCTACATGTGGGGACATACAGTGGAACAAAATGTCGTGCCTCACGGGTCCACGGTGCTACATAAATACAGACATAAATACAGACATACAACAATGAAGTAAAACACTATAAACCTATACACAACTAACCTACTGACAGATTTTGACTAAGTATACTATATATAAATGTTTTCCCTATATAACTAAAGATAAAGATAAGAAATACAAACTATGCGAATGCTTCACATAAATACTGTACATGTGCAGAGAGAAACATTGTGAGTCAAGCAGCTAGCTGAGGAACAGTACAAAATGATTTGTAGTAGTGCATGAGCATGTAAACATACATATATTGCTGAGTCTTTTGTGGGATTGTGTACACATAGCAGTGTTAGGAAAAGTGTCTAGTGCATAGAGGAGAGTGTGCTGCTACAGGTGGTTTGTACAGGCCCACTCACCTGTGTGTAGCACACTTGAATTGCACAAAAAAGTTCACAGTTTTTTCTTTGGTGTGGTAAGGTTGGAGGGTGTTTGGAGAAGGGGGGGTGGTCCATGTTTCAGGAGGTAGGGGTTTGCATGGGGTTTCAGAGGGGGGCGGGGTGATCTGAGTTCAGGGCTCTCACAGCCTGGGGGAAAAAGCTGTTGAGCAGTCTGGTTGAGCGGGCTCTGATGCTCCGGTACCGTCTTCCTGATGGTAGGAGCTGGAAGAGACTGTGGGTGGGGTCCTTCATGATGCTGTTGGTTTTGCTGGAGCATCGTGCAAGGAAAATGTCCAGGATGGATGGAAGAGGGGCACTGATGATCTTTGCAGCCGTGTTCACTCTACGCTGGGGGGTCTTGCGGTCAGCAGCACTGCATTTCCCGTACCAGACAGTGATGCACCTGGTCAGCACACTCTCAATGGTGCCCCTGTAGAATGTGGTGAGGATGGGTGGTGGGAGACTTGCTCTTTTCAGCCGGCGGAGAAAGTGTAGGCGCTGTTGTGCCTTCTTGGAGAGTGACATGGTGTTGGTGGTCCAGGTGAGATCCTCCGTGATGTGCACCCCCAGGAATTTAGTGCTGCTGACTCTCTCCACAGTCGAGCTGTCGATGGTCAGTGGGGGGTTGTCAGTGGAGTTCCTCCTCCTGAAGTCCATCACAACCGCCTTTGTCTTCTCCACACCAGGGACAGATTGTTAGCGCCACACCATTCAGCAAGCTGTGCCACTTCCTCTCTGTAGTGCGTTTCATCGTTGTTGCTGATGAGACCTACCACTGTTGTGTCATCAGCAAACTTGATGATGTGGTTGGAGCTGAACTTGGCAGTGCAGTCATGGGTCAGCAGCGTGAAGAGCAGCGGGCTGAACACACAGCCTTGTGGGGCACCTGTGCTCAGTGTGGTAGTGCTCGAGGTGTTGTGGCCGACACGGACTGACTGAGGTCTTCCGGTTAAAAAGTCCAGGATCCAATTACAGAGGGAATTGTTAAGGCCCAGCAGGTTTAGTTTATTTATGAGCTGTTGTGGGATTATTGTGTTGAATGCCGAGCTGAAGTCAATGAACAGCATTCTAACATAGGAGTCTTTATTTTCTAGGTGGGTAAGAGCCAGGTGGAGGGTGGAGGAGATTGCATCGTCTGTAGAGCGGTTTGGACGGTATGCAAAAGGGGGGCAGTCATGGCCTAATGGTTAGCGAGTCGGACTTGTAAGCAGAAGGTTGTGGGTTCGAATCTCAGGTCCGGCAGGGATTGTTGGTGGGGGGAGTATCCTCCTTCAATACCATGACTGAGGTGTCCTTGAGCAAGGCACTGAACCCCCAACTGCTCCCCGGGCGCTTTAACATGGCTGCTCACTGCTCCGGGTGTGTGTTCACTTAGGATGGGTTAAATGCAGAGAATACATTTCACTACTGGTTATATACTCTCTATGTAATTGTGTATGTGACAAATAAAAAAATAATCTTAATCTTAATCTTAAACTGGAGCGGATCGAGTGTGTTGCGGAGGCTGTTTTTGATTTTTTGCATGACTAACCTCTCAAAGCACTTCATCATGATTGGAGTCAGTGCTATGGGACGGTAGTCGTTTAAACAGGACACAGGTGATTTCTTTGGTACCGGTATGATTGTTGTGGATTTTAGACATGTGGGGACGACCGCCTGGCTCAGCGAGGTGTTGAAGATATTTGTTAGGACATCCGTCAGCTGTGCAGCACAGTCTTTCAGTACACGGCCAGGTATGTTGTCAGGACCCGCAGCCTTTCGTGGGTTAATCCTGGATAGGGTCTTTCTTACGTCGGCTGCAGACAGACAGAGCGCCTGGTTGTTGGGAGATGTGGGCAGTTTTTGTGCAGGTGTGTTGTTCTGCATTTCAAACCGTGAATAAAAGTGGTTGAGTGTATCGGGGAGGGATGGATCATCATCACAGGCCTGTGGCGGGGGCTTGTAGTCAGTGATGGTCTGAATGGCTTGCCACAGGCTCCGTGTGTCTCTGCTGTCCGTGAAGTGATTATTGATTTTTTGAGCATGTGACCGTTTTGCATTTTTGATGCCACAGGACAGATTGGCTCTTGCTGTTTTGAGGGCTGCTTTGTCTCCTGATCTGAATGCTTCATCTCTGGTTTTTAGCAGCCCACGAACCTCTGCTGTCATCCACGGCTTTTGGTTTGCACGTGTGGTGATGGTCTTTCTGACTGTCACATCATCCATGCACTTTTTGATGTAAGCAGTCACAGTTTCAGTGTACTCCTGCAGGTCGGTTTGTGTGGTTGTTGTAGGTGGCTGCCTCTTTAAACATGTTCCAGTCTGTGCACTGAAAGCAGTCCTGTAGTGTTGAAGTAGCATTCTCTGGCCAAATTGTGATGAGTTTTTGGTTTCACCATTACGGTTTCACGGTATCACGGTATTGCCATCACAGGTCTAAAATATGTTATTTTTTAAATGTCTGGGTAGAAAACAACAACTTTTTTCCCACAGAACACAATATATTTAATTTTTAAGAAACATATAGAACATTTTGGAACAGTAAACATGTCAAGCTAAATAATTAAAATAAATAAATGAATTCTTCTTAATTAAATTAAGTGCAGTCACTTAAAGTGAGCCTAAACCTGCAGCTTAATAATCAAAAACATAATCAAAACAATTTCTTTAAAAAAATAAATAAAAATTATAAAAAGTAATTTAAAAAGCAGTCATTAAACCTGCAGCTCAACAAGGTTTTTGGAGACATGCTCACTTTCTACACATTCATCTTTCAGTCCAATTTATGATGCAGGAATGTTCACCTTTCCTGGATTAAGTTTGGAGCGGTGAGGTACGAGGATGTGTGCACATACACATAAGGAGAGAGAGAGGGCGCGAGTGTGGTACACACACACACACACACACACACACACACACAGTCTCTCTCTGTACAACACTCTAACAGTGGCAAAGTTTTTTTTTTTAAATGTTGTGATTTTGAACAGATGTAAACAATGGCAGGAGGCTTAAATGTATAGACGTGATACGAGCTAAATTTAATTATTGTACTAAATCGCAGAAAGGTAGTACTTTAGTCTGCTATTCCCCGCTCTGTGAAGTAACGTGAGGGAGGAAACTAGTTGACGTTAGCCAGTTAATTAGCCATGTTATCTGCCTCGGTAGCAAGCCAAATAGTATTTATTTCAACACTGAAACAAACAGCGGGTGAGTCTCTGTCTTGATCGGGGGTAAAAGAGGGAGAAATGAAGATGACACAGATAGTTTATGTACAACCTGGAAGTATTTATTTAGCGATCAGCGCTGAAACGTCATCTGTACGGAACATCGTTGTGTACTGAACATGATTAGTTTACGTTACCGGAAAAATTTCCATATGGCAGACTTCTTGTTTTTCGACAGGGGAAAAAGTTCCAGGGATTCATCTCCTTCGGCCATCATCATACACACAGGTGACTGCTCGCAGCCTCGCACCAACCGGAGGGGGAGGGGTCGTGTGACTCATTCGCTCTTCACTGCACACAACTGCACTGAGGGAGTCCTGCACTTTCCGTCTTTGACAACACGTAAAAAAACTGCATACCGCAGAAACGGTATAACAAAAAATTTTAGTGGTTTTGAAACCGTGACTTTTCCAAACCGCGGTATACCTTGAAACCGATTATCATCCCATGCCTAGATAGGATAAGAATCCCAAATTAAGTTAAGATTTGCTTCTGTAATACGAATTTGCAAAAAATCCTAATTTGACACATCATATCTTAAGTTAAGTCCTAAGATAAGAAACTTTCTGTAATACGCCCCCTGAACTCTAATATCAGGAGGGAAACGCCCCAGGTTCCAAAACAATGGGTCAGGTGTGAAAGCACCCTTAATCTTCCTTAAGCGTAAAGGAGCAATCGTATCTAAAATGCTAGAAAAGAGAGAGTCCATAGTTTCGGTTACATCATCAAGTTTTTCTGAGCTGTTGGATATGCTGAGGAATTGAGAATAATCAGGAAGATTACTTACAAAGCTTTTGTGGTAGAAGTGATGGTTCTACCATACTTGTAACAAGGAGTAGAATTTACAGTTTTAGCTATATGGAGTTTACACAAGACTAGATAATGATCTGAGATATCATCGCTTTGCTGCAGAATTTCAATACATTAACATCAATTCCATGAGACAGTATTAAATCTAGAGTATGATTTCGACAATGAGTAGGTCCTGACACATGTTGTCTAACCCCAATAGAGTTCAATTCAATTCAAGTTTATTTGTATAGTGCCTTTTACGATACAATCGTTGCAAAGTAGCTTTACAGGAAATTAAGTTTCTACAATATATTTATATATTGTAGAAACTTAATATATTTAACTTATGGCAAAATTTGGTAATTCTGTATGTTGTCTGAGGGTTGGCATCCTCTGAGGTCCTTCAGAATGTCTATAAATGCTGATCCTAATGCATCTTTTTCATTATCAACATGGATATTAAAATCACCAACAATTAAGACTTTATCTGCAGCCAGCACTAACTGATAGAAAATCAGCAAATTCTTTAATAGGCTATATGGTGCCCTGGTGGCCTGTATACAGTAGCCAGCACAAACATCACAGGGGATTTATCATTAACACTTGTTTCTCTGGATAATGTTATATGAAGCACCATTACTTCAAACGAGTTATACTTGAAGCCCGCCCTCTAAGAAATACTGAAAATATTGCTATAAATTGTAGCGACACCTCCCCCTTTACCTTTAGACTGACAAACCCCCCAAGCCAGATTCCCAGTGAAATGCTGTCCGACAGCAAATGCAATGAGTTTCCTTCCTTCTTTTCTGAGAAGATCAGTAATATCAGAAAGGAGATTGGCACATCCTCAAGTTATGCAGAGGTCACACAGATTCGACCGCAATCTCAAAAAGAAGTGACTATGTCTGTTTTTGAAGCAATTGATAGCAAAATTTTGGAAGAAATAGTGCAGCATCTTATATCATCAACCTGCTATCTTGACTCACTTCCCACATCTCACCGCACCGGTGTGGATCAAGATGGCGCCGAGCATGGCAGCCGTGTTGCGAGCTCCGAGAAAACTCTGCAGGTTTTCGTATGTTTTGTTTGTTTTTTTGTTGTTTTACGTGTGAGATGTTGTTAGTATAACTGTCTACGATAGAGACACGCTTTTAAACATCGGTTCTTCCGTTGCGCAACGCAAACCGGACTTTGAGTTCCTGAACGCCGGTGGATTGTTTACAGACACCGCATCAGAGCCCTTTGTCTGGAACGCACGACCACGACGAAAGAAACGTAGCCGGAAAAGAGGGAAGAGAGCTGGCGTTCTCGTCAGACTGAGACGCCATGCCTTTCGACCTCCTCTCCCAACCATTTTGCTGGCTAACGTTCAGTCACTGGATAACAAACTCTGTGAACTGCGTGCGCGCATCTCATACCAACGAGAAACAAGGGAATGCTGCGTTATTTGCCTCACAGAAACCTGGATGTCTGCAATGGTTCCAGACTCAGCCATCGAGCTCACAGGCTTCTCCGTGCACCGCTCGGACAGAACGAAAGAGCTCACAGGGAAAAGCAGAGGTGGGGGCGTTTGTTTCTATATCAACAACTCGTGGTGTGATGAAAGGAATCTACACACTATTAAATCCTTCTGCTCCCCTGATCTGGAATTTCATACGCTTCTGTGTCGACCATTCTGGCTACCGAGGGAATTTACAGCGATCATAATCACGGCTGTTTACATTCCCCCTCAAGCCAACACAGACCAGGCACTCAGGGAACTGTACGGGAATATAAGTGATCAGGAAACCGCGCACCCAGATGCAGCGTTTGTTATTACGGGGGACTTTAATAAAGCCAACTTCAGAACAATAGCTCCAAAATACTTTCAACACATCACCATCAACACGCGTGGTGATCGTGTACTGGACCATTGCTACTCCCCCTTCCGGGACGCTTACAAATCCCTCCCCCGCCCACCTTTCGGCAAATCGGATCACTCCTCTGTTCTGCTTCTGCCTGCTTATAGGCAGAAACTGAAACGTGAAGCACCCGCCCTCAGGACAATTCAATGCTGGTCGGACCAATCGGACGCTATACTACAGGACTGTTTTGATCACGTGGACTGGGACATGTTCCGGGCAGCGTCTGATGACGACATAGAGGAGTACTCAGATTCTGTAACGTGTTTCATACGGAAGTGTATAGAGGATGTAATTCCGACCAAAACAATAAGCATCTACCCCAACCAAAAACTGTGGATTAACAGCGATGTTCGATCAGCCTTGTCAGCGCGGACATCTGCCTTTAAATCCGGAAACACTGACGATCGGAAACAAGCCAGTTACGATCTCAGGAGATCCATCAAAGCAGCCAAACGACAATATAAAAACAAAGTTGAAGAACAATTCAACAACAACAACCCAAGAAGCATGTGGCAGGGCATCAACAACATCACAGGTTTTAAAGGGAATAAACCAGCTACTGTGAACATTGCGGCCTCTCTACCGGATGAGCTGAATACCTTTTATGCTCGTTTCGAGGCTCATAACACCGCCCACACAGAGTGCGCTCCCACGGCTGCTGCAGAAGAGGTGAGTCCACTCTCCCTTTCTGTCGCGGATGTAACTCGATCCTTCAAACGGGTGAACATCCGCAAAGCTGTGGGCCCGGATGGCATCCCAGGCCGTGTGCTCAAAGCATGCGCTTACCAACTAGCTGGGGTTTTTACAGACATCTTCAATCTGTCCCTCTCTCTGTCTGTGGTTCCCTCATGCTTCAAAAAATCCACCATTGTGCCCATACCTAAGAAAAATAAAATCACATGCTTGAATGACTGGAGGCCCGTTGCTCTGACACCCATCTTCAGCAAGTGTTTTGAGAAGCTCATCAGAGACCACATCTGCTCTGTGCTGCCTGCCTCACTGGACCCACTACAATTTGCATACTGCAGAAACCGTTCCACAGACGATGCTATTGCCTTCACCCTGTACACTGCTCTCTCCCACCTGGAAAATAAGAACACCTATGTAAGGATGCTGTTCGTGGATTATAGTTCAGCATTTAACACCATAGTGCCTGCCACACTGGTGGAGAAGCTCCAGACTCTGGGACTGAACAGATCTCTGTGCAGCTGGATCCTGGACTTCCTGACAGGCAGAAGTCAGGTGGTCAGAATGGGCAACAACACCTCATCTCCCCTGATCCTCAACACTGGTGCCCCGCAGGGCTGCGTGCTCAGCCCGCTCCTGTACTCCCTGTACACACACGACTGTACAGCTACACACAGCTCCAACGTCATCGTCAAATTTGCCGATGACACAACGGTGATAGGCCTGATCACCGACAACGATGAGACGGCCTACAGAGAGGAGGTGAGTACCCTGACTAAATGGTGCCAGGAGAACCACCTCTCACTCAACATCGACAAGACCAAGGAGCTGCTGGTGGATTTCAGGAGACAGAGCAGAGAACACACACCCATCTCCATCGACAAGACACCTGTGGAGCGGGTAAACAGCTTTAAGTTCCTCGGCGTTCACATCACCGAGGATCTCACATGGTCCACTCACACAGATGCAGTGCTGAAGAAGGCACATCAGCGCCTCTTCTTCCTGAGACGGCTGAGGAAGTTTGGAATGAGCCCCAGCATCCTCAGATCCTTCTACACCTGCACTGTGGAGAGCATCCTGACCGGCTGCATCACCGCCTGGTTTGGAAACAGCACCGCTGGCAACCGCAAAGCTCTGCAAAGGGTCGTGCGAACTGCCCGCCACATTGTTGGAGGCGAGCTTCCCTCCCTCCAGGACATCTACACCAGGCGGTGTATAAGGAAAGCCAGGAGGATCATCAAGGACTCCAGCCATCCATCCCACAGACTGCTCTCTCTGCTGCCCTCAGGGAGATGTCTCCGCAGCATCCGATCCCGCACTAGCCGACTGAGGGACAGCTTTTTCCCTCAGGCTATCAGGCTAATGAACAGTCAGAACTAATTCACCCTACATCACACTCCCACTCAAACATCATGCCATGCACTGCACTTTACCGCCGTTCACTGGACTACACGCACACACTGCAATAATACAACCTATCTGCTATCACTGGATACCATACAATGCACATCCACGACATTGCATATGTATAATCTGTTGCACCTTTGCACAACTATCTATTGCACAACTAATATGTTGTATATGTATAATCTGTTGCACCTTAACATATTACTATGTATAGATGTGTACATAATGTAAAATGTGTACATACAGTGTATTGGTAACTAAGTATGTCTTTATAGTACACTGTGTATATGGAGTATGTGTATGTGTATTATGCACATTGTCTTCTGTACAGTCTGTAAATATGTACTGTCTATATGTAAATTGTTTTGTTTTTTTGCACTGTCTGGAGCACGCTCTCAAGAATTTCACTCACCAAGGCACTCGTGCTGTGGTGATGTGACAATAAAAGTGATTTGATTTGATTTGACATCTTTTTTCAAAAGTGTGCTTAACTGTTTAGAAGCTGATCTCTTAGAAGTGGTGAACACCTCACTTCTCTCTGGGACTTTTCCAAACTCCCTGAAAACTGCAGTTGTTAAGCCCCTTCTGAAAAAGCGCAATCTTGATAACACCATGTTGAGCAACTATAGACCAATATCAAATCTTCCTTTCATAGGTAAGATTATTGGAAAGGTAGTTTTTAATCAGCTGAACAAATACTTAAACTCAAATGGATACCTGGACAATTTTCAATTTGGTTTCCGAGTGCATCACAGCACAGAGACAGCACTCATTAAGATAATAAATGATATTCACTTTAATTCTGATTCTGGCAAAATATCAGTGCTGGTACTACTAGACCTTAGTGCTGCATTTGACACTGTCGTTCATAACATACTTCTAGAGAGACTGGAAAACTGGGTCAGGCTTTCTGGGATGGCACTCAAATGGTTCAGGTCATACTTAGAAGGGAGAGGTTATTATGTGAGTATAGGAGAGCATAAGTCTAAGTGGATGGCCATGACATGCGGAGTCCCACAAGGCTCAATTCTTGCACCGCTCTTGTTTAGCTTGTATATGCTCCCACTAAGTCAGATAATGAGGAAGAACCAAATTGCCTATCACAGCTATGCTGATGATACCCAGATTTACCTAGCCTTATCTCCAAATGACTATAGCCCCATTGACTCCCTCTGCCAATGCATTGATGAAATTAACAGTTGGATGTGCCAGAACTTTCTTCAGTTAAACAAGGAGAAAACTGAAGTCATTGCATTTGGAAACAAAGATGAAGTTCTCAAGGTGAATGCATACCTTGACACTAGGGGTCAAACAACTAAAAATCAAGTCAAAAATCTTGGGGTGATTCTGGAGACAGACCTTAGTTTTAGAAGTCATGTCAAAGCAGTAACTAAATCAGCATACTATCATCTCAAAAACATTGCAAGAATTAGATGTTTTGTTTACAGTCAAGACTTGTTCATGCCTTTATCACCAGCAGGATGGATTATTGTAATGGTCTCCTCACCGGCCTTCCAAAGAAGACCATTAGACAGCTGCAGCTCATCCAGAACGCTGCTGCCAGGATTCTGACTAGAACCAGAAAATCTGAGCATGTCACACCAGTCCTCAAGTCCTTACACTGGCTTCCAGTTACATTTAGGATTGATTTTAAAGTACTTTTACTCGTTTATAAGTCACTCAATGGCCTAGGACCTAAATACATTGCTCACTGAATATAAACCTAACAGACCACTCAGATCATTAGGATCGAGCCAGTTAGAAATACCAAGGGTTCACACAAAACAAGGGGAGTCCACTTTTAGCTATTATGCCGCCCGCAGTTGGGACCAGCTTCCAGAAGAGATCAGATGTGCTAAAACATTAGCCACATTTAAATCCAGACTCAAAACTCATCTGTTTAGCTGTGCATTTGTTGAATGAGCACCGTGCTACGTCCGAACTGACTGCACTGTATTTTATGTATAATCATTTTCTATTCTTAACTGTTTTAAATTCATTTTAAATCAATTTCTATATCATTTTAAAATTCCTTGTTTTTATTATTTTTAATTCCTTGTTTTTATTGCTGTGATTATTATTTTTAATGACTATTTCACTTTGAATTACCACTGTGTATGAAATGTGCTATATAAATAACTTGCCTTGCCTTGCCTTTTGGACGCGGCTCATTTTTATAACAGTAATCTTGGGGGGTAGACTCGTTTAAAATAATTTATTCATCTGGTTTTAACCAGGTTTCTGTCAAACAGAGCAAATCTAGGTTATGATCAGTGATCATATCATTTACAAAAAGCGCTTTCATAGAAAGGGACCTGGGCCCGTATGTATAAAACTTCTCAGAAATGCTCTTAAGAATAGTCTTAAGCTTTGACTTAAGTGTCAAAAAATTCTTAGTAAAAAGTAGGACTTTTCTAAGAGTAGGAGACTTTTATAAAGAAGCTAAAAGCAACTTTCAGTAAAGTCTAAGACTGATTCTTAAGTGTTGACTGAGGTAACACTTAATTGTTGTGAACTAAGGACTACAATGATGTCAACACAAAATGGCTGACTTTGACCTCTGAATCAGCCAATAGTGAGCCTGCTCATGTAAAGTCACAGCAGCACAACGCCAATCATTTAATGTAACTACAATAAAATCATTTAATTAAAACACTGAAATATTTTAATATTTAAATGTATTTTTTTAATGCTTTGCATTGTGCAAAATTATCACGAATTATTACTGATGCTTTGTTTTCTATTGGTATGTCTCCTCGTTTACAGTTGGAGCAATGATGTGAATATGAGTTGCATCAATGGCTCCAACAATTCCAGAAAAGCCCACAATCCTCATAAAAGTGGCTTGTTTTTGCAATATGGTTTGGTGGTCAGTTGGAAAGTCAATAAACTGTCATATAGTAGTGGCCAAAAGTGATGTCTGGCCTAGGAAATTTGACATCTTCACCCTTAATTAAAAAAAATAAAAAATGATTTTGTAAGCAAGATTTTGTAAGCATATTGCATAGTTGCCTAGAGTCAATTGTTTTATTTGTGATAATAATGCAATGAAACATGCCAAATTGTGTGGTCATAATTTTTGGCCATGCTGTCATACAAATAAATTATGAACACATGCAAAAACAAGAGGACCGATGAAATGTAAATAAATTATGTTGTAGTCAATGTTGCCAATTTAGTGATTTTGTCACTAGATTTAGTGACTTTCTCATCCCTTTAGAGACTTTTTTTCAAAAGCCTAGCAACAAAATCAGTTTCTTGAACAAACCTTATCTACATTCCGAGACTCTCCCATGACATCATAAACGTGAGTTCACTGATCTATATAAATATAAATATACTGTTGATCAGAGAACTCACCTTTATGAGGTCATCTAGCAACATTAAGTGGCCAGTTTTAGTTTCAATCTTCAATTGAAATCAGTTGGCAACACTGGTCAGTGTTTTTTTTTGTCCTTTGTATTTTAATAGTTTAAGTGAAATATGGGGTAATAAAAAAAAAATTATTCCACACATCACTTTTGACCACTGTTGTGTTTGGTGGGGTTAGTGCCACAATATGTAAGACCCTGCTTACAGTGTCATCACCGGTGCATTGCTGCATTTTTCCAATTTTACAGCCAAAAGAAAATGTAATTACTACTTTCATTTCTGCAGTTAGAGCATTGACTTTTTGAGTGGAAGAGGTTATTAAATTTCTTACTTTGTCAGTTACAAAAAAAAAAAAATCTACATATTTTGATCTTGATAATCAAGTTTGTATCGTTTTATCAACTGCACATTATCATATAAGGCCAATATGTCATATTTTCGCTGGAAAGTGTTAGTCTTCTCCTCTTTGCTGCCATCTTGTTACTCCTAACTAGGTTAGGAGACCTCTTCAGCTCTCTTAAATAATTTAGGAGCTGAGACCTAGTCTTAACACTAAGGAACCTTTATGAATCACTCTTATTCTTAAGTCTAGGAATAAGAGTAAAATTACATCATTCTTAGAATTTTGACAGACTTAGGACTAAAATTTTACTCTGAGCGGCTTTATACATACGGCCCCTGATATTCAACAAGCCACGCTTTATCATTTGTTTCTCTGTATTATATACATTTTTTATTTGTTGAACATCAATTAAATTGTTACTCTTAAATTGGTTTGGATGTTTTTTGTGTTTTCTAGTTCGGGGAACAGACACAGTCTCTATAGTATGATATCTAGCTGTAAGAGTCTCTATGTGCTGAGAATTAACTGACTTCTGTGGAAAGTGGAATTGATGGTTTGTCACATGAATGAAGGATGGTTACATCATCCATATACAGATAGTACTTAACCAGAATGAGCTTTTTACCACCGTGGGTATTGCTGCTGCTGCTGCGTTAGCAAAATGCATTTGCAGCTTTTGCCCACTGAGTGGCACTTTAACCACCTGGGGTCACTTGCATATTTTCCAGATGACAGAGAAAAGAACTTAAACTGCTCCGTCACTTTTGATTGGACACATAAAAGTAATACATCACTTGAATCTGTAAAGGGTCTACTTTTATTTGTGTATGCTCACCATATCAACAAAACTTGTGCTTTTGTAAAATAATGAAAATAAACGGTGCTGTCACGATTGCCAGCTGGAGTGCCCATGAACTCCATTAGAGGGCACTCCACCCCGTGTTTCATAGTTTTCCTGTGTTTTGATTCTTGGACTGTTTCCCTTATTTTTTGATGGTTTGCTGCCTGCCCTGACCCTTGCCTGTGTATTGGATTACTCTTTTGCCTCTGCCTTGGATTATACTGTTTGCTGGTGCTCGACCCTGCCTGTTTTGACCACGTTTGTTAATAAAGCCCTGCATTTGGATCCCCAAATCCATTGTCACGAGTCCACGTTACAGGTGCGCTTTCAGTCGTCTCAGTCTCCCTAAATATCCCTCTGAAATGCGTCACTAAAATTAACTGAAATTCAGCGAATACTTGACACACAGACATGAAAAATATATATATTGAAAGCTTGACATGTCTACTTTTAAATGAAGCAAGTCTTACCGAAAACAAATATTCTGTGATAAAGTAATCCATATGAAACCGATGACAGGTCCAGTTTTTCCCGTCTCATCATCTCTAATTTGATCATGCCCATGCGCTGTTTGCACTATTGATTTTAAAAATCTCCACGTGAGACGCACAGCCACATCACCTGTGTAAACAAAGCAGCAACATGTTCATCTCGGAAACTTTTCATTTTTGGAAGAAAATGCTGAGAGGAATAAGCCTTGTGTTTACCTCAGAAGACGACGCACTGAGAGGAATAAGCTTTATATATAAGCAACAAAAATACTGTGTAGCATGGTTGTATGTTTTTTCTTTGTTTATTGTATTGTGGTTGGTCTTGTGGAGTATGCAGTAACAAGTGAATTTCTCCGGTGTGGGGATTAATAAAGTCTATCAAATCAAATCAAATATGTTTACCTCACAAACAGAACGCAAGCGTAGCTTGAGCCAGCGGAGGAGATAATACAAGTATATGCCGAGTAAGTAATGTTTCTTATTGGCATTAGATAATGTGTTGTTGTGACATAAACTTGAACGCATTTACTAGTTGGACTTTTCCCAAACTATAACTCCAGACTAAAATGTTTGAAATCGAGTGCAACATTTTGAAATATGATAGGCAACCTTTCATTGCATCTAAATGTTGTACGGTGTGAAGGTGGTGTAAGACCTTGGGGGAAGGTAGAACGCACACACATCTGAACATAATGGCAAGCACATCCCTGAGTTCTGATTTCCTGCCATAAAACCTCCTTATCTCAAGAGACTTTGTTAAAACAAGGAGAAGTTGGAGGAGAACATCTTGAATGTGGTTTAAAACAGGACTTCACTTGGTTCTTATCACTTAACCATAACTCGACCGAAACAGGACAAAACATCTGCTTATGGTCCAGCAACAAACGTCATGGATCCCCTGATCGTTAATGCATAATTCAATGATTTTTATCAACAAGAAAAGACGTTTTACGACAGACGTCCAAGCTAAGAAAGACCAGATCTCCACAAACGTGACATTCTCATGACCTGGACAGCTGACTTTCCTGACCTCCCGTTTCTCTCACATTCCAAACTGAAACACCCCTCAATTTCTCTTCTTGAACAAAGAACATCCAAACTCTCATAAACTTTATACCAAAAGACAAATAATACCTGTTGCTGTTATCAAAAGCAATATATATAATATATTTACAATATACTGTATATAGTCAGGTTGCATTTTATGAAATGAAAGTAAGCTTACTGTGTTATTGTAATCAATGGTATTTTTGTGTAATCTTTGGAGGTATAATTTTCTCCTGTAAAGTGAGTACTACACTTATAGCATCATATGCATGATGTGTTGTTTTTAATCTTTAATTTGAACCCTTTTGTGTGTCTTAGCAGGAAAACTATTAACGTGTAGGAAATATGCTGAATTTGGTTTCATTTTAACGGCCATGATAAATGCAACAAGTTGGTGTAAATGAAAGTTGACTTTCCTAATCCTAATGTATGATTATAACACATATAGAAATCTGCCAGGATATTTTCTTCATGTGACAAATACAACCCCAAATCAGAAAAAGTTGGGACAGTATCATTACCCAGTCCATATCAGTATAGATATCCAGCATGATATTTTTCCCCATTGAGTTTTGATGTGTTTTCAAAGTGTTCCTTTAATTTTATTGAGCAGTGTATTTAGTATAAAAAATTATGATCTGCACTCACGAGAGCAGTCTTCTTTTTCCATTTAATTTAACATTCACCACTAATGGGGAAAAGACAAACGTTTCGGCTCAAAGCCTTCCTCAGTGTGCCTTGAGCAGTGTATTATCATACAGTACAAAAATGACATTTTATATCTGATTAACTAAATTATTATTGTTAAGCACATTATAAACATCTACGTTTGAGCAGATATTTGCAGACAGAGTATTTCACAGCAAAGATTGGTCTTAACATTCTTAGACATTACTTTTATATCGCCTAAACATTACTTTTATATCATATTGTTTATGGAACATAAAACCACTTTAATAATTTTTATAAACAATACATTGTTTAATTTAGCTCTTTGGTTTAAGCTTTATTTTAGCTTTAGGGAATCTTACGATCTGATATTGATATGATCAATTGATATTAATCAAATCGTCCAACTTATACCTTATCTAACAATCGTCCAGCGAGTTGTTAGATTTCAGTATATCTGAGAAATTCTGTTTATTCTCGTGGCCACGATATAATAATACAGAATTATTTAAATAACCTTATGACAGTTATGAGCATAGGTAACGTAATCTGGGCAAAGTTTGATTTGAATATTACACAACAGAACACAGAACACTTCTCTATAAATTAAACAAGAGTTTATTTGCTATCTTACTAAAATACATGAACTAAGCTAAATAACATAAAACAAAATACATACACACAGGCAATGAATTGTTGCAATTGAGAATGATTAAAATATAGCACTGTTTTGCTATTTCCACACGATTTTACCCGTGTCGATCATCAAGAGGAGAACTCTATTATCCTTACTCTTAAGAGATAAATACCACACGATTCAGCCACTTTAGAGGTTGTTTGATACTTGCTTTTAAGTTGAAATGATCTGTGTGGCTCGAGGGAATCCCGCGTGTCCTCGTCGCGTGACGTCACTCTGGGGATGCCCTTCGGTTGTTGCTTGGTTGGCTCTGGGTGCTGTTTGACGCTCGAAGTTCTTCCTTGAGTTCCTTTCGCGTAGCTTCAGACTTTCAAGGGTTTCTTCAGAGATTTGACTAAGTGTTGGTTCAATGTTCGAGACTTGGCCCAGGTGTTAAAGCTAGGAGCTCGTTTGGAGCAGCTCCAAGTTTCAAGAAACGCGCGATTTTCAAGCAGAGCAGCGAGAGAGAGCGAGGGGGTCCGTTTTTTAGATGGACTGACGTCAGGGCGTCCACCAGCGCTCTTCCAATGAGATGGTTCCTGTGGGCGGAGCCCCACCCACATGGATCAATCTTCCGTGCGTAAATTAATTTACAACCCCAAATCAGAAAAAGTTGGGACAGTATGGAAAACGCAAATAAAAAAAGAAAGTAGTGATTTCTAAATTTACTTTTACTTGTATTTCATTGCAGACAATATGAACAAAATATTTCATGTTTTGTCTGGTCAACTTCATGTCATTTGTAAATATACATCCTTTCCTGTCATTCAGACCTGCAACACATTCCAAAAAAAGTTGGGACAGGAGCAATTTAGGGCTAGTAATGAGGTAAATTGGTTAAATAATGATGTGTTTTGAAACAGTTGATGTCAACATGTGATTGTAATTATGATTTGGTACAAAAGCAGCATCCAAGAATGGTCTAGTCCTTTAGGAGCAAAGATGGGCCGAGGATCGCCAGTTTGCCAACAAATACGTGAGAAAATTATTAAAATGTTTAAAAACAATGTTCCTCAAAGAAAGATAGGAAGAGATTTGGATATTTCACCTTCAACAGTGCATAACATAATTGAAAGATTCAAGGAATCTGGAGGAATTTCAGTGCGTAAAGGACAAGGGCGCAAGCCTAAGCTGAACAACCGTGATCTCCGATCCCTCAGGCGGCACTGCATCAAGAATCGTCATTCATCTATAAGCGATATCACCACATGGGCTCAGGACTACTTTGGCAAACCTTTGTCAAGTACCACAATACGTAGTTACATCCACAAATGCCAGTTAAATCTGTACTGTGCCAAAAGGAAGCCCTATGTTAACAGTGTCCAGAAGCGCCGTCGACTTCTCTGGGCTCGGAGGCATCTGGGATGGACCATCACACAGTGGAAATGTGTACTGTGGTCAGATGAATCAGTATTTCAGGTATTTTTTGGGAGGAATGGACGCTGTGTGCTCCGGACCAAAGAAGAAAAGGATCATCCAGACTGTTACCAGCAACAAGTCCAAAAGCCAGGGTCTGTCATGGTATGGGGTTGTGTCAGTGCCCTTGGCAAAGGTAACTTGCACTTCTGTGATGGCACCATTAATGCTGAAAAGTACATGCCTTCAAGAAGACATCTTTTCCAGGGACGTCCATGCATATTTCAACAAGACAATGCAAAACCACATTCTGCACACATTACAAAGTCCTGGCTGCGGAGGAAGAGGGTACGGGTACTTGACTGGCCTGCCTGCAGTCCCGACCTGTCTACAATAGAGAATGTGTGGCGCATTTTGAAGCGCAAAATGCGACAACGAAGTACTTTTGCCCACCTTAAGACTTGTTTGCAGGAAGAATGGGACAAAATTACACCTGAAACACTTCATCACTTGGTGTCTTCAGTCCCTAAACTTCTTTTAAGTGTTGTGAAAAGGAATGGCAACATTACAAAGTGGTAAATGCTTTACTGTCCCATCTTTTTTTGGAATGTGTTGCAGGTCTGAATGACAGGAAAGGATGTATATTTACAAATGACATGAAGTTGACCAGACAAAACATGAAATATTTTGTGTTCATATTGTCTGCAATGAAATACAAGTCAAAGTAAATTTAGAAATCACTACTTTCTTTTTTTATTTACGTGCCAGATCGTTTGATGAAAATGAAAATTATCAACCTACAGAGGGCTGAATTCAAAGACACCCCGAAAAGTGAAAAAATTATGCAACAGGCTAGTCCATTTTGCTGAAATTTCATTGCAGCAACTCAAAATGGTACTCAGTAGTTTGTATGGCCCCCACGTGCTTGTATGCATGCCTGACAACGTCGGGGCATGCTCCTAATGAGACGACAGATGGTGTCCTGGGGTATTTCCTACCAGATCTGGACCAGGGCATCACTGAGCTCCTGAACAGTCTGAGGTGCAACCTGGCGGCGTCGGATGGACCGAAACATAATGTCCCAGAGGTGCTCTATTGGATTTAGGTCAGGCGAGCGTGGGGGCCATTCAATGGTGTCAATTCCTTCATCCTCCAGGAACTGCCTGCATACTTTTGCCACATGAGGCCGGGCATTGTGTGCACCAGGAGGAACCCAGGACCCACTGCACTAGCGTAGGGTCTGACAATGGGTCCAAGGATTTTATCCCGATACCTAATGGCAGTCAGGGTGCCATTGTCTAGCCCAGGGATCCTCAAATCTGGACCATTCCTGCAGAGTTTAGCTCTAACCCTAATCAAATACACCTGAGCATGCTAATCAGAGTCTTCAAGATCTTTAGAAAATCACAGGTAGGTGAGTTTGATCAGGGTTGGAGCTAAACTCTGCAGCAGATTGGACCTCCAGGGTAAGATTTGAGGAACCCTGGTCTAGCCTGTAGAGGTCTGTGCGTCCCTCCATGGATATGCCTCCTCAGACCATCACTGACCCACCACCAAACCGGTCATGCTGAGCGATGTTACAGGCAGCATAACGTTCTCCGTGGCTTCTCCAGACCCTTTCACCTCTGTCAAAAGCACAGGGCACCAGTGCAGACCTGCCAATTCTGGTGTTCAATCGCAAATGCCAATCGAGCTTCATAGTGCAGGGCAGAGAGAACAGGGCCCACTAGAGGACATTGGGCACTCATGCCACCCTCATGAAGTCTGTTTCTGATTGCTTGGTCAGAGACATTCACACCATTGGCCTGCTGGAGGTAATTTTGTAGGGCTTTGGCAGAGCTCATCCTGTTCCTCCTGCACAAAGGAGCAGGTACCGGTTCTGCTGATGGGTTAAGGACCTTCTTAACAACCCTGTCCAGCTCTCCTACAATAACTGCCTGTCTTCTGGAATCTCCTCCATGCTCTTGAGACTGTGCTGGGAGACACAGCAAACCTTCTGGCAATGGCACGTATTGATGTGGCATCCTGGAGGAGTTGGACTGCCTGTGCAACCTCTGTAGGGTCTAGGTATCGCCTCATGCTACCAGTAGTGACACTGCTACCAGTAGTGACACTGTCCCTAGCCAAATGCAAAACTAGAGAAAAACAATCAGAAAAGATGAGTAGGGAAAAAAATGTCTGTGGCCTCAACCCCCAAAACAGGAATGGTTTTACAGGTGGTCTCATTGTTGCCCATCTAGTGCACCAGTTGTTAATTTCATTAACACCAGAGTGGCTGAAACTGATAAACAACCCCCTCTGCTACTTAACTGACCAGATCAATATCCCAGGAGTTTAATTGACTTGATGCTATGCTCGGAATTAAAAAGTATTCCTTTAATTTTTTAATTGTACATACAAAGCATGTGTGCATCTATGATATAAAATCACATGGGCAATATTAGTGATAGCTAATGTAATGATATAGTTGCTCCTGATAGGCCTCACTGATTAATTTATTTATTTATTTTAGTGGGGGGGAAGAAATTATAGAAGTTAATACTTTTATTTAGCAAGGATGATTTAAATGGATCAAACGTGACGATAAAGACATTTATAATGTCACAAAAGATTTCTATTTAAGATAAATGCTGTTGCTCTGAACATTCTATTCATCAAAGAAACCTAAAAAAAATCTGCTCAGCTGTTTTCAACATAATTTGGATATAGTCTCAATGAGAGAGGACGCTGGCGTTTTTTTGTTCGCCGCTTCTCCGTTGAAACAGTTTGTTTGTTTTTATAGTTTTAACAGTTTTAAACAGTTATCGCACGGATTGTTTTAAATTGTAGTAAGAGGACGCTGGCTTTTGTTGTTTTCGCCATTTCTCTTCTTAAAGTTTTTTGCATGGATTATTTAGCAAATTGAAGGCTGCCTACTCACCTACTATCCCTTTTAACATCGGCTGATTGTTGGTCATTTTCCATTATCAGTGGATGGACACCTGGATTTTTTTCTGTTGTTTAGCGCTGCTACTGCAAGCTTTTGCGATCGGCATGAAACTCAAGTATTCCTTCTCGCAGCTGCTGACTCTCAACAACCGCACCATTCCAACGTGCATTGCAGCTGTTAAAGAACTTGGACTTCTGCGACGGCCACGTTATATCCACAGAAGTTCCCGTCGAAAGTTTGTTTACCACCGGCGTGGCTGCGCTGCTTCAGCCATTCCATCCATCTGGACCACTGTCGCTCGGCTGCCGCATCATCAAAGCAGTGTCGTTCTTGATGTTAGTAACACGGGAAACACCGCGAGATCTGTGCTTGGAAAGCTGGATTGTATGGGAAACATCGCGAGATCCCTGCACATCAAGCAGGACAGAAAATGTGGAGTGAATTCCGGTGTACTACGGCCTCTTCAGAGATTTACTTCCCCATTAACGCTTAAAATAGAACTTTTTAATACACAATCCCTCACAAATAAATCATCCTTTATACAAGACCATATCATGGATAAGGGATTAGACTTTATGTGCATTACAGAAACATGGCACCAGCCAGAGGTCTACTCAGCATTAAATGAAGCCTGTCCCCCTGGTTACAGCTACCTGGAGAAAGCCCGCAGCACTGGTCGTGGTGGTGGCTTAGCTATAATACACAGACATAATTTGGAATTGTCTGCCCTCCCCTTGCCTACATAGTCTTCTTTTGAATGCCTTGCATTTAAGTGTAAACCTCCCTTTCCCATAACAATACTTCTCATTTATCGGCCTCCTAAACAAAACTCAGTTTTCATTTCAGAGCTGCATGATCTACTCACAACACTCTGCACAATTTCTACTAACATTATAATACTTGGAGATTTTAATATTCATGTAGACACTCCCTCCTGCCACTTTGCAGCTGAGTTTCTGCAATTACTGGATTGTCGCAACCTCCAACAACATGTTGATGTCCCCACACATTTCAGAGGCCACATACTGGATCTGGTCATTTCAAACTTAGCCCCTATTAGTAACCTTCTGGTGTACGAACTGGGTGTATCTGACCACAAGACCATCTCAATGGAGCTGCCACTCCCCTCTTCCTACACTAAAGATAAGCGTCAAATCGGTTTCAGGGACCTGAAAAAGATCAACCTAGACACTTTGACCATAGACCTCCAGCATCTCTCCTCTGTTGACTTCTCCTCAGTCACTGAGTCAGTTGATTTCTACAACCAATCTCTGAGTAGTCTCTTGGATTTCCACGCCCCTATCAGAACTAGAACTGTCACCTTTTCATGCTCAGCTCCCTGGTACACCTATGAACTATGAAAGATGAAGACAGCAGGGCGTGTACTTAAGCGTCACTTTATGGCCTCAGGACTTACTGTTCACAGGCAAGCCTACAGAGAACATCAGAAGGCCTATGCAAGGTCTTTGAGAGAAGCACGGTCACAGTACTACTCCAATATCATTAATAATAGCCCTGGTAATTCCAAGCAACTTTTTTCTACTATCAATCACCTTAAACCACAAACCCATTGTCATTCAGGAGTTACAGAGGAGAGGTGTAACAACTTCATCACTTTTTTCAGGAAAAAAGTAGATAACTTTCGCTCCGTCCTCTCCAGCTCCCCTGTTCTGTCTGTCCCGACTGTCGACCCACAGCCTGGGCTTTCCCAACCTCTATGCCGTTTCTCGGACATCTCACAGCAAGAGGTTGAGAACATTATTAGAAAGATGAAACCATCCTCCTGTGCCCTGGATCCCTTTCCCACATCCTTGGTAAAATCAAATCTCTGTGTTATAAGTCCTTTGATCACTAAGGTCATCAATCATTCCCTCCAGGCTGGTCATGTTCCATCTACATTGAAAACTGCTGTCATCAGACCACTTCTCAAAAAGTCTACTTTAGACCCAGAAGTCTTTGACAACTACAGACCCATCTCCAACCTTCCATTCCTCTCTAAAGTGCTTGAAAAAGTAGTAGCTGCGCAGCTTCTGGTCCATTTAAAACAAAATAAACTGATTGAGAAATTCCAGTCTGGTTTTCGCTCTGGCCACAGCACGGAAACATCCTTGGTCAGGGTTACAAATGACCTACTGATGACCGCAGATGCTGGCTCCTCATCTCTCCTTATCCTCCTGGATCTGAGTTCAGCATTTGACACTGTGGACCACAACATTCTCCTTCATCGTCTGCACTCCACCATTAGTCTCTCTGACTCTGTGTATAATTGGTTCTCATCTTACCTCTCTGGGAGTACTGAGCATGTCGCATTGGGTGAGGTTAAATCATTGACTCACAATGTCACCTGTGGTGTCCCTCTAGGCTCAGTGCTCGGCCCCATTCTGTTTATCCTCTACATGCTCCCCCTCGGTCATGCCATCAGCCGGCATGGAATTTCTTTTCATTGCTACGCTGATGACATTCAATTCTACATCAGGACTAACTCAACTCCATCTTCTGTCATGCCATCTTCCATTTTGACTACCTGCCTGGAGGAGATAAAGGTGTGGATGAAGCAAAATTTCTTGCAGCTAAACAGCTCCAAGACTGAAGCCATCCTAATCAGCCCTCCAAACCAGGTTCGAACATCTGTCATAAACAGCATTACCTTCTCTGGCCAGGATATTTCACTTTCAACATCAGTCACCAACCTGGGTGTTAAAATGGACTCGCATCTGACCTTTGAGGATCACATCAAACATCTGTGTAAGACCTCTTTTTTCCACCTGAGGTACATCGCCAAACTTCGCCCTATGCTCACTTTTGGAGATGCAGAAAAGCTTGTTCACGCCTTTGTCTCCTCCAGGCTGGACTATTGTAATGTGCTCCTTATTGGGATCCCTGGCAAAAGCCTTCAGAAGCTGCAATACATTCAGAACAGTGCTGCTAGGATCCTAATGAGGGTGCGCAAATATGATCATATCACTCCCATCCTTAAATCGCTCCATTGGCTCCCTGTCTCATACAGGATTGAGTATAAGGTGTCCCTCCTCACCCATCAGTATATCCATGGTGCATAGTACTGAGCATAGTACTGAGTCTGCTTTGCTTAAAATGTTCAATGACATTTTACTTGCAGTTGATAGTGGTAAAAATACAGTACTTCTGCTTCTTGATCTTACAGCTGCCTTCGACACAGTTGATCATAATATTCTCCTCTGCCGGTTAGAGCGTTTGTTTGGTATCGGGGGTATTGCTTTGCAGTGGTTAAATTCATATATTAGAGACAGGTCTTTTTCTGTTGAGTTAGGTAAGTTCTCTTCATCTGTTGCTCCTATTATCTGTGGGGTGCCTCAAGGATCCATTTTGGGGCCATTTCTTTTTAATTTATATATGCGACCATTGGGAGATATAATTAGGAGACATAATAGCTGCGTCCCAATTCAAAGACTGCATCCTTCGGAGCACGGATCCTCCGAAGGATGCGGCTGACACGGCCTTCCAAGGCCACTCTGAGTCTAGCCTTCGCAGGATTTCCTGATTGCACCAGCAGGTGATCCCGATCGCTGCTCTTGTTGCGCAGCAACAGTGCAAGAACAGAGCTTCTTCTTATATCTTTCCGCTACTGGCCGTATTACTGCCCTCCACAGGTCAAAGTTTGAACTAAATTCTTATATACAGCCCTGAAGCTGCAAGAACGGCCTCAGAGATCAGTTTATAATTGTCACTGTCCAAACAAAGAAGTAACAGAAAACACTTCAACTCCAAGTTCTGCCAATTTCTCAAAAGTTTCTTTCTTCGAGAACAGAGTTGCTTGCCATAGATGTTATTTTTTAATGAAAAAGAAAATAACGAGCCTGAATTGTTAGTTTTTGACTTTTAATTTCTGAATTACACTTTAAATGTAAATATTGGGTTTCGAGTTACTTGAATATAGTAATGAAATGAAAAAATACAAAATATAAAGCGGTTAAATGTTGACTTATATCTTACCAAAATGTGATTTTATGCATTCTGTTATTAATTATGTACATAAATGGATCATGGTGAACATATTTAAACAGGTTTTCAACCCTATTTAGTTTTATGCAGTGGAATATAACAAGTCCACATACAAACGTTACTGCCGCTCGTCAACGGCAGCTGTCACAGTTGCTAGGCAACAAGAACAGTCCTCCATAGGCTAGACCGGTCCGAGTCCTTCAGAGGCAGCCTTCGATATGGGCCACAGTTGTAATTAGCAATTGCAATTTGTAAGTTGTAATTTGTTAATATTGTAGCAATAAACTTTGTTCCTTTCATTTGCAAAATAACAAAGTTGTGGAGTGTAACGAAATACATATTCACATACAAATGACAAGTACTGAGTTTTTTTTCCCTCACAGGACAGCAACACTACAAAAACATGGTCTTTTACAATATGATGCACTGTTGTACATTAAACTGCCCAACAGTAGCCTATATAAAGTATTTTAAATGTAACAACCTTGAACATATTCAGAATTAAAATGCAACGTACAGTACACAGTAGTGCAGCAGTAATATTAAAGCAAGACCATCATATAAAGTTTTTTTTTCCTGCAGAATACATACCTTTACTTTTACACTTCATACCTTAAATATATTACAGTATGGAATATAATACTTATAATTAAGGTTTTAGATGTATGCAGTTTTTCCTCAATGCCCTATTAGTAGTTACTGAAAGTACTTTACTAAAGTAACTTAATATTTCTTTCACCAATTACTTTGTCATAGCTCTACACAATTAGTCCTTTCCTTAAATCAGACCAGACCCCTGTACTGCAGGATAACCCTGAACGTCCCAGTGATGGACAGTGGAAATATGCACTCAAACACTCTGGAGCCCGTCCCACATGATGTTCCACTGGCAGAGGCTGCACCTGGTGCTCTATGAGCAGCCCATCCAGGTCCAGCAGCACCACCAGGGTCTCCCTGCTCAGCTGAATTAAAGTGTACATAGGCCTACAATTTTTTATATATTTTTTTCCAATCTGTTTTATGTAGTGTTTATTTATTTTTACGTTGTTTTTCTGATGTTGAATTGAAGTTTTGTAATTAGTTGTAAAAAAGTACTTTTAAGTACTGACCAATTTATTGCTTTTTTCTTTGCAAAAATAAACAATTTCCAGAACTACTACTTGTCTTTTATTTCCATGTTTCAACTTATAATACAAAAATAAAACAATGCATATAAATTACTTTGCTTCATTTACAAATAGGCCAACTTAAATTACAAAAGTAATGTACAGAACAGCTTCATTCATTATATTTTTACGTTTCCAAGCAGCCCCATTTTCTCCAGAATTGCCCCAAAAGAAGAGAAAAAGGAAAGACTTATGAAAATTGAGACAGGGCTGCAATCTTAAGGTTACAAAATATGAAACAGACATGCATACAAAATAGGCTACTCCAGAAATCATATTTTTGGATCATCAAGTTTGCCTAAAACATTTGTGGACATATCTAGCATGACAGCACTACTTACTTACTTAATAAATAAATAAATAAATAAACAAACAACTGAAAGACTTATCTCACTATTAAGTAGTCTTATCTACTTCTTGTCTTATTGTTGTGGACTGAAAGAGTTTTTACCCCCAGTAAAGGAATTATCATATTCAGCCCTCAACTTAATAAATACAAGAACTTATTCCTCAGACCACCTAACAAAGGAATCTGTGCAGTGGTATTGTTAGTTTAAGTTCACATTTTTTTAATACCTGGCTTTTAACATTTGTTTCGCTAGTTATTTGAGTAAATTAAAACACAATACTTACATTTATAAGTGCATTCGTCGGCCGCCACAGAACCATCACCCGCTATTTTGTTTGAATAAAAGTCCTTCACCGGCGCGCTGTGAATTCTGGGATAGGGTAGGCTGCGAAGTGTCCATCTGATGTATCCTTCATTTTCTCGCGAAACGGAGGGTGCATTTGATGTCGCTTTCTAATTGCGCCAGCGTTCGTCTCGCCGCGGTGACGCAATCGGCCTTGGAATGCAGCCTTCTTAGGACGCATCGTGAATTGGGACGGTCTTCTCCGCGCCGCCGTGACGCAATCGGCCTACAAATGAGGTCTTCGTAGGCCGCGGTCTTTGAATTGGGACAGCCTTCGTCGCTTCGCCATGACGCAATCAGCCTACAAATACGCACTTCGGAGTATGTAGCCTACGAATTGGGACACAGCAAATGTTTCATTTCATTTATATGCTGATGATACCCAGTTGTACATACCATTGAAAGCTGGCGATACCATTGAACCCTTATTGGCCTGCCTTGGGGACATTAAGAAATGGTTGTCAAACAGTTTTCTTCGACTTAATGAAGAAAAAACGGAAGTAATCGTCTTTGGCCCCCCAAAGTTGAGAAGTGGTCTAATAAATGAGCTTGGCAAGCAATTCTCCTCAGTCTCTTCCCAGGTCAGGAATCTTGGTGTCATTCTGGACTCTGAACTTTGCTTAACTAAACAAATTAATACAGTTGTCAAGAACAGTTTTTATCAGTTACGGATTATTTCAAGATTGAAATCATTTTTGTCTTTTAATGACCTGGAGAAGGTCATTCATGCTTTTATTACCTCCTGCCTCGATTACTGTAATTCATTATATTTGGGTCTTCCTCAGTCATCCATTGCACGCTTACAGATGGTACAAAATGCTGCTGCAAGGCTATTGACTAGGTCTAAGGAAACTGATCGTGTTACACCAATTTTAGCCTCTCTTCACTGGCTTCCTGTCCATTTTAGAATTCAATTTAAAATTTTGTTGTTTGTTTTTAAAGCACTTAATTTACATTTACATTTACGCATTTAGCAGATGCTTTTATCCAAAGCGACTTACATTGCATTCAAGTTACAGTTTATCAGCTCTTGCTTTCCCTGGGAATCGAACCCATGATCTTGGCGTTGCTAGCGCCATGCTCTACCATTTGAGCTACAGGAAAGCTTAAAACTTAATGGTCAAGCCCCATCTTATCTCACAGATCATCTTACTCCACTTTCATCCTCCAGATCTCTAAGATCTTCTGACAGGGCTTTCTTAGTTGTCCCGCGTTCACACTTAAAAACAGAGGGTGATAGGGCTTTTTCAATTGCTGCCCCCGTCTTTGGAATCAACTGCCACTAGACATCCGCCTTGCACCTTCTATTACAACTTTTAAAACGAAGTTGAAAACATACCTTTATGGCTTATCACATTTGACCAATAGGTGGCGCTGTTATCAAATCAATGTGGTGTGTTCTGTGTAAGTTGACAATGGCACACAAAAAGTTTGGTGTCAATATGCCAATGCATTGCAGAGATACAGCTTCAAGTGTCATTTTGGCATCATGCCTCAAATTCGTTGCTGTGGTATGCGAAAACGGTTTTGTCTATCAACACAAAATCCATAACTTTTTGTCAACATGGTCTGAAGATGATATGATTCGATTTTGGTGAAAATCGGACCAATGGTCTAGGAGAGTTCAAAAAAGTAGGTTTTTAAAGAAAATCAAAATGGCGGACAGGAAGTTTGGCTGACTATGGCAACATTGGTATCACTGTTCTCAGCATGACCCAAGGAGTCTATTAATACCAGTCTCATCACAATAAGCAAAATTCACAGAAAGCTATTAGCATTTATTTGAAATTTCATTATAACTTTTGACCACAAGGTGGCACTGTCTCAAAACTTTTTGAGTACTTTCAAGTCATGGTCTCGATGGTACATACAAAGTTTCGTAATGGTACACCAATGCATTCGTAAAATATAGCATTTTATATCATAATACTCATAATATTGTAGTCAAAGGCAATTTCATGTTTTGTTCAATTATAGCGCCACCAAGTGGCACAATCCCACTAAATTGTTCATGTGTCCTTAGAGTGTGCCCATACATGCAGTATGTGTGTAAAATTTGGTGAAAATATCTAATTTTGTTTTGGAGTTATAGACATTGTTATATATGAGAAGAGAAAAAATGACTTATTGAATTAAAATGTTAAAGTGTGATATAGATATACATAAGGTGTATAGCTTTATTTTTTAATAGTTTTTTTTTAATTAAATAAAATGTATTCATTATTTTTTCAGAAGGGAGACTTCAATACTTTCATTAAAATGGTTTCAAGTTTGTTGTAATAAAGATTTGTTCACTCAAATAACTTGTTTTTATTCTTTTAAGAGTCATTGTTACTGATAAGAATTATTGTTTAATATACACTGTTATACCATGAAACCGTGATATTTTCTGAGACGATTATCATACCGTAAAAATCTCATACAGTTACAACCCTAGTGCAGATGAGAGATGGAAATGGTAAATACATAACTTACTTGTAAAAGTTAACATTCAAATATGCCGCAAACTCACAGGAATGTGTATATTACATGTATCGTAACTCTAAATTGCATTAAACACTGGTTGTGGAATTGCTATGTGTAAAATAAAATTATTTTTGCAGAAACAAACAGTGTCATTGCATGAAAATATACCACAAGGCAATTAGTATATAGCCTAGGATACACTGCAGTGCACATGCCTATCAAATCAAATTCACAAATTACACAATAACCAGTTGAATTAATGATAACAAATTGAAATTACATACCTTTAAACAGAGTAGTGAGGCAAAATTAGTATTTACAGACATCGAAAATCGACAGCAGTTCAGAATATGAAAAGACAATGTAGAAAAGCTGAGCGGATGTGGCGGAAGACGAAACTTGAAATACACTATAGCATCTATAAAGACAGCCTCCATGCTTTCAATTTGGAACTAGCCACAGCTAGACAGACCTTCTTCTCAAACCTTATAAACAGTAACTTAAACAACACTCGCACTCTTTTTGCTACTGTTGAGAGACTGACAAACCCCTCAAGTCAGATTCCCAGTGAAATGCTCTCTGACAGCAAATGCAATGAGTTTGCTTCCTTCTTTTCAGAGAAGATCAGTAATATCAGAAAGGAGATTGGCACATCTTCCTGTAATACAGAGGTCACACAGATTCGACAGCAATCTCAAAAAGAAGTGACTATGTCTGTTTTTAAAACAATTGATAGCAAAATTTTGGAAGAAATAGTACAGCATCTTAAATCGTCAACCTGCTATCTTGACACACTTCCCACATCTTTTTTCAAAAGTGTGCTTAACTGTTTAGAAGCAGATCTCTTAGAAGTGGTGAACACCTCACTTCTTTCTGGGACTTTTCCAAACTCCCTGAAAACTGCAGTTGTTAAGCCCCTTCTGAAAAAGCGCAATCTTGATAACACCATGTTGAGCAACTATAGACCAATATCAAATCTTCCTTTCATAGGTAAGGTTATTGAAAAGGTAGTTTTTAATCAGCTGAACAACTACTTAAACTCAAATGGATACCTGGATAATTTTCAATCTGGTTTCCGCGTGCATCACAGCACAGAGACAGCACTCATTAAGATAATAAATGATATTCGCTTTAATTCTGATTCTGGCAAAATATCAGTGCTGGTACTACTAGATCTTAGTGCTGCGTTTGACACTGTCGATCATAACATACTTCTAGAGAGACTGGAAAACTGGGTCGGGCTTTCTGGGATGGCACTCAAATGGTTCAGGTCATACTTAGAAGGGAGAGGTTATTATGTGAGTATAGGAGAGCATAAGTCTAAGTGGACGTCCATGACATGCGGAGTCCCACAAGGCTCAATTCTTGCACCGCTCTTGTTTAGCCTGTATATGCTCCCACTAAGTCAGATAATGAGGAAGAACCAAATTGCCTATCACAGCTATGCTGATGATACCCAGATCTACCTAGCCTTATCTCCAAATGATTATAGCCCCATTGACTCCCTCTGCCAATGCATTGATGAAATTAACAGTTGGATGTGCCAAAACTTTCTTCAGTTAAACAAGGAGAAAACTGAATTTGGAAACAAAGATGAAGTTCTCAAGGTGAATGCATACATTGACTCAAGGGGTCAAACAACTAAAAATCAAGTCAGAAATCTTGGGGTGATTCTGGAGACAGACCTTAGTTTTAGTAGTCATGTCAAAGCAGTAACTAAATCAGCATACTATCATCTCAAAAACATTGCAAGAATTAGATGTTTTGTTTCCAGTCAAGACTTGGAGAAACTTGTTCATGCCTTTATCACCAGCAGGGTGGATTATTGTAATGGTCTCCTCACCGGCCTTCCAAAGAAGACCATTAGACAGCTGCAGCTCATCCAGAACGCTGCTGCCAGGATTCTGACTAGAACCAGAAAATCTGAGCATATCACACCAGTCCTCAGGTCCTTACACTGGCTTCCAGTTACATTTAGGATTGATTTTAAAGTACTTTTACTCGTTTATAATTCACTCAATGGTCTAGGACCTAAATATATTTCAGATATGCTCACTGAATATAAACCTAACAGACCACTCAGATCATTAGGATCGAGTCAGTTAGAAATACCAAGGGTTCACACAAAACAAGGGGAGTCCGCTTTTAGCTATTATGCCGCCCGCAGCTGGAACCAGCTTCCAGAAGAGATCAGATGTGCTAAAACATTAGCCACATTTAAATCCAGTCTCAAAACTCATCTATTTAGCTGTGCATTTGTTGAATGAGCACTGTGCTACGTCCGAACTGACTGCATTGTATTTTATGTATAATCCTTTTCTATTTAACTGTTTTAAATTTCATTTTAAATCAATTTCTATATCATTTTAAAATTCCTTGTTTTATTATTTTTAATTCCTTGTTTTTATTGCTGTGAATGATTATTTCACTTTCTTTTATGTAAAGCACTTTGAATTACCACTGTGTATGAAATGTGCTATATAAATAAACTTGCCTTGCCTTACTCTTAAGCACCACTTTGGAGGAAAATACGCTGATCACACTGACACACGTTATGGCAGCAACTCTTAACAGTGCTTTAACATCATAAATACAGCGATTACAATTACAAAGAGACAGTAAATGCAAGATAAATATGAGAGAGCAAAACTACCTCTGCTTCTCCGTTCCCATACACTATGCGTCTAAGCATGTGCGCTTAAAGGAGAAGCGATACATTTTCCTTCGGTGTGCAAACATTAATTGCAAGTTTTGCTGAATTTAACTCATTTATAAAACATTTCTCCTTACATGTAAAAAAACAAAAACAAATTAAACTTAGATGTCTCGATCAATTGGCTACACTATTAAAACTAAAATGACAAACTAAAATAAAAATAATATCTAAATAGTATTTTTTTTTATATATATAATTAATATTTTTTTAAAGAAGAATACTGAAACTGATTAGTCAAGTCAAGTCAAGTCTTCTTTATTGTCAATTCTTCCACATGTACAGCACATACATACAGAGAATTGAAATAGCGTTACTCTCAGACCCTTGGTGCATACAGTTAACATTAAACACTGACAGTAGACGTTCAAATACAGATAAATACAGTTTAACCATATGTACATACAAACTATACAGATATACAAATGAGGACATTGTAGAAAAAGAAAAAAAAAGAGATAGATAAAGTGGCATAAGGCACATGGCAGATAGAGTGCAAACCAGTTAAATAAAACAAAACTGTGCAGATATATGTGTAGTGCAAAAAAAAGAACAGTCTTTTATCAGACTGTCGGAAGAGGTAGTTTGCAGTCAATGCTGGATGAGGTAGTGATTAGTCCAGTGCTGCACAAAGTGACTGGTGCGGGTCACAGTTTGTAACCAGTTTGTGGGGGGGGAAGGTCCTGGGGATGTGGGGAGCTGGGGGGGGGGTCGTAGTGTCAGAGTTCAGTGTTGCGTGGGGTAAAAGAGGGGAGGGGGGGCAAGGACGGGAGGGAGTTCAGCTTCCTGTCAGCCTGGTGGATGAAGCTGTCCTTCAGTCTGTTGGTCCTCGCCTGGAGACTCCGCAGTCTCCTCCCTGATGGCAGCAGACTGAAGAAGCTGTGTGTCGGGTGGGTGGGATCACCTGCAATGCTGAGGGCTTTGCGGGTGAGACTGGTGCTGTAAATGTCCTGGAGGGAGGGGAGAGAGACACCAACGATCTTCTCAGCTGCTCTCACTATGCGTTGAAGTGACTTGCGGCAGGATGCGTTGCAAGCGCCATACCACACAGTGATGCAGCTAGTCAGGATGCTCTCGATGGTGCCTCTGTAGAAGGTGCACATGATGGGGGTCGGGGCTCTGGCTCTTCTGAGTTTGCGGAGGAAGTAGAGACGCTGCTGTGCTTTCTTGGCCAGTGCCGCAGTGTTGTTAGTCCAGGAGAGGTCCTCTGTGATGTGCACACCCAGGAACTTGGTGCTGATCACTCTCTCCACAGTCACACCGTTTATGGTCAGAGGAGCATGCCGAGTGTGCACTCTCCTGAAGTCAAAAACAATCTCCTTTGTCTTCTCCACATTCAGGGAGAGATTGTTGTCCCTGCACCACCCGGCCAGGCGGCTCACCTCGCTCCTGTAGTTTGTCTCATCTCTGTTGCTAATGAGACCCACCACAGTCGTGTCATCCGCAAACTTAATGAAAAGGTTAGAGTTGTGTGACGGTGTGCAGTCGTGGGTCAGCAGAGTGAAGAGGAGGGGGCTCAGCACACATCCTTGGGGGGCCCCTGTGTTCAGTGTGATGGTGCTGGATGTGTTAATGCCGACCCGTACTGCCTGAGGTCTCCCGGTCAGGAAGTCCAACAGCCAGTTGCACAGAGAGGTGTTGAGCCCCAGCTGGACCAATTTGTGAGTGAGCTGTTAAGGGATGATTGTGTTGAATGCTGAACTGAATTCTATGAACAGCATCCTGACATATGAGTCTTTTTGTCCAGATGTGTGAGGGCTGGGTGGAGGGCAGTGGCGATGGCATCATCGGTCGAGCGGTTGGACCTATATGCAAACTGGAAGGGGTCCAGGGAGGGGGGGAGGACAGACTTGATGTGTTGCATGACTAGCCGTTCAAAGCACTTCATGAGAATAGGAGTGAGTGCTACTGGACGGTAGTCATTGAAGCAGGATGGAGATGACTTCTTCGGGACTGGAATGATGGTGGTAGCTTTGAAGCATGTGGGGACAACAGCCTGACTTAGTGAGATGTTGAAAATGTATGTGAAGACATCAGTGAGTTCCACTGCACAGTCTCTCAGTACACGCCCAGGAATGTTGTCAGGACCCGGAGCTTTGCGTGCATTGATCCTGCTGAGGGATCTCCTCACGCTGTCCGGGGACAGCGTCATCACCTGGTCGCCGGGAGGAGGTGGAGTCTTCTGTGCAGTGGTGCTGTTTTGTGCCTCAAAGCGAGCAAAGAAGGCATTCAGCTAGTTCAGCAGGGGGATGGTGCTGTCACAGGTCTGTGGTGGGGGCTTGTAGTCCGTAATGGTCTGTATCCCCTGCCACAGGCTCCGAGTGTCTCTGCTGTCGCTGAAACGATGGGCTATCCTCCTGGAGTACTGTCTCTTGGCCTCTCTGATGCCGCGGGATAGGTTGGCCCTAGCTGTCTTCAGGCCCTCCTCATCTCCAGCTCTAAAGGCAGCGTTCCGAGCCTTCAGAAGTATGTAGACCTCCCCTGTCAGCCACGGCTTCTGGTTGGCCCGGACAGTGATAGTCTTTGTGACCGTTACAACAACAATGCACTTGGTGATGTAGGCAGTGACAGTCTCTGAGTACTCTTGGAGGTCTGTGGTGTTGTTGTATGTGGCAGCCTGCTTAAACATATTCCAGTCCGTGGTGTCAAAACAGTCTTGAAGTGCCTCTGACGACCCTTCCGGCCACACTTGTATCTGTTTGTGTATTGGTTTGATGACTTTAACGAGCGGTCTGTATGCAGGCATTAGCATGACAGTGATGTTGTCTGAGGCTCCGAGGTGGGGGAGGGGGAGGGCCTTGTAAGCTCCTCTCTGGGTGGTGTAAACAAAGTCCAGCGTATTTTTTCCCCTTGTTGGAAAGTCAACATGTTGGTGTATTTTTGGGAACACACTCTTTAAGTCTGCGTGATTAAAGTCTCCAGCCAAGATGAGAAAAGCATCTGGGTGGGCTGTCTGCTGCTCACTGGTGTGCTGGTACAGATCATGTAGTGCCTCACTCCTGTTGTTGTTGTTGGAGCTGGGAGGGATGTATACAGCAACGAGCAGTATGGCTGTATATTCCCTCGGTAGATAGAACGGCCGGCACTTAATAATCATAAACTCCACCAGGGGTGAGCAGTGTTTGCAGACCACAACAGCATCGCGGCACCATACATTATTGATGTAAACACAAAGCCCGCCGCCGCGTCTCTTACCTCCCTCGACGAGAGCTCTGTCTGCTCGATAGCATGTTAGCTGGTCGAGTTGAATGGCGCAGTCCGGTATGCTGTTGTTAAGCCATGTTTCCGTAAACACAAAAACACAACACTCTCTTACAGTCCTCTGAGTAGAGCGAAGTAGTCGGATGTAGTCCAGTTTATTGTCCAAAGAGCGTACGTTCGCCAGTACGATGGTGGGGATAGCTGGCTTGTGTGGGTTAGCCGCTTTATGCTTGTGTGGGTTAGCCGATTACATGAAGTCTCAGGACAGTTTTATTGTAGGTTTGCATGTATTCTCTGCACGATTTGATGTAAAATGAGAAATTCAGCATTCTTATTACTGCAACATATTTTTTTCATTTGTATTGCCAAAAGAACTGCAGCATTGTTGTGTACAATTAAAACAGTGCAACATGAAAACAATACAAAGCAGCATACCATAAATTAAGAACAAAAGTTTCTGTCTCTTTCGGACAGTTTCGTTGTCTTTCTCGTGGATGTGCAGCGTCTCTCATGAAACAAAACAAAGCAACACTGCATTTGTATTGTAGTGTATATAATATTCTGTATGTCGTTGCATGCCAATTGCAACAACCAAACCAAGTGAGGCATTTATACTGAAACAGACACTTTGCCTAAACCTAGTTAGAAACACTCATCAGCCATCAGACACTCTCTGTATGAAAGAGCGGCGATTCACACCTTTCTATTTCCACCCCCACAATGAAGCTACTGAACTGCCCGGATCCCCAACCCCATCCAACTGGCCTGTAAATGCAGTCACACTGCGGGATAGCCTAATATTTGTTGCTCAGTGTAAAATGGACATGCTGGTGGTAAAGCAAACAACAAAATTCTTAAAGCACCTCTGTGGTGTAAAAAAACAAAGACATATAAATATAATATAATAATAGAGACAAGACAACGGTTATCTTAAAGTGCAAGTATTGTAGAGCAGCGTATTAACTGATCAGTGTGCAATGACTGAAATTAGTGTTGCTGTCAGATAACGTGTCGGGTGTTCTTACTGTAATTACTGTGGTTGTGGGAAGATAATTTCACCAGCCAGCAAAGTTGAACGAAAATGCCTCTCTGTGATGTTACCACGAGGCATCACTTACATACAGATGTCTGGCTTCTGGAGGGGATGTAGATTCGTAATAGTGAGGAGGAAGTAGGAGGGTGCTGAGCCTGTGGCTGTTCTGTACGCAAACATCAATGTCTTGAACTTGATGCAAGCCACAACCGGTACCCAGTGCAGGGAGATAAAGAGAGTTTGTGAAGTGGGCCCTTTTTTGGGCTTATTGAAGACCAGTCATTCCACTGCATTCTGAATCATTTGTCTAGGTTTGATTGTGCATGATGGAAGTCCAGCCAGAAGAGCATTGCAGTAGTCCAGCCTAGAGATGACAAGGGCCTGGACAAGTTGTGCAGCATGCTCCGTTAGGAAGGGCCTGATCTTTCTGATGTTGTGCAATGTAAACCTGCATGATCTAGCTGTCTTTACAATATGGTCCTTGAAGGTCAGCTGGACACCAAAGAATAATTTTTGATGAACCTAGCAGGATGATGAAATCATGCTGCAGAGTCGGAGTGGCAGGGAAAACGAGAAGCTCAGTCTTTGCCAGGTTGAGCTGCAGGTGATGTTCCTTCATCCATGTCGAGATGTTTGCCAGGCAGCTTGAGATCCATGCAGCTACTATTGGATTGCCTGGTTGAAATGAATGATAGAGCTGTGTGTCATCAGCATAGCAATGGTAGGAGAAACCATGTGCTTGTATAATGGTTCCCAGTAATGTAGTGTATATGGTGAAGAGGAGGGGTCCAAGAACTGATCCCAGAGGAACCCCTGTGACCAGTTGATGTTCTTTGGAACATCAAAGAACATCACCTCTCCTCCCCAGAAAACCCTGAAAGACCTACCTGTGAGATAAGGTTCAAACCAGTGGAGTGCAGATCCGGTGATGGTAATTTTAGCCGTTCACAGTGTAAAATGGACATGCTGGTGGTAAAGCAAACAACAAAATTCTTAAAGCACCTCTGTGGTGTAAAAAAACAAAGACATATAAATATAATATAATAATAGAGACAAGACAACGGTTATCTTAAAGTGCAAGTATTGTAGAGCAGCGTATTAACTGATCAGTGTGCAATGACTGAAATTAGTGTTGCTGTCAGATAACGTGTCGGGTGTTCTTACTGTAATTACTGTGGTTGTGGGAAGATAATTTCACCAGCCAGCAAAGTTGAACGAAAATGCCTCTCTGTGATGTTACCACGAGGCATCACTTACATACAGATGTCTGGCTTCTGGAGGGGATGTAGATTCGTAATAGTGAGGAGGAAGTAGGAGGGTGCTGAGCCTGTGGCTGTTCTGTACGCAAACATCAATGTCTTGAACTTGATGCAAGCCACAACCGGTACCCAGTGCAGGGAGATAAAGAGAGTTTGTGAAGTGGGCCCTTTTTTGGGCTTATTGAAGACCAGTCATTCCACTGCATTCTGAATCATTTGTCCAGGTTTGATTGTGCATGATGGAAGTCCAGCCAGAAGAGCATTGCAGTAGTCCAGCCTAGAGATGACAAGGGCCTGGACAAGTTGTGCAGCATGCTCCGTTAGGAAGGGCCTGATCTTTCTGATGTTGTGCAATGTAAACCTGCATGATCTAGCTGTCTTTACAATATGGTCCTTGAAGGTCAGCTGGACACCAAAGAATAATTTTTGATGAACCTAGCAGGATGATGAAATCATGCTGCAGAGTCGGAGTGGCAGGGAAAACGAGAAGCTCAGTCTTTGCCAGGTTGAGCTGCAGGTGATGTTCCTTCATCCATGTCGAGATGTTTGCCAGGCAGCTTGAGATCCATGCAGCTACTATTGGATTGCCTGGTTGAAATGAATGATAGAGCTGTGTGTCATCAGCATAGCAATGGTAGGAGAAACCATGTGCTTGTATAATGGTTCCCAGTAATGTAGTGTATATGGTGAAGAGGAGGGGTCCAAGAACTGATCCCAGAGGAACCCCTGTGACCAGTTGATGTTCTTTGGAACATCAAAGAACATCACCTCTCCTCCCCAGAAAACCCTGAAAGACCTACCTGTGAGATAAGGTTCAAACCAGTGGAGTGCAGATCCGGTGATGGTAGACAGGAGAATCTGATGATTCACAGTGTCAAAAGTGGTAGATAGATCCAGCAGAATAAGAACTGATAATTTGGAATCAGCTTTTGCAATCTGCAGGGCTATACTGACTGGCAGTAAAGCAGTCTCAGTTGAATGGCCACTTCTGAAACCTGATTGGTTAACGTTCAGTTGGTCATTCAGTGAAAGAAATAATGTAACTGTGTCTATAAAGGTGTGAACCAAATGGTCCATTCCATTAGAATAACAAAGGAACAGCATTCCTCAGGAACGTCTTTTAGATTGCAGGATCTCCAGCGGGAAGGTCCTAACAGTATTGTTTCTAGCCCTTTTGTCTTCGGGTATACAATTATATCCCACAGACAAAACTTTGAGAGAAGCTAGGATTCATACAAGGGTTAAGATCGTTTGAAGGAAGATATGCTAACATCGCTATTGAAGAACTGCTGCACTACCATCTTCAATAAATTCTTCTCCCCACAAAAATTTTGGTCAAGTCTACTTAATTGTTTTGTATTAGAGAAATCTAGTACATTGGTGAGCCACCCAAATGACTGCTGTGCAAAAATACAGTAAAGATGATGATACATGGGGCAACTTTTTAGGTTAGAAGGGGTAGTATGCACTGGTCTGTCTAGACAGATATTGAATTGACAAGAAGTTAAAGTAGATCATAAAGTGTCAGTTACTGTATTTACATCCAGAGATGAGGCTTCTCCAGATGGATTTCGAAGTCACCAAAGACTACAAGTGGACTGCCATCCACAGAGAATGAGGATAGCAGCCCATCCACCTCCTCTATAAAGGTGCCCAGTTGACCAGGAAGGCGATAAATCATTACAATATGGAGTTTAACAGGAGCTGTCACCATAATAGCATGAAACTCAAAATATTTTTTATTGCATAGGGAAGAGTGTCAGGGTTCTGTTGTGTGTGTCATGTGTTCCTGCCTCTTGTGTCCATATTTGGTTTGTTTCCTGTCCTTGTTTAATGTCATTATGAGTTAAGTATGTTCCAGCTGTGTTTATGTGATTATGTGTTAATTAATGTGTATTTATAGTCCTGTCTGTTCACTTTGATTTAGTCTGGTCTACTCGTTACTCCCGGTGTTTCCTGTCTGTAAGCCTTGCCTTGTCTAGCCCTAATGTCTTATTAAATACTATTATTTGAGTTTACGTCCTCGTCTGCGTGTTCCTGTATCCTCCCTGCTGTGTGCACCGTGACAGAAGACCAGACCTAAACCGTAAGCGGCGCCCATTCACCCCGTTTTGTTTTCCGTTTTTGAAAGTATTTTATGTTGTTCCTGTGTTTGTGTTTTGTCTCTCGCGGCAAGCCCTCATGCCCGCCGATCGCGGGAGATATCGGCCACCGGCTGTGGCTATCCCAAGCCCGCCGGCTGGTTCTCTTGTTCCCGGGTTGCCGCTCCCCCAGGCCCGCCGTTCGTGGGAGATCACGCCGCCGTCCCGCCGCTGACTCAATGCCCGCCGGCCCGCCTCTGACTCAATGCCTGCCGGATCGCCGCTGACTCAAGCCCGCCGGATCGCCGCTGACTCAAGCCCGCCGGATCGCCGCTGACTCATGCCCTCCGGCCGCCACTAACCCTAGCCCCGTGGATCCAGTCAACATGTTCCGGCCAGGAGTGCCGGTTTTGTCTTGTTGTGCCCACAGGGACATTTTAATCTAGTCTTGTCGGTCTTGTCCACGGAGACTCGTCTGGGGCAGGCGGCTCTTCTTTTAGTGGCCACGGAGGCCATTCACAGCCGCCTGCCCCCCTGTCGCAGAAGTGGAAGCTGTTGCTGAGGGACCCTGTGAGGGCCCCTGACATCTTGTCATGCCCAGAAGAAGCCTCAGCTTCCGAGCTAGCCCAGGAGGGCTTCCTGTTCCTGTGGGTTGTCCTGTTCCTGTGTGTTTAGCCCCGGAGGGCTGTCTTGTCATGTACTGTTCTGTGTGTCCAGCCCCGGAGGGCTCCTGATACCCCCTGACTTCCCCAGGCAAATTTTTTTTGGGGGGTAGAAAGGGTTCCGGCTGTAGGGGCCGGGCCGAGGGACGAGGCCACGGCCATGAAGACCACCTGCCATGGCCTCCTGAGCTCCCTGCACTGCCATGGCCTCCTGAGCTCCCTGCACCGCCATGGCCTCCAGAGCTCCCTGCACCGCCATGGCCTCCAGAGCTCCCATCTCCGCCATGGCCTCCGTCATCTGTTCTGCTCTGGAGGTCCCCGTCCTGTGGTTCTGTCCGTGTCTGTCCTGAGGGGCCTCCAGAGCGCCCACCCGGGGGAGTTATGTCAGGGTTCTGTTGTGTGTGTCATGTGTTCCTGCCTCTTGTGTCCATATTTGGTTTGTTTCCTGTCCTTGTTTAATGTCATTATGAGTTAAGTATGTTCCAGCTGTGTTTATGTGATTATGTGTTAATTTATAGTCCTGTCTGTTCACTTTGATTTCGTCTGGTCTACTCATTACTCCCGGTGTTTCCTGTCTGTAAGCCTTGCCTTGTCTAGCCCTGATGTCTTATTAAATACTATTATTTGAGTTTACGTCCTCGTCTGCGTGTTCCTGTATCCTCCCTGCTGTGTGCACCGTGACAAAGAGTGGGTTGAGTATTTCCAATTATTAGAAATGAGAAGACCAGGGAAGGAAGCTGTTACAGAGAACAGCAGGGGTTGCAGAGTCTTCTGAACGAATCCAGGTCTCAGTCAAGTGCAAGATACTAAGAGTAGACTGAGAAGAAATGGCCAGAATGAAGTTTGTTGACAGCTGACAGGGGTGCAGCAGAAGAGGTGCAGATAGGACGCAGGTTAGGAAGACTGCGTTGTCGTCTGCGTGTGATGTTAGAGCATTGTTGAGAGAGAACAAGAATGTATTGGAAGCATACTACTGCCTACCTGACTCTGCCTGAGAGGTATGGAAAAATACACTTGCCTGAGATTATATTTTTTATATCTCTGAAATATATGATTGTATTCTTGAAAACAATCTTTTATTGTACTATTGAATAAAATATTAATTAATCTGGTGTGTGGTGGGCATTCTGGTGCAATATGGCTGCCGTCGCATCATCCAGGTGGATGCTGCACATTGGTGGTGATTGAGGAGATTCCCCCTTCCATGTAAAGCACTTTGAGTATCCAGAAAAGCGCCATATAAATGTAACAAATTAATAATTATATATAATTATAATTATATACAGTGTATATATACAGTATATGCCTGATTGTAAGACATTGTTTTCCTTTTCCTTGTACTTTCCTACTTTTTGTGAAGCTGGTTTGGGACAATGTGCATTACAAAAAGTGTTAAACTGAAATGAAATACATTACTTGTACAGAAAATGCAAGATTGACTTTGTGTTGATTTAGATTTTAATTTATACATTAAAACATTTATTTTTAATTTTTTATACCTGTTCTCTTTTGTTGTTTCAGCAGAGAGGATAGAGATGATCAGACTGGAGACCAGGATTCTCCTGAACCAGTGAATGATGAACTACAGAGAGTCAAAGACCAGCTCAAAACCAGCATGAAGAACAAGTATGAGAGATTATTTGAGGGACTGAAACTCCAGATCTACACACAGCTCTACATCATAGAGGGAGAGAGTGAAGAAGTGAATGAAGAACATGAGGTTTTACAGATGGAGAAAACAGCCAGAACACAACACTCACAAGACACTCCAATCTACTGCAATGACATCTTTAAAGGCTCAGCTGAACCAGAATGTAAAGAGAAAGACCAGATCAAGTCGGTTCTTACTAAAGGCATCGCTGGAATTGGAAAAACCGTCTCTGTGCAGAAGTTCATTCTGGACTGGGCCGAGGGAAAAGACAATCAGGATGTAGATTTCATGTTTGTGCTTCCATTTCGAGAGCTGAACTTGATCCGAGATCATCAGTACAGTCTTCACAAACTTCTGCTTGACTTTCATCCTGAACTTCAAGATCTGGACTCAAAGATGTATGAGGAGTGTAAAGTTGTGCTCATCTTTGATGGTCTGGATGAAAGCAGAATCACATTGATGTTTTCAGATGATCAGAAAGTTTGTGATGTGACTGAGACTTCATCAGTGGGTGTGTTGATGTCAAACCTCATCAGAGGAGAGCTGCTTCCCTCTGCTCTCATCTGGATCACCTCCAGACCAGCAGTAGCCAATCAGATCCCCTCCAAATACATCAACCGTCTGACAGAAATTCAGGGATTCAATGAGCCTCAGAAGGAGGAATATTTCAGGAAGATAATCAGTGACCAGCATCAAGCCAGCAGAATCATCTCACACATCAGAAGAGCAAGAAGCCTCCACATCATGTGCCACATCCCCGTCTTCTGCTGGATCTCATCCACTGTGCTTCAGAAGCTCCTGGAAGAAGATCTGAGTGCAGAAATCCCTCAAACTCTGACTGAAATGTACATCCACTTCCTGCTGATTCAGATCAACATGAGGAACCAGAAGTATGAAGAGAGAGATCCAGAGAAACTCCTGCAGTCCAACAGAGAAGTGATTGTGAAACTTGCTGAAGTGGCTTTCAAACAGCTGATGAAGGGCAATGTGATGTTCTGTGAGGAGGACCTGGTTGAGAGTGGCATAGACGTCACTGACACCTCGGTGTATTCTGGGATTTGCACTGAGATCTTTAAGGAGGAATCTGTGATTCATCAGAGGAAAGTCTACAGCTTCATTCATCTGAGCTTTCAGGAGTTTCTTGCTGCTTTCTATCTGCTTTACTGCTATTTAACTGAGAACAAGGAACCACTGCAGATTTTTCAGTGTGATTTCAAACATTACAGATTTAAAGACTCTCTGTATGATATACTAAAATCAGCAGTTGATAAAACTCTTGAGAGTGAGAATGGACGTCTGGATCTGTTCCTGCGGTTCCTGCTGGGCGTCTCATTGGAGTCCAATCAGAGACTCTTACAGAATCTACTGACTCACATAAAGAAAAGCTCAGAGAGCATCTGGAGTATCACACAGTACATTCAAGAGAAGATCAAATATACACTTGGTTGTCATACACTCTCAGCTGGTCAATCCATCAATCTGTTCCTCTGTCTGCTGGAAGTGAAAGATCAGACTCTGTCCAGAGAGATTCAGGAGTTTGTGAAATCAGACAAACACTCAAAGATGTATCGCTCTCCTGCTCACTGCTCATCAATTGCCTACATGCTTCAGATGTCAGAGGAGCCGCTGGATGAGCTGAACCTCAATAAATACAACACATCAGATGAGGGTAAAAGGAGACTGATACCAGCTGTGATCAACTACAGAAAAGCTCTGTGAGTTTTAATTAATAATAGCTAAATAATCTATTTTTAATAATGCATCTAACATTTTTAAATGGGTCATGGCATGCATTTTTTAAATTATTTCAATATGTTCCTTGAGGTTCACTTATATTAGGGGTACCAATCTCAGTTCCCTAGAGGGCCACAACGTTCTGCAGAGTTTAGCTTCAACCCTAATTTAACAAACCTGATACAGCTAATCAGGAGCTAATACTGTTAATAATCCACAAATCTACATAAATGATTTCCCAACCTCATTTTGACCCTCTGTCTAAAATGATCCATTTTCTAGGGGCAGCTCTGTCAGTAAATGTCAGCGTTATAATTAGCTAATGTCATTGCTTAGAAAAGTATCAATGCCCCCTTGTGTTTTTGAAAACACCCATAAAAAAGTAATTTACAGACAAAGAATTATTAAACTGCTTATACTTTTATGAAAACACTTTCGCTTTGAGATCTAGCTGCTGTCAGATCCAGGACAGCTGTCTGATTATCTTTGTAAGAGGGAGCTTGCAAAGAAAAGTTTGTGCACTGTGCCTCAGTTACAAAACAATCTGCTGTCAAATGCTCCAAACAAACACATAGATGTCTTATGTGATCCAGGACGCCATTAAAAATAAACCATCCACTTGTTTCTGATGATGGAACCTTTCTGGAGTATGTACAGAGACACAACTGAGCTGTTTAAACAGGATGTGTCAAAGTGACTGATTGGCAGTGGGTGGGGCCTATGGTGCAATGATGTAAAACTATTTGTTGATGTCTTGCTCTAGAGGTGGTCATATGCAAATGCATTTGCCCATGTGACGTCACAAATCCCACAATATCCTAACAAGCCATTTTTGGAGCTTGGTTGAATAAATATTTTCTGAGGCGGATGTTTTAAGCTATGGAACTTACAGGATGTTTCAATGGCACAAAGACCTCTTAAATGTCGAAAGATTTAGGAAAACTAAAAAAATGATTCCTATATGAGAGAAAAGATTCACTCCTAAACTATGAACTAGATAATAAGCAACTACCTCTGAAAATACTGCAGTAAATTAAAGCTACATCTAAGTGAAGCATATTTGTAGTCTGCTGTAGATTCACTGCAGTACAGATGTAGTTCAGTCTAATGACTTTCTCAAAATTTACAAATATAGTACAAAAATAGTTAAATGTGGTACATGTGCAAAAACGGTAATTGTGGATATTTTTTATATTGCATTGAACTGTAGTTCTTCTCATGGTAACTGTTTTTCTCTACCGCTGTTGCCACGACAAAATAAATCATATTTTGGGGCAAGGAACCGATCACTCCTTTTATTAGACAAACAAAAGCCTCAAAGTGGATGACTTGTTTACTCAGTTTTAGGCTGCAACCATTATTAATCCGTATACATTTCAAAACATATTTGGTAACACTTTATATTAATAATACGGTTATAAAGTATTTACAAATCACTAACAAACTATTATAGTTAATTCAAAGTTAATATATTGTATTCGCTACACTGGTATTAACCTCCTAGGGTCGACGGTCACGCCGGCGTGACCAGCTCAGTTTTTTTAAGATCAGTGCAAAAGACACTAAAAATACTTGAAAATATGTTGATTTTGGTCACACAAATAAGTGTTATACATCAATCGGAACTGTTAAGTGTCTACTTTTATTTTTTGGACACTCACAATATCAACAAAACTTTGTGCTTTTGGAAAATAAAGAAAACAAACAGGGTACACTCTCTCCGTCTCCGCGAACTGCTTTTAGAAATGCGTCACTAAAATGATCTGTAACTCAGCAAATACTTAACACACCGACATGGGAGTTATATCTATAGAAAGCTTGAAGTGTCTACATTTAAAGTGTCTACTTGAAGTAAGTCTTATCAAATAAAAAAAACTGTGATGAAGTAATCCGTATGAAACCAACACGATGTTCACTCTTTCCCGTCTAACTCATTATCTCTAATGCGATCCTGCCCCCTCGTGGCTCGCGCCGTTCATATGTAAATATCCACGTGAGACACGCGCGCACATGTAAATGCCCAACACAAACAAAGCGTGAGGAGATCGTTCATCGCGGCTACTGTTCGTTTCTGGAAGAAGACATGCTGAGTAAAGGCAGGATTTCCCTCAAAAGAAGAACAATATTTCATCCAGTAGAGGAGATCAATCTGATGAGTAAGTAATGTTTATATTTTGCATTAGTTAACATGTTAATGTGACATAAACTTGAACACATTTACTAGTTGGGTTTTTCCCAAACTACAACATGATGAATGTTACGTGTCTAAGAATGTTTAGACCATGTTTATTATTAATACTCTGTTCACAAATAGATTTAATAGCATGCTAAACAATAATAATTAGTATCCTTTTTTATGATAGTAGGCTATAAAGCATGCATGAGTCTATGGCTACAAAATCATATCATACTACAAAATCATAGTTGGGTTTTTCCCAAACTATAATTCCTGACTAAAATGTTTGAAATAGAGTAAAACATTTTGAATATGATAGGCAATTCATTGTATTTAAATTTCTTACAGCACAATGATATTTGCATAGCCTAATATAAAACAATAAAAGTAATATGAGTGTACACTGTAACATGATGAACGATACGAGTCTAAGTATGTTTAGACCGTGTTTATTATTAATAGCCTACTCTGTTCAAAAATAGATTTTAATAACGTGATAAACAATAATAATTAGTTTCTCAGATATAAAATGTCTTTTTTTACGATAGTAAAGCATGCATGAGCCTATGACTACAAAACCTGCATATATACAGATGCTCCTGATATTAACATGCTCACAAATGTTTTTTTTTGTTGTTTGTATTTTATTGAATCAGATACCTGCACCACAGATGATAAATCCTGATGACTTTCTTCAAACTGTTTTCCTCAGAGAGCGCTGTACCAACATCAGATGTTCAACTACACTGATATTCTATGGTAAAACAAGATCCTTGAATACTGATTGTTTTTTCTTCTTGAATCCATGGAAAGAAGCAGAAACACTTAAATAACACACGTAAATATCAGGTATGATTTACTTGTTTCACTTGTTGAACATAATCTTTTTCAGGAATGACTCAAAGTCTGTTCACATCTCTGTGGTTAGATCAGTGTGCACAATAATGTGTCTTTGACCTTCATTATGTATGTTTTGATTATACTGTGTTGTAAATAAAATACAAATAATTTAAAAAACAATTTTTTTTCAGTCTCCTCACATTCTCTCTTACCTGCCTCAAAGTCACAGTCACACTGATGGGCCATTAGGGGCCTTTAGGGGAGGGCCTTTTGTCTCTCAGGTGAGAGTCACTTAATATTCATGGCCACTCCCTCGCATACAGCTTTTTTTAATCACAAAACATGTCTTACAAAATTTAAATCAATATATTGTTTTCTGTGAATGAGTAAGCAGAATGATTTTCACATCATTTTGATGTAAATATTCTAGCCTACAAGACTGATTATGCAAAAGTTTATTTCAGAACTATTTAGTGTGGGTTTTATGGTCTTATTTCAGCTACATTTTCCCCCAAAACATACTAACCACGCATAATATTTTTTCTAAAAATGGAAACATGTAAAAATGGTCACATATTATTGTAGCACAGTTTGTGCTGAATACAAAAAAATACATGTTGACCAATAGTATGTTATAAGTAAATGAAATAAGCACAAATGTCAGGGCATGTCAAAACATCTCAAGGGCCACAAAATCACCTCAGACCCCCAGGGTTAATTAAAGCTGAGAAGACAACCAGTGGTTATGACTAGTATCATAACTAACCCCCCATAGTTAATGCAACTGAGTACAACTGAACTAAAGTCAAGCAGTTAGTCAGAAATCTAAAATCTCACCTGGTGTGCCCTATGCTCCATCCACCTGAGATCTAGTATGTACTTAAAGGGCATATTGCAGGTTATAGACCCCAGTGAGTCAATCTATAGAAAAATAATGTAGGAACTAGATTTTCTTTAAAATATACTTTAAAATATGCTATTAAGGCTTCTGGAGTCGTTTTTGTGAGAGAATTTTACTTCCGCATCTGAAAACCGCCAAAACCGGAAGTGACGCATCAAAAGGGAGAGTGGTCCATTTTAACCATAGGAAAACAGTGGATCGCAATGACATTTCGGACGCTGAGGAAGTTTTAAATGTTTATTTACACTCGTATGACGGACCACAGATACAATTATGAGCCTGCTATGCTGCCAAGAGAGCAGGACAGGCCAGGATTAGACAGAACAACGGTCAGAGGAGACAAATTGAGTTGATGTGTGAGGAGAACAGGGCAGGTGTCTTGGTGAGAGACCAGTGTTAGCTAACGATATGTAATCAGGCAATAGCAAATCTAGTATTGGTCATCTATGAGTATTGATACTTACCAGTAACAGAAACTAATAAGCGTTGATCAGGCGTGTCACACTCGTTAATATCCAACACTAACGTTACATGATATAACGGTTTCTCCTCACCGCATCAACAAGTTTTTGTTTCATTAAGTGTTTGTGTGGTAAATGCAAGGCTATGGTCACAGCTGAGGACTGGGTCTTAGTGGAGAATGTGACCCCCACACTTGATGTGCAGTGTCTGACTCTGCACCCAGGCTTCGAGGCTTGCTGTCTGAACCCATATGTGCTACAGATAGCCTATGTGCACTTCAGACAGGAGCATAGACCTCTCCAGGCCAGCACACATGAGTGTGTTTAGGGTAGATAATTTATTACTCTGAGCTAAATACTTGTATGTATGAATACATGGTATATTAAAGTTTTGAAAACCATTTTAAAACCATCTGAATCATTTTTTTTTCATTTACAACTACAAGTAGGTAGGTCACACTTTTTGATGCCATTGGTATAACACAATCAATATTGACAGCATACAGGCAAGTTGTCCGCTGGGCCTATGGTGTTCTGAGCATGTGTTGTGTCAGCCATTAGAAGACAGTTTACAGAGGAAGGAGGACCTTATAAAGGTTTTGAATGGCCCCATTTTGGTGACAATAAAAGAAAATCACAATCAAGCAGATCTGCATTTATGGTTAATTCAATTCAGTTTTATTTATACAGCACTAAATCATAACATTATTTCATAGCACTGTAAATACCTAACTCAAAACACAACATTTCAACTGTTAATATACTGTATATGTACCAAACATATACTACCAAAAGAAAAATATAACATCTGACACATTTAAAAACATTTTACAATCTTTCAGTCTGGGTATCACACTAATGTGTTGTTAACGTGTGTTAAATTGTGAATGCTGTGCTAGATAGATGCCAGCAGCCTGATCTCGTTGATCCTCTGAAGGGATCTGGAAAGAGGAGCAGGTGTAGTGGAAGACAAGATGGTGCTGTATTCCCGTGGAGCCTGTGGTGACCTGCAGTATTCCTCTCTCAGACTGATGCATGCTGGGAGAAGCAAACACAAGTTTAGATCACATTCACTGCTGACCATGCTTTTCCACTTGGCCTCAATCACATCTGCATCTTCATTAGGAGTGGAAGCTGCAGTCCAGTAGAGGTGGTTCATAACAGCTGGCCTCCACTGCTTCAGATCTTCACACTCCCCCATCTTCCAAAGCCTTATAAACACACCACATGACAAAAAATGATCAATTAGTTCTGCAAACAATGTCACTAAGCTGTAACTAGACTTGATGGTGATAATATTAACAAAATGAGGTTAGCAGTTATGCCTTCTCATATGGTAAAGTTTTTACACGGTTTTTAAAAATATATTGCTAATGCTTACAAGCTAGCTGCGGTGCTTTACAACAACTTATACACATCTCGTTGTGTCTCATTATTTAAATAATTATGTTCACTGATTTGGTAGTTAACAAATGTTAAAAAAAAAGACTTACGGTGCACAGTTGACGTTTTCGTGAAGCAGCATCTCTGTCGGATCAGCATCATGTGAGCATCATGTCTCCCGCCGGCGGCCGGACCACAGGCGGACCGGGACCCGACGAAGAAGGTGCTGTGTGCATCAGCTCGGAGTCTCACTAGGCTCTTGCTTCGGCATCTCATGTGGAAGTCATGTCGCCGGGATGATAATCTTCCGGTATAAAGTTATCGCTAAGCTAAGTTACACACCACCGCGTTGTTTGAAGCAGATGCATTAGTGAAGTCCCGTCTCTTGTCAAAAGTATTCACATTCATTACTCAGGTAGAAGTATAGATACTAGGGTTTAAAAAGACTTCTGTAGAAGTTGAAGTATCAACTCAAGCTTTTTACTCAAGTAAAAGTGTAAAAGTACTGGTTTCAAAACTACTTAAAGTATAAAAGTAAAAGTAATGTAAGGAAAAAAATGCCATTAAGGACAAAAGCTTAGGCCGCGCCACAGGGGCCTATTGTGCACTACCCCACCTCATAAAAAAAAAAACATTTTTCTAAAGGCCATAATGACTATAATGTTATATTAAAATGTTAATGTTGAAAAATTTGGGATGCACTAGGCTACCTGTTTCAGCCGCATATATGCCCATTGAAAATGAACACATTTTAGTACAATGCAAATACATTCAAAAAACATATATGTGTACTACTGAGCATTAACGTGTTTCATGGAGCGGAAGATGATCCTGGCTACAAACCTCCTCGCTGGTGCTTGGTTGGGACATTTCGCTCGAGTTCTCTTCTTGAGTCTCTGCCACGGACACTGTTGCCAACTCTCGCGAGACAAATAAGCAACCGCAGCTTCAAAAACAAGCCCAATATTTTTTTTGATGATTTATTATCATCAATATTATTTATTAACAATTATTTATAACTAATAAATGAGCCTGCAACATATTAAACTGAAACCACTATTTTATCTGAAAAGCAAAAACAGAAGCTATTTTACAAAAATCAGCAAACTGCAACAAAAGTGGGAACAAAACTCATCTCCAATCACATGTGAACAGAATAGGATTGGAGAGATGGAAAAGGAGAAAAACACAAGAGCTTCAAAGGGGAGCTGTAACATAACCACATATTTATAGCCTAAAATATATTGGGGTCATTCTATGGAAATGTCCATTTTTCTGTCCCTAGCCTTTACAGAAATATTACACTTGGTTACAATTTTTTATATTTTAAAATGAAACGATGTGTTATTTGAACAATTACACCTTCTTGACCCATCAATGTGGCAATATTTGTTTTTAATTAATTATAAAGAATTCCAAGCACCACAAAACTGCTCGTCCCCACAGCCATGTACAGAGGGAACGTGCTTTATTTTGAGGTCAAAAACAGGTTTTTCTACCATTTAAAATAAAATAATGTATACATAACTATCAAATAAATGACATAAAAAAACAAAATTCCAAATAAATATTATAGACAAATGTATAAAAAATATTATATTAAATATTATAATAAATTATAATATATATTATATTAAAAAATAAAATATATTATAATATTATTTAAAAAAAATCACTAAGCTGTCATTTATGTGTATTCATGAAGTCAAAAGGTAATCTAATAATGTGGTCTAAGTTTAAATGTAAAAAAAAAGAAATGCATTTTAAGACATCTTGCCATACCAGGCTATTGAAACCAAATGTATTTACTATTAGGACATGGCTACTTGATTTTTTTATTACAGCCTGTGATAATTAATACATTACAAAAACATTGTAAAAATTAGGCTAAAAGAAAGTCACCCCACTCCTCTCCTCTTCTTCTGTCATCGCTTGGATTACAGCGTCAAGCACCTTCTTTTTGAATGTGATTTTTCTCCAATGAGGAGGCGGAACATATGGCAAATTACGCTACAGCACTTATATTATTGCACTGGTTGGCTATTAACTGCGAGCAGACAGAGTGTCAATCAATGCATTGGAGAATATGGCGAACATAAATAAAGAAATGAAGTCGCTTGTCAGATTTCCCTAACAAGCAACCATATTTCTTTAAATAAGCCCAAAAAACCGCAACCAGGGATTTTTTCCCGCAACTTTACAAAAAAAGAAGCCCAAAGTCGGGTATAATAAGCGGACTTGGCAACTGTGGCCACGGATATCTTCGTACTTGGCTACATACGTCTGCTATGTCCAGTGTTGGGGGTAACGAGTAACAAAGTTCGTATAGCTTACTTATCATAACATTGTCAATCGCAAACGCTAATTTATTCAAACGTCTCTCTACCGAACTACCTACTGTAGCTTAATTTGCGGAGGATGAAGAGAAAGTACCCGTTTGATAAATGAGCCAGTATTGGAGAAATAATAACTTTTAAGAAATAATCTATTTTGAGTAACGACCCCAACACTGGCTATGTCCTTGCTGGAGTGTGACGTGATTTGTGTCATGTGCAGGTGCCATGGATCGCGTACAAACCAATAGGGTGTCGGAATGGTGTTTATTCTTCTCATCCAACCACAATCAAATTCACTCTATCCGGATGGCGCGATTTATCTGGATAGGTTTTTTTTTTTTTTTTTTTTTGAACGAAGACAAGCCGGAATGAAAACAAGCCGAAATGAAATGGGAGTAACGAGGCTATTTTTAAAAAGTAAGGAGTAGAAAGTACAGATAATTGCGTGAAAATGTAAGGAGTAGAAGTAAAAAGTCGGCTGAAAAATAATTACTCCAGTAAAGTATATATACCCAAAATTTCTACTTAAGTAAGGTAACGAAGTATTTGTACTTCGTTACTTGACACCTCTGCTCTTCACCTGCACAAACACACCGAGGCCCGGAAGATACCATCCTATTTCTTGTTAGGAAACCTGTGGACTCCATGTCCTGACAGGCTTGAGTTAGTGCAACCTCCACAAACACAATTTACCATGACGATGATAAATTTACATAAAAATAACTACCGAAAACACACTGACTCGTGCCCGCTCGCACTGAATACCAACAGAGCGCGGCACACGACTCCCTTATGTGACGTAATATGACGCAATGCTGAAAAAAAGCGTTTTTTGAGAACAGTCAAGGAAACCGTAACTTTTTCTTCTAAATTTGTGCCCTCACGTCTTGTAAAACATTTTCAAATCCTGCATTAACGGTTCATATGGTATTTTCATACAAGGTTATATATTCATTTGAATTTTTTTTTTAACCTGCAATATGCACTTTAACCCTGGGTGCAGATTTGCGGAAACATACACCTTCACTTAATCTACTTGAGAAAATAACTTCAGAGTATTCAGAATAAATTCAAACATAACAATTTATTAATCAGGTAATCAAGATAATAATTCCAAGTTCAATTCAAACACTATAAACACATTGATCAATCATATAACACATTCAATAATACCGAAATGAGAGAATTTAGAACTATTACCTGATAGTGAAAAACTACACACAGCAATTGTGCGGGAGATCTGTCTACAGATTCCTGGGCTCTTTGTCACTCTCCCTTAAAAATCCAGAAGAACCCCAAAGTTACAAAATGGTATTGTCTGTTTATTGCAGGGGTTTTAGCATATCACTTTTGGGGGTTTCAAGTGAATAACTTTGATTTCTGTAGGAGGCTGTATTTAATTTACATAGGGGGTAATTTGTGTGAAAGACCTGGGAGTAGTCTGTTTTCAATATTCATGGCTACCTGTTCTACTGTTAAGAGAATGAGACCCTTTTACCAGACACACAGAGACCTTTCAAACGACATCAAACATTAATTGTTGCATTGTAATAAACTGATTAAGAAAGGTGGATTCGGTGACCTCTGCAGTGCCCTGTGGTTAGATGGAATTGAGGGGAGAGAGGGGGAGAGTGAGTAAAGAAAGGTTGAGGATTATGCATAAGGTGTGGAACTTTTGTCTCTCTCAGTTGGGTGTGTTGTCTTGAGTTAAGATCTTAGGCTTGTGAAATAGAGTTCTGGGGCCGTATGTATGAAGCCGCTCAGAGTAAAATTTTAGTCCTAAGTGTGTCAAAACTCTACTTAAATTAAAATACTCTTATTCCTAGACTTAAGAATAAGAGTGATTCATAAAGGGTCCTAAGTGTTAAGAATTTAACCTCTTCCACTCAACAAGTCAATGCTCTAATTGCAGAAATGAAAGTAGTAATTACGTTTTCTTTTGGCAGGAAAATTGGAAAAATGCAACAATGCTCCGGTGATGACACTGTAAGCAGGGTCTTACATATTGTGGCACTAACCCTACCAAACACAACAGTGGCCAAATGTGATGTATGGATTTTTTTCCCCTACATTTCACTTAAACCATTAAAATACAAAGGACAAAAAACACTGACCAGTGTTGCCAACTGCTTTCAATTGAAAGTAGCTAAAACTGGTCACTTAATGTTGCTAGAAGACCTCCTAAAGGCGAGTTCACTGATCTACATTTATATTTATTTAGATCAGTGAACTCGCCTTTATGACGTCATGGGAGAATCTCAGAATGCAGATAAGGTTTGTCCAAGAGATTGATCTTGTTGCTAGTCTTTTGGGAAAACAAAGTCTCTAAAGGGGTGAGGAAGTCACTAAATCTAGCAACATTGGCACATTGACTACAAAATAAGTTATTTACATTTCATTGGTCCTCCTGTTTTTGCATGTGTTCTTAATTTCTTTGTATGACAGCATGGCCAAAAATTATGACCGCACAATTTGGCATGTTTCATTGCATTATTATCACAAATAAAACAACTGACTCTAAGCAACTATGCAGTATGTGTCACGGTTACTGTGGCAAAACAAAGAGACGAGGATAAACTCAAACTAAACAGTCTTTAATCCACAATCCAAAAGGGGTAACACAAGGCAGGGAGAGACTCACATGAACACAACATCAACGTTAATACTGGACAGAGAACACAGGCAAACACAGGGTTTAAGTAATCTGAACTAAACGAGATAATTAAACAAACACAGGTGGAGACTAATGAACTCATAATGAAACAATGAGGACAGGAACAGGAACATAACCAAATATGGGCATAAGGGAACACTAGGGAAAATCATGAGAAAGAACACGAGTCATGGGGAGCACATGAGACAGAAAACATAACACAACACGAACACAAGCCTAACATTATGCTTACAAAATCTTGCACATTTTTTTTTTTTTTAATTAAGGGTGAAGATCAAGTCAAGTTGAGCTTTATTGTCATTCCGCTACATGTGGGAACATACAGTGGAACTAAATGTCGTGCCTCACAGGATCACGGTGCTACATAAATACAGACATACAACAATGAAGTAAAACACTATAAACCTATACACAACTAACCTACTGACAGATTTTGACTAAGTATACTATATATAAATGTTTACCCTATACAACTAAAGATAAAAGATAAAAAATACAAACTATACGAATGCTTCACATAAATACTGTACATGTGCAACGTGTACAATGAGTCTTTTGTGGGATTATGTACACACAGCAGTGTGTGAAAAGTGACTAGTGCGCATAAAGGAGAGTGTGATACTACAGGTGGTTTGTACAGGCCCACTCACCTGTGTGTAGCACACTTTGAATTGCACAAAAAAAAGTTCACAGTTTTTTCTTTGGTGTGGTTAGGTTGGGGGGGGGGGGTGTTTGGAGAGGGAGAGGGGGGGAGATGGTCCATGTTTCAGGAGGTAGGGGTTTGCATGGGGTTTCAGAGGGGGGCGGGGTGATCTGAGGTCAGGGCTCTCACAGCCTGGGGGAAAAAGCTGTTGAGCAGTCTGGCGGAGCGGGCTCTGATGCTCCGGTACCGTCTTCCTGATGGTAGGAGCTGGAAGAGACTGTGGGAAGGGTGGGTGGGGTCCTTCATGATGCTGTTGGTTTTGCTGGAGCATCGTGCAAGGAAAATGTCCAGGATGGATGGGAGAGGATGGGAGAGACCGATGATCTTTGCAGCCGTGTTCACTGTCTGCTGGAGGGTCTTACGGTCAGCAGCACTGCAGTTCCCGTACCAGACAGTGATGCAGCTGGTCAGCACACTATCAACGGTGCCCCTGTAGAATGTGGTCAGGATGGGTGGTGGGAGACTTTCTCTTTTCAGCCGGCGGAGAAAGTGTAGGCGCTGTTGTGCCTTCTTGGAGAGTGACATGGTGTTGGTGGTCCAGGTGAGATCCTCTGTGATGTGCACCCCCAGGAATTTAGTGCTGCTGACTCTCTCCACAGTCGAGCTGTCGATGGTCAGTGAGGGGTGGTCAATGGAGTTCCTCCTCCTGAAGTCCACCACAACCTCCTTTGTCTTCTCCACATTGAGGGACAGATTGTTAGCGTCACACCATTCAGCCAGCTGTGCCACTTCCTCTCTGTAGTGCATTTCATCATTGTTGCTGATGAGACCTACCAGACATGGGTCAGCAGCGTGAAGAGCAGCGGGCTGAGCACACAGCCTTGTGGGGCACCTGTGCTCAGTGTGGTAGTGCTCGAGGTGTTGTGGCCGACACGGACTGACTGAGGTCTTCCGGTTAAAAAGTCCAGGATCCAATTACAGAGGGAATTGTTAAGGCCCAGCAGGTTTAGTTTATTTATGAGCTGTTGTGGGATTATTGTGTTGAATGCCGAGCTGAAGTCAATGAACAGCATTCTAACATAGGAGTCTTTATTTTCTAGGTGGGTGAGAGCCAGGTGGAGGGTGGTGGAAATTGCATCGTCCGTAGAGCGGTTTGGACGGTATGCAAACTGGAGCGGATCGAGTGTGTTGGGGAGGCTGGTTTTGATTTTTTTGCATGACTAACCTCTCAAAACACTTCATTATGATTGGAGTCAGTGCTATGGGACGGTAGTCGTTTAGACAGGACACAGGTGATTTCTTTGGTACCGGTATGATCGTTGTGGATTTGAGACATGTGGGGACGACTGCCTGGCTCATCGAGGTGTTGAAGATATCTGTTAGGACATCCGTCAGCTGTGCAGCACAGTCTTTCAGTACACAGCCAGGTATGTTGTCAGGACCCGCAGCCTTTCGTGGGTTAATCCTGGATAGGGTCTTCCTTACGTCTGCTGCAGACAGACAGAGCGCCTGGTCGTTGGGAGGTGTGGGTAGTTTTTGTGCAGGTGTGTCATTCTGCATTTCAAACCGTGAATAAAAGTGGTTGAGTGTATCGGGGAGGGATGGATCATCATCACAGGCCTGTGGCGGGGGCTTGTAGTCAGTGATGGTCTGAATGGCTTGCCACAGGCTCCGTGTGTCTCTGCTGTCCGTGAAGTGATTATTGATTTTTTGAGCATGTGACCGTTTTGCATTTTTGATGCCACAGGACAGATTGGCTCTTGCTGTTTTGAGGGCTGCTTTGTCTCCTGATCTGAATGCTTCATCTCTGGTCTTTAGCAGCCCACGAACCTCTGCTGTCATCCACGGCTTTTGGTTTGCACGTGTGGTGATGGTCTTGGTGACTGTCACATCATCCATGCACTTTTTGATGTAAACAGTCACAGTTTCAGTGTACTCCTGCAGGTCTGTGTGGTTGTTGTAGGTGGCCGCCTCTTTAAACATGTTCCAGTCTGTGCACTGAAAGCAGACCTGTAGTGTTGAAGTAGCATTCTCTGGCCAAATTGTGATGAGTTTTTGAACCGGTTTGGGGAGTTTCAGAAGTGGTCTATATGCTGGGATTAGCATAACAGAGATTTGGTCTGAGTACCCGAGGTGGGGGCGGGGTACAGCTTTGTAAGCATTCTTTTCTGTTGTGCAAACAAAGTCCAGTGTGTTGTTTCCCCTTGTTGCAAAATGTACATGTTGGTAGAACTTTGGCAAAACTGTCTTTAAATTTGCGTGGTTGAAGTCACTGGCTATGGGTTATTTGTTTGTTGTTCACTGATGGCGCTATACAGTTCACGAAGCGTGTCCTTAGCGTTTGCACACGGTGGAATGTAAACTGCGGCAATAAAAATGGCCGTGAACTCCCGCGGCAGATAGAATGGTCGACACTTCACAAACATAAACTCCACTAATGGTGAACAGTGTTTTGATAATACCGCAGCATTGTTACACCATTCTTTGTTGATATACACACACAAGCCACCTCCGCGGGTCTTACCAGATAGTGATGAATCTCTGTCTGCTCGGTAGCAGGTTAGGCTGTTCAACTGAATGGCGGAGTCCGGGATGTCGTCGTTTAGCCATGTTTCAATGAAAACAAACACACAACAATCCCTTGCCTCATGCTGTGTAGACCGACTGAGTTGAATTAAGTCCAGTTTGTTTTCCAGAGAGCGAACATTTGAGAGCATGAGTGTTGGGAGAGCCGGTCTTGTGGGATTAGCTCTTAGCCTAGCTTGTATACCTCCGCGCTTACCGCACTTCCGTCCTCTCTCACACCGCTTGCGATGCCGCCTTGTGCGGGTAGCGTCAGTAGGCGAGGCCACGGTCTCGAGGTTTGGCTTCAGAAGTAAACAAAGGCCTTGTAGCTTCTCAGCAGCCTCCGGCGAGAGTTGGTGTTTGTATGCGTTGCCGATATCCAAAAGGCTTTGGCGATCATAGATGTGTTCCGGAGATAATTCCTTATGAATTGGCGGTAAATCGACAATATTTTGAGACAAACAAACGACATTAAAAGACATAAAAGCACCGTCTTTGGGACCCGGAGCGGCCGCTGCATCCGATCGCGCTGCCATCTTGGATTTTTGGATATTTCTTGGATATTTGTCTTTGCTATTTACTTTGATTAATGGAGTAATTTGCATTTCTTAACCTGATAAATTAAAAGGATTTATGTTAAAATACCAGAGCAATAACATATATTTTTACATCTATGCAAATGCATATGCAATATTTGTAACTTAATATTTATATTTGTAACTGATTTAATAATAAAATAAAGAGACAGCTATTTAACAGTATGTTAAGGAGTAGTAACGTTTGTACAGTTTTACAGTTACAACCGGCCCTTTGATGGTAGCCATAATGTTGAAGTGGCCCTCAGAGTTTGACACCCCTGGCATAGACAAAAAAACATACAGTATGGACATATTGACAGCATTATGTAATTTAATTTAATTATGTTTTGCTTGGGGGACAGGGTTTTATATATATAAATACACACACACACACACACACGCACATTATATATAAAACTGCATATCAGATTTGGCTGAGAAATTACACCCAAAAGATAATTAAGATAATTTAAAGCCATTATTGTGTTAAATGAGAAAAACATCAAATGGACATTTACAAAGCTTTAAAAATAAATATTTTATTTGATTCAACATAAAAAATCTGTCATCATTTACTCACCCTCATGGCTGTTTAAGTCTAAAAGTTTGTGTAACAAATTTAATTTTTTTGGTGAATTATACCTTTAATGTTTATTTTTATTTTTATTATTAATATGGAAATAAGAAATTATTTTTAAATGAAATCATGTTTTAAATAAGAAACTAAAACTGCCAGTAGGTAGTGGTAAATTACTCAATGAGCAAGTCATTAAGTAATTAATTAATTCGATTCATTCAAACGGCTGATTCATTGAAGAATAAAGTAAATGGCTGTCTTCATGAATGGCTCATTGAATCATTTGTTCACTCAATATGTTCAAAACGCAGATTCATTCAGAAATGAAACGCTGCACTCTGCTGTGTGTTGCTCAGATATGCACAACAGTTCTGGGCTGGCTTTACATGTAATGTTTTGCTGGCAAAATTAAGCAAAAGCAGACAACATTCTAAAATATAACACAATTTTAACTTGCTTATTGATGTTACAAACACCATGATCTCCACCAGAGTGCATTCCTTCCATCTGCTACATCTCACCTTCAACTACTACTTTTCCAATAACCCATTTCCTGGACTAATCATGTTCTGATTACTTCAACCGGTGTGTTATTATCTTGATCACTTTTGTTTTTTTAATCCCTGTGTACTCATTCTTACTTTGCCAAGTCTTGTATGTGTTACACTGCATTTCTGAGCGCTGTTTCTGGTTTTCCGTGTCATGGTTTTAATCTTCTGCCTGTCTCCCTGGATTTCCTTGTTTGCCTGTGTCTTGGACTCTGTTATTATCTGTCTCGTTTGCCCTGTGGTTTTGAACCTATGCATGTTATGTGGATTATGATTGTGGATTACCTTCAATAAAGCTGTGTTTGGACCACCAACCCAACAATTGAACTGTTGTACAAAAATCAATATCACATTTGCACTTGTGCTATTCAGGACAAAAACAGCACTCATGTGATATTGTGCTTGTTACTTGTGTGATATTGTTTAACTATTAAAGAATCAAAGATTACAAAAAGGTGTGCTCACCCAAAACCCAAGTTAGGCTCAGGTACAGGACAAAAAAGATAATGATGTCGGCACCGATAGCCTCGTGGTTACTGTGCAGCTGAGCTCACAGCGACCCAAGTTTGATTCCCGCCTCGAGGTCCTTTGCTGATCCCCCCCCCTTTGACCACCCAGTCCTATCTCAATAAAGGCATAAAAAGCCCATAAATATAACTTAAAATAAAGATGATGATAAAAAGAAAAAACAATGTCTGCATACTGAAGTTACAGGTCCATACAATATTTATTTATTCATTCATTCATTCATTTATGAACAGCTTAATGAACAGGAAATGTTTTGACTGATTAGGTCTTCATCATTTATGGCGCTTGACGAAGACCCGTTCGGTCAAAACGTTGCGCTTGTTCATAAAACGATATATTGTATGGAGCTGTAACTTCGGTGTGCAGACTTTTTTTTTTTTATCATCATCTTTATTTTAAATAACATCATTATCTTTTTTGTCCTGTACCTGAGCCTAACTTGGGTTTTGGGTGAGCACACCTTTTTGTAATCTTTGATTCTTTAATAGTTTTATGAACAAGCGCAACGTTTTGACCGAACGGGTCTTCGTCAAGCACCATAAATGATGAAGACCTAATCAGTCAAAACATTTCCTGTTCATTAAGCTGTTCATAAATGAATGAATGAATGAATAAATAAATATTGTATGGACCTGTAACTTCAGTATGCAGACATTGTTTTTTTGTTGTTGTTGTTATTTTTTCTTTATATTGCTTAACTATATTATATGATATAAATATGAGACAACTTATACAGGGGCATTTCTGCCCAGATATCTTGAATTCACCAATCAACTGTATCACTCAAATCAAATGCGTTAATAATTTGAATGCGTTATTCTTTCCCATTTCATAAAGAGCCACTGCGGCCCCTTTAAAGAATACCACCCTGATCCCCAACTTATTGTGCTGTATTTACTCTCTTCTAGGCTTTCTGGCTGTAATCTCACTGGTCAGCATTGTGAAAATGTGGCATCAGCACTTCAATCCTCAAACTGTGTCCTGAGAGAGCTGGATCTGAGTAACAATGACTTGCAGGATTCAGGAGTGAAGATGCTTTCTGATGGATTGAAGAGTCCAAACTGTCAGCTGCAGATACTGAGGTATTAAGAACATATGAGAGATTATTTATAGTCAGCCGGTCATAATGTTGATGTGTGTCTGTAGATGATCTGACTGTGTGTCTGTAGGTTGTCTGGCTGTATGGTGACAGAGGAAGGCTGTGGTTATTTGTCTTCAGCTCTGAGTTTAAACCCCTCACACCTGAGAGAGCTGGATCTGAGCTACAATCACCCAGGAGATTCAGGAGTCCAGCTGCTCAAACACAAACTGGAGGATCCAAACTATAAACTGCAGATACTCAAGTATGAGGGGCAATAAGAGGCCGGTTTACACCTGGGGCCGGTTGCATAAACTGTTTAGACTAGTCTTAAAAAGTTAGTCATCTAATTTTTCTCTTAAAAACTGGTCATAACTTTTTTTAATTCAGTTATGAAAAGGTAGATTGGTGTTATTTGTATTGGAAAAGTAAGACTGATTACCCCTTGGCAACTGCTAGTTGGTCAAAATTGTTCTTAAGACATAGTCTTAACATGGTGGCTAAGTTTATGCAACTGGCCCCTGGTCATGGAAGCTGGGAGAAAATGGGCTGCAGCTCTGTAAAATGCACTGTACACAAGATAACTTTTTGGTTGTACTGCTCAGGAAGTGCAGTAAAAATAAATCTTAACTGATTCCTAAATTCATCCATTTTTACAAGGCTAAACAAAGGATTGCTTTTGCATCCAAACACACCACGTCTCATGACATGGTGACAACACCACAATTCACTGAAGCCTCACCTTCTTTCTTAACGTATGCCTTTGGGCGGCAATATGCTAATATTATGCACATATTTCACATTGTGATGTAGACATTTGTGGAAATAATATCTGGACATGGATCGAAGCATTTTAGGCAGGTCTGGATCTTTGTTCTCTGTTAGATTAAATCCTTTGTGACTATGAAATTTGTAACTTTGCAGATCTTATACTTGCGCAAACAGATACATTACACACTAAAGGAAAACATGAAAAAGCATCATATGATCCTTTAATGGATTAGGATGCATTGATAGTGTAAGGGAAACAGGTCAATTTAGCTCAAAGGGAATCATTTATGATTTTATAGGGAATTTGAACAGAATCACTGTTTTACAGCTGATCACTGAGTCGGCCAGCGATTCACTGAACGAGCCGTATAACATCAACTTTGCACTGGATATTAAAATCTAAAATATAGTGAAAACACTATTAAATAGCACAGTAACAAGATCGGCAGTTTAAGACATTAACTTGTAAGCACAAAACAAAAGATACTTCTCTTTTCAATATAAATAAGATTTTATTGGATAAATCTAAGATATGTAAGGCAAGGCAAGTTTATTTATATAGCACATTTCATACACAGTGGTAATTCAAAGTGCTTTACATAAAAGGAAGTGAAATAGTCATTAATAATAATAATCACAATATAAACAAGGAATTTTTTTTTTTAGAATAATCACATCAATAAAAACAAAATTATATAAAAATTGATTTAAAACAAATTTAAAATCGTTAAGAATAGAGAATGATTATACATTATGCAATCAGTTCGGACGTAGAACAGTGCTCATTCAAAAAATGCACAGCTAAACAGATGAGTTTTGAGTTTTGATTTAAATATGGCTAATGTTTTAGCACATCTGATCTCTTCTGGAAGCTGGTTCCAGCTGCGGGCGGCATAATAGCTAAAAGTGGACTCCCCTTGTTTTGTGTGAACCCTTGGTATTTATAACTGACTCGAACCTAATGATCTGAGTGGTCTGTTAGGTTTATATTCAGTGAGCATATCAGCAATGTATTTAGGTCCTAAGCCATTGAGTGACTTATAAACGAGTAAAAGTACTTTAAAATCAATCCTAAATGTAACTGGAAGCCAGTGTAAGGACCTGAGGACTGGTGTGATATGCTCAGATTTTCTGGTTCTAGTCAGAATCCTGGCAGCAGAGTTCTGGATGAGCTGCAGCTGTCTAATGGTCTTCTTTGGAAGGAGACCATTACAATAATCCACCCTGCTGGTGATAAAAGCATGAACAAGTTTTTCCAAGTCTTGACTGGAAACAAAACATCTAATTCTTGCAATGTTTTTTGAGATGATAGTATGCTGATTTAGTTACTGCTTTGACATGACTACTAAAACTAAGTTCTGTCTCCAGAATCACCCCAAGATTTTTGACTGGATTTTTAGTTGTTTGACCCCTAAAGTCAAGATATGCATTCACCTTGAGAACTTCATCTTTGTTTCCGAATGCAATGACTTCAGTTTTCACCTTGTTTAGCTGAAGAAAGTTTTGGCACATCCAATTGTTAATTTCATCAATGCATTGGCAGAGGGAGTCAATGGGGATCTATAGTCATTTGGAGATAAGGCTAGGTAGATCTGGGTATCATCAGCATAGCTGTGATAGGCAATTTGGTTCTTCCTCATTATCTGACTTAGTGGGAGCATATACAGGCAAAACAGGAGTGGTGTAAGAATTGAGTCTTGTGGGACTCCGCATGTCATGGACGTCCACTTAGACTTTTTCAGAAGGGGCTTAACAACTGCAGTTTTCAGGGAGTTTGGAAAAGTCCCAGAAAGAAGTGAGGTGTTCACCACTTCTAAGAGATCAGCTTCTAAACAGTTAAGCACACTTTTGAAAAAAGATGTGGGAAGTGTGTCAAGATAGCAGGTTGACGATTTAAGGTGCTGTATTATTTCTTCCAAAATTTTGCTATCAAATTGCTTCAAAAACAGACATAGTCACTTCTTTTTGAAATTGCGGTCGAATCTGTGTGACCTCTGCATAACTAGAAGATTTGCCAATCTCCTTTCTGATATTACTGATCTTCTCAGAAAAGAAGGAAGCAAACTCATTGCATCGGAGAGCATTTCACTGGGAATCTGACTTGGGGGGGGTTTGTCAGTCTCTCCACAATAGCAAAAAGAGTGTGAGTGTTGTTTAAGTTACTGTTTATAAGGTTTGAGAAAAAGGTCTGTCTAGCTGTGTCTAGTTCCACATTGAAAGCATTAAGGCTGTCTTTATAGATGCTATAGTGAATTTCAAGTTTTGTCTTCCGCCACATCCGCTCAGCTTTTCTGCATTGTCTTTTCATACTCTGAACTGCTGTTGATTTTCTCCAAGATGATTTTTGTCTGCCAATCTTCTTGCTGACCTTTACCGGAGCAATATCATCAATAACATTCTTAACTTTTGAGTTAAATGAATCCAGGAGAAGATCAACAGAGTCTGCAGAAATGCTTGGTGGTAAAGATATAGCCTTCATAAATAGCGCACTAGTGTTCTCGTTAATGCATCTCTTTCTGACAGAGACAGATCTAGATTCAGTGGTGACAGAGATCAATATATCAAAGAAAATACAGAAGTGATCGGACAGTGCTACATCCTTAATAACAATGGATGAAATGTTTAGACCTCTACTGATGAGTAAATCTAGAGTGTGTCCACGATTGTGTGTGGGTCCAAGCACATGCTGAATCAGGTCAAAAGTGTTTAAAACAGTTATAATTTCTTTTGTAGTTTTGATTTCTGCATTATCTATGTGAATATTAAAATCTCCTGCAATAGCAAAACAGTCAAACTCTGACGAAATCATTGATAGCAGTTCTGTGAACTCTTCAACAAAGGCTGGAGAGTATTTTGGAGGCCTGTAAATAATGATAAACAGAATGCGTGGGGCACCTTTCAGCACAATACTTAGATATTCAAAAGACAAATACTGACCAAATGACACTTGCTTGCATTGATAAACATCTTTAAATAGAGCAGCTACACCACCACCTCTTCTAACAGTCCTGCAGACACTTATAAAAGTAAAGTTAGGAGGGGCTGTTTCATTGAGGACTGTTGCACTGCAGACAGAAATGATTTATTTTTTAGTGAGTGAGCGAATGTTTAAAAATGCTAACTTGATGGAATTACATTTTGTCTCTTCAGCAATCTTAGATTGATGCATTATAGGCCGCAGATTAGATGGGTCAGCTGTACGGCTTGAGAAGGTCTTAGACTTTCTATCACGTGATAAAACAGAAATAGAGAAAGCTACAGGCACACTGGGTTCCCGCTTGCTCTGTAAACATTTGTGAATGTTGCTGCTAATATAGCGGGGACCCGACACATGTCACTGATATGTAAACTAATCTAACACATAATCACACGCACTCACACATTCATACACGTTGCAGGAAGAGAGAAAGTGAGGAAAGAATGAGTTTAAGAGAATGAAAATTCTATTGCGTAGACCTGAACAACCATCAATCACTTAATTAACGCTCACATTGAGTTTTCTGAGTTTCTCTGAATTTATATTAAATGCACCAGCTCAGCTAGAATCTGGAGTTGTATTACTTGCGTTGCCTTTGTGTTAAGGGATTCCCTTTTGTCCTTGTCTTTGCAGAAAGGGGTTTCCTGAGGGTGCTGATTGGTTGGAAGTTCAGTAGTCGTTGAAGTGATGTCTTGGGCGTTGGCTCTTGGCTGAAGTTGCGGAGTTGTGGGCTGGTTGAAGTTTTAGACGGGCGCTCGAGGTCAGACTCGGAGACACGGCGTTGGCAAACTTAACTCAGAACACGAAACTCACAATGGGAAAGAAAATAAACTAAAGTAAAAGAAAGAAAGGATGTAACGAGACCAGATGGGTTTTCTTCTCATCGTGGTTAAGTAGCAGCTGGCATATAGGCTAGAGCACGCTGGAACGGCGCTCGAAGAATTCACGGGCAGACAGCAGTGGCAAAAAGCAATGACTAAAAAGCTAGAAGCTAAAAGCCTGGTCCAAAAGCCTGATAACTGGGCTTTTGGACACATCCCAAAATGGTGTGTTGACCAATTAGATATTGTACAACCCCAAATCAGAAAAAGTTGGGACAGTATGGAAAACGCAAATAAAAAAGAAAGTAGTGATTTCTAAATTTACTTTGACTTGTATTTCATTGCAGACAATATGAACACAAAATATTTCATGTTTTGTCTGGTCAGCTTCATGTCATTTGTAAATATACATCCTTTCCTGTCATTCAGACCTGCAACACATTCCAAAAAAAGTTGGGACAGTAAAGCATTTACCACTTTGTAATGTTGCCATTCCTTTTCACAACACTTAAAAGACGTTTAGGGACTGAAGACACCAAGTGATGAAGTGTTTCAGGTGTAATTTTGTCCCATTCTTCCTGCAAACAAGTCTTAAGGTGGGCAACAGTACGGGGTCTTCGTTGTCGCATTTTGCGCTTCAAAATGCGCCACACTTTCTCTATTGGAGACAGGTCGGGACTGCAGGCAGGCCAGTCAAGTACCCATACCCTCTTCCTCCGCAGCCAGGACTTTGTAATGTGTGCAGAATGTGGTTTTGCATTGTCTTGTTGAAATATGGATGGACGTCCCTGGAAAAGATGTCTTCTTGAAGGCAGCATATTGTGCTCCAAAATCTCTATGTACTTTTCAGCATTAATGGTGCCATCACAGAAGTGCAAGTTACCTTTGCCAAGGGCACTGACACAACCCCATACCATGACAGACCCTGGCTTTTGGACTTGTTGCTGGTAACAGTCTGGATGATCCTTTTCTTCTTTGGTCCGGAGCACACGGCGTCCATTCCTCCCAAAAAATACCTGAAATACTGATTCATCTGACCACAGTACACGTTTCCACTGTGTGATGGTCCATCCCAGATGCCTCCGAGCCCAGAGAAGTCGACGGCGCTTCTGGACACTGTTAACATAGGGCTTCCTTTTGGCACAGTACAGTTTTAACTGGCATTTGTGGATGTAACTACGTATTGTGGTACTTGACAAAGGTTTGCCAAAGTAGTCCTGAGCCCATGTGGTGATATCGCTTATAGATGAATGACGATTCTTGATGCAGTGCCGCCTGAGGGATCGGAGATCACGGTTGTTCAACTTAGGCTTGCGCCCTTGTCCTTTGCGCACTGAAATTCCTCCAGATTCCTTGAATCTTTTAATTATGTTATGCACTGTTGAAGGTGAAATATCCAAATCTCTTCCTATCTTTCTTTGAGGAACATTGTTTTTAAACATTTCAATAATTTTCTCACGTATTTGTTGGCAAACTGGTGATCCTCGGCCCATCTTTGCTCCTAAAGGACTAGACCTTTCTTGGATGCTGCTTTTGTACCAAATCATAATTACAATCACCTGTTGACATCAACTGTTTCAAATCACATTATTATTTAACCAATTTACCTCATTACTAGCCCTAAATTGCTCCTGTCCCAACTTTTTTTGGAATGTGTTGCAGGTCTGAATGACAGGAAAGGATGTATATTTACAAATTACATGAAGTTGACCAGACAAAACATGAAATATTTTGTGTTCATATTGTCTACAATGAAATACAAGTCAAAGTAAATTTAGAAATCACTACTTTCTTTTTTTATTTGCGTTTTCCATACTGTCCCAACTTTTTCTGATTTGGGGTTGTATTAGCTCGGGGTGTTGCTCTGTTTCTCCTCCCAATCCATAAATCGACATGTTATCTTTATTAGTCACATGGTCCGAATTTTCCCGCTCTTGCAGAGTATAATTTTGGACATGATTTCTATAACCAGAATATGATACATTTGACAAAGAATTGATTGGAAGAAACATTTCAAGCAAGAATTTGCACACTCATACATACCAAACATGAATATAAACTCTTAAGATATTGAATAGTTTTTAAAAAGACATACACAAGGAGTAATTAGAACATTATAGTCAAATGTGTGGGTTACACACATAATATGGAGTTATGCATAGAAATGATTAGTTGCTCATAAGTCCTTTTAAGATGATTTTAAAATGTGAAAAAAGTGAAAGTGACGTGACATGTGGCCAAGTATAGTGACCCATACTCGGAATTTGTGCTCTGCATTTAACCCATCCAAAGTGCACACACAGCAGTGAACACACACCCGGAGCAGTGGGCAGCCATTTATGGCCACCCGGGGAGCAGTTGGGGGTTTGTTGCCTTGCTCAAGGGCACCTCAGTCGTGGTATTGAAGGAGGAGAGAGCGCTGTAGATTCACTCCCCCCACCTACAATTCCTGCCGGCCCGAGACTCGAACTCACATCCTTTAGGTTAAGAGTCCGACTCTCTAACCATTAGGCCACGACTTCCCCAAGGTGCATCTACACAGTTTCTGTGCCATTCTGTGGACGTGAGAATATGTTCTGTGAAGACCAAAGAGGTTAAAAGGAATCTCAGTCTGGTTCTTGTCCTGCTGGGGGAAGTCAATCTGAGGAAGCTCACGATTTCTATCATGGATTTACATGTGATGGTCATACTGTGCATCTCTTTGACCATAAATCTTGGTTACTTGCCCCAAATTTGACAATCTACTTCCTGAGTTGGGATTATCAATAAGAGTTATTTGTATCAATGTTGTAAGCTGTTCTGTGAAAGAGGCTTGTGGGTTAGGCTTGCTTCAGACAGGCTGGCGCTAGGGATCTGATTTATGACATCCTGTTGCCTTGTTATCCTGGGCCTCTTTGTGGAATTTGGCTTTTTGGGTTGTTCAACACCAATCTGATCGAATCTTAAATTTTCTGATTCACTCTGATATCCTACAATAGTGTAAACGCTAAAACATCCTGAACAACACTGAAAGACTGACTACTCACTTCAGTAGTGTCAAAACAAGGGTTTATCCAGATATGTGAGAAAACTGTCTGTTTGAAATTTGTTCATTTACAGGCACAAAACTTCATAGAACAGTTCCAAACCTTTTGAGGAAGGCATGAACATACCAGAGATTTGTACAAACCAGAGACCCTCCACTAGAAAATCAAATAGAATTCAGATCACTCTGTGACCAGATTGATGCAAATTTACAGAGATCTGGCATCACTGCAGCTCTCTATACCAGCATTGTGCAAATATGGGTACCTGACAGTTTGGTAGTTCAGTCAATGTCACTGCAGCAAGTCAGCTGAGTGATCATACCAAATTATACGAGTTCAAAGATCAGCAGTGCTTGATATGCATGGTAATTCTGTCACCATTATTTCACCCTTTATGTTTTTAAAATAAATTGTCCATGACATTTTAACTGTATTGTCCCAAGTTAAATTTTGATTTTAGAATTCTAAAACAACAATTTTAGTTTGAGTTTAATTCTGTTGTATCCTGTTACTTTTACTCACCCTCATGGCATTGAATTCTGTATGACTTTAGATTTCACAAAGGGATATATTTTTTAAAAATCTATTTTTTTCTGTCTTTTATGTTCCACAGAACATACATGTTTGGAACAACATCAGGTTAAATGGCTGAACTAAGTTTGTGTCACAGAACAGATTTTGTGTGTGTATGTGTGTGTGTGTGTGTGATTATTTTTCTTTCCTGTCTTACCTTTAGAAAATGAATACAAATCATGTTTGTGTATTATAGAGTGGATCATTGTGGAGAGTTCAGAATTACAGCTGCACCACAGAAATGTAGGTCTATACACCATCATTTAGTGATTTGTTGTTCATTTGTCATTTAGTGAAATGTTCTCTCTTCTTGCGTTCAGGGGCATGTGATCTCACACTGGATCCAAACACAGCACACACTCAACTCATTCTGTCTGATGAGAACAGGAAGATCACACATGAGGACAGTCATCAGCCGTATCCTGATCATCCAGAGAGATTTGAGAAATGGTGTCAGGTTCTGTGTAGAGAGAGTCTGCCTGGACGCTGTTACTGGGAGGCTGAATGGAGCGGAAATGCTGAAATATCAGTGACATATAAAGGAATCAGGAGGAAAGGAGAGAGTGAAGTCTGTAAGTTTGGATCTAATGACAAATCCTGGAGTCTGTACTGCGCTGATGGTAGATTTGTTGTCCGTCACAATAAGAACTTCACTCATTTACCTGCTGTCCGTTCATCCTCCACTAGAGCAGGAGTTTATGTGGATGTGTTGGCTGGCACTCTGTCCTTCTACAGCGTCTCTGACATACACACACTCACACACTTACACACATTCAATACTACATTCACCGAACCCCTCTATGCTGGATTTATGGTTTATCCTTATTCCTCCATGTCTCTGAGGGACATTAATCAGCCTCCTGTGAGAGACAACAGTGATAAACACACAACCAGGTGAGTGAAATATACTGTCTTAGTGAAAGATTTTTCCAGACTGTGACTAACGGTTCAATCCTCTGGTCTTCGTACATCACTAAACACTAGGGATGCATGATATTGGATTTTATATACATATTTTCTGTTAATCATCCTGCAGGTGAGGAATAAGACAAAAATAGTCATTCACTCAGTATTACTTGATCTATTACAGTACTACCTCAATTACAATCAAGCATGATTGACTGTAGACAATTGTGTTGTATGCACTAAAACAGTCCAAACTCATTTATTATGTTTGGATGTTGTGCCACCCCAGACTGCTTTTTTGTCTTTGTCTGGCCACCTCTGTGAAAATACCACAGTGACTTGTGACTTGTCACTGATTAAAAACACTGATTTATAGAATACTTGAGACATAATTCAACTTGTGCTTATTGATGGAGAATATAGAGTTCATGTAGGCTAGTTAAACAGAGCCTACATTAAAAACATCATGAAATCAGGATTATTTATTATGTGATTTTTGTCATGTGGAATATATATGCCAAAACATGGATTTCTGGCACAAAAACAACAACAGATACTCTACACTTAAAAATTACTTTTCAAGATTATTGGAGCATGTTTTACAAGAAAATACTATTTCAGTCTTTCTACTTCAAAAGTTTACATTTAATTAAATGTTTTACTTGCCATTTTTTTTCTAATTATTTGTGAAATTTACCAGCAAGTTTTTAGTGAAAATTGTTTTAAAGTAAATCCTTGACCAATTTTTTTTAACGTACACAATCTTTTGATGGTACATTTTCCACAAAGTGTAGAGGAAATAGGGCCTATAAATACACAATTTCCTGATCAATTCTCTTTTCCTGATCAATCCTCTATTCCTGATTTATTCTCTATTGGAAACAGTAATCATGACCCAAGTAAGTTTAATATTGATTTTGATGATTTGATCATAGAAGGATTGCAGTTGGAAGAAAGCCGGAAAGTTAAAAAACAAAAGAAAGTGGAGCGGCGCCGCCGGAGCAAGAAAAGACCTGGAATATCAGAGGAACATACATTTTAAGATGAGGACCATCATAAAATTGATGCGTAAACAAGAAACATTGAATAAGAAAATAATGAGACTGTTAAGAGAAATGGTTGAATACAATCATTTTAATCTTGAGTTACAAACCTTAGCTAGTGATATAGAATCATTAAAACTTAAAGCTCCATCTCTAAAATTATAGAAGGTTTCAGATGTACTTTTGATCACACATTTTGTTCCTAAATCTATAAGTGTTGAATGCTGGTGTTTAGTTGCTATATGCTTGCTTTGTTTGCTTTTAAGACTGTAAAGAAAGGGGCTGCATCTTACATTACAGATGTGAGATGGAATCTCTATCTAACAGTATAATTAATATATCTGTATATGGGTGTTACTTCTGCAGCTGAGACATGTACTGTATACTTAGACCATGCTTTTAGAGGTGTTACAAATATTTTTGTAGATTTAAACAGAGATGAAGATATTCATGCTGTATTTAGACTCCCTGCAATTCTTCCATTTGAACTTTTGACACTCTGTTCTAAGTAGAATGAAGATCATGTGTTCTGTGCCTGTGTGTAAACAAGATTACTATACAAGGAAGAATGCATGGAGGGTGTTTTGAAATTAATGCAAATTGTATGCAAGGCTATAAAAAGCCAAGGGAGAGCTCCAGACAGGGCCGCACTCCGATGGTGAAGACTTACTCGCTGTTACTTTCATTTTATTGCTTATGAGTTATTGTTTACTAATAAAGCGAAACCATTACAAATGGTGATGCGTTGAATTTTTATTAAAACAAGTCTCTGAGTAATTTACTTTTGTAACCTATTATTCTGAAACTGAAATACTTCCATCGAGCCCCAGGAAGCCCGAACTCAGCTGAGCAGACTCGGACACCGGGGAAGGATTCCATGGCCATTTCTCAAACGGAAGGCTGCATCCTCTGTAGGTCACATTTGTAGGCTGCATACGTCATCAAGCCTGGTTTATTTCAGTTAACTGAGCATTACATTTGCGAGTCAAAAGCATATTACAACAATTTACACTTAACTAAGAATAATGGTCAAATTTATAACTGTTAATATTCTAAAATAAGGTCTTCTTTATGATGTATGCAGCCTACAAATGTGACCTACGGAGGATGCAGCCTTCCGTTTGAGAAAAGGCCAATATCTTCTGATCACATTTCCTGATCTCAGAGGTGAGGGCAATTATATTGCTGCTTCTTATGGAAATTGGGAATGTGAATTAGATGTTCTCTGATCCTTAGTCGGTATAGAAATATATGACAAAAGACAACAGTTGTTAGAAGGTGTGTGCAGGAGCGCCGTAAGGGGGGGGGGGAGTTAGGACGATTCTAAGGGCCCGACGATGGGAGGGGGCCCCCGAGGGGGAAATGTGATTTCTACCGAGGGGAATGCTAGAGCCCTGCATTTCAGCCGACTTTTTTACTCCTCTAGGGCCGGGCTTCGATCGGTCCAATTTTCATGTTATAGTTCAGACACGGGCCGGGCCTCGGGCCTGTTTTAGGCTTCTCCTTATTTTTATATTTTAGACAGCCATCAATTAGTGATGAAAAAAATTGCTGCGCTGGTGGAAACAACAGGAGACCGTGTCACGACTGTCAAGAGTGGCTTGACGGTGTTTAGAGTCCCGCAGCAGCAGAGAGCCGTCAGCGCAGCTGAAGAGTTCTGCATTCAAATACATGCAGTGTAAAGCCCCAGCAAAAGTAATTACCATGAATATGTCAGGGGGAAATAGTAAAGAGATATTTTAATTATTTACTAATAAACTAGTGTTTTCTGTGTCAGTGTCGCAAAGATGAAGATGATGATTCTGACTCGCCATCTCCTCATTCAAGGGTGGGCGCTAGGGAGGGGCTAGCAGGTGCTCCAGCACCCCCAAGAAAAACCAAAGCACCCCCATAAAAAATGAAATAAAATAAAAACATTTAACTCATTAAACACATGCATAAATTCTGCAATGCAATGATTTGATGAATGTTTATGGTGCCACAATAAATAAATAATTGTTTGCGATAGTTCACATTTATTTGTATAGTGCTTTTAAAGATGCAGCACTTTTAAAACATTTGCACAAGTCAAGCTGTGATACCAAACAGGACCACAGGGGGACGCCAAAAGACCACTAAACGACAGATCATGCAGAATTACTAAACCACTGACTACTGCGTAATCTAAACACCTCCACCCAGCAGCCAGTATAAAACACTCGTGCTTTTAAGCCAAATAGCTACATGCTGAAAATAATAATTTACTGACATCTGTTCGTGAGTACTATTATCTCCGGCTGATTTTCTCTGATGAAATCGGCTGTGTTTTCTCTGCATTAGTGCTGTTTTGAACTTACTGTCTGAATTTGCTTACTGGATCCTTGGACTTTCCAGAAGTTTACCGGTTGATCTGATCGCAAAAACCTGGTTCTTTTCATTTTTATAAGGTATTGTTTTCGTTAAAATTTACTGATTTAAATCCGTAATTAATTACTATTTTACTGCACGCCCCCTGACTCAGCTTGCTTTCATTAACATGAATTGTCAAGATGAGAGGTAAGTCACGGTGCTCCCTCCTGGGTAGTGTAGTACTGACACTTTGACTGTTCCGGAAACATGTCAGAAGTGCTGGTATGCTAAAGTCTAACATTTAAAATATAGAAATACTTAAATATAGAAGTAATAAAATATAGAAGCCATACCGGCCCCTCTCAAGCACTGTACGCAATGTCTTGGCATGCATATGATACGCACGTGTTTGGCGTGCATATGATATGCAGTTTTGGCATACACGCACCTACCCCACTCCACTAATCCTAACCATTGCGTATCATATGCACGGCAAAGTCAATTTCTGTGTATAAATAGCATGCCAACAAAACTCGTGGTATTGATACGCACTTTCATAATTTCCGATATAAAGCAGCATAGATTTGTTTTTATTTTAAGATAATCATATGCTCTATCAGGCCGCATTAAATTATGTGGTGGGCCGGAATAGGCCTGCGGGCACGTTTGACACATGCTATACAACATGTTTTATCTTGCTCTTCCTAAATAAATTAAGGTGTTTTGGAGTGTTCTGGAGTATTGTTAATGTTTAGTAAATGTCAAATCTACTACACATGAAATGTCAATATGGAATGATCATTTATCAGTAGAACTACAATAAACAGAAGTCATATTCCCTTCCTCTTTGCAAGATATTTGGGGTGGTTTATCATGATAGAATTTATGTAAAGAGTATAATTTAACAATTAAGATGGAAAAATATATGTTTTTTGCAGCGTTGTAGCCAATCATAGACATACAGTAGGTAGTCAACCAGAATGCCTATTACCGCCGCGGTAATGCCGCAGCGGCAAATACAAAATCACTCAGATGTGAAAGTCGTTCGCGAAATCACCACCAGGTGGCACAAAGGGACGGTTCACACGCTTGTTCAATAAAGTGGAAATGTGAAATAGAGGTCTGCGTGGGACTGTTTTTTCAGTCCCACTCCCGCGAGGTTCTCGTTTCCAGAATCTCACATTTAAATTTCCGCTACTGAAAGAGAGATAAGCTAAATAAAAGTGTAGGAGAGAGCGGGGCACAAAGTAACACTTTTTGACTTTCTCAAATTGTGTAAATCCACTTCGTGTTCAGAGTATAATTTATCCACAGTAATTTCACACTTGTCTAGTACAAATATGTCGCTTTGTTTCATAAATACAGTGTATACGTTTTTCTTTATTTACCCTCAAAAATTGGAAGTGAAATGTGACAACATGCCCCGTAGGTGGGGTACATTGTAACAGCTGAGGGGCACGTTGTAACATGACCATGTGACAGCCTAAAATGTAATCTGATTTTATGAAAAAAATATACAAGACAAACTAAAATATTTTGTCAATAAAATAAAATAATTATTTATTTTAAATAAAATAATGGCGTTTTTTAATAATTAAAAGTAATCTGATTTTTGAGTTTGACAATGAACTTGAAGTTGATCGTCCTTCAAGGACAGCGCAGCATCACTTTGCTCCATCCTTATTCTGCTCTGTCACTGATCGACAACCTGCCGTATATTCACCATCGGTACAGCCTGCTCTGAGCATCGCTGCGCACAGACCCCGCAAATAAAATACATGATGCAGAAAGCATGCGTGCAGCGTGTGCATAACAGTTGAGTGCAGGCTGTACTGGTGGTCAATAAGTGCAGATATGCTGTTCTGAATGGACGCCGGGAACGGGATATTGTTAGACCACCCGCTCCCGTTCAAATTACACCAGAGTTACCGACCGCTACCGTGTTGTATTCTCACGGTGCAAGAAATCTGGTCGGGTCCCGTGGTTCCCGCACAAGAGCCGCGGAAATGCAGACCTCTAATGAAGTTCGGCCAGAGGACTGGCCTGCATTTTCAATGTACACTGTAAAAAATGAGTAAACTAATTAATGAATTAATTTATAAGAGAGAGAGAGAGAGAGAGAGAGAGATGAAAAAGAACTGGTCATTTTCTGCCTGGGTATTGTCCATTATAATGTACAGTAGCCTATACTTTTACAGACATGGTGGATTTTGTTTTTTATTATACATTAATTAAATTGTAATGTAGCCTATACTTTTACAGACATTTACTGTAAAACATCAATAGCCTACGCATATTTTTTATGGATTTATTATTTATTATTATTATTATTATTTAGCCTACCTTGTAGGCCTAAAGTCTGGGGACAGTTAAACATATTGCAAATTTCATATGGATTCAGTGTTTTATTCCCTGTGTTATGTGATTCGTACAGGATGAGCACGACGACTCCTTTTTTTTACAGTCTATGATTCCAACACTCATGCATTTCTACCCATTTTTCCACTGACATTTAGCAAAAAAAAAAAGTAGCCACTTTAATTGTGCTGACAACTTTCTCGCGAGATCCCATCCCCCACGACATCAAACTACCGCGAGATGCAGCCCTGGTGGATCCCGCGAGATTTCATTCAGCATTTCCCATCCACCATGCGGCACGCACTGCATCGCGCCGAAGCCATTACTACTCACTGACTGCTTTGCTGTTATTTTCGGGAGAAGACGTTTGCCTTCAGTGTATCCAAGGTAAGAATTAGATTTTTAAAACTGAAAATGTAATTACATTGTTTACAAACCATAATGTTAACTGAAACATTGTTTGGATTTTTGTCTCGTTTAGACATCATACTCCGATCGCGCCACGTTTTCCTCTTATTTCTGGTGCCAATGCCTAAAGGATAATGCTGTATGTCTTGGTTTTTCCTACGCCCTCTAAAAGTAAAAGACACTAAAAAAAACTCATACTTAAACTGCACCGGGTTGTGTGCTCATACAGGAAGATTACAATGATGAGGTCAAATGGCTAAAATAACAGAGAAGCTAGTGTAAATAAGGTATGTTAACCTGGGACAGATCTTGATTTGAAGAGTAAACAAGGCTGTTGTACGTTTAACAATACATAAAATACAATATTACATCAATATTTAGCAAATTTAGCATTTAGCAAACAGGAGTTTCTGTCTTATATAAATCTGCATCAGTTTGCATTTGGGTGTTATTACAAATCATACAAATTGTTATGACTATACAAATGTTTTTGCCTAAATTAGATTTTTTATTTTTTTTTAAGTAATAAGCATTTTTCTTATAGAAAGAAATTAAAGTAATCGGACGGTCTCGGATGTTGATGCTGAACGTTAATGTTTTTGCACTTACAGTACTGTGCAGAAGTCTTAGGCCACCATTTTGTTTCTTTCTGTGTTTTAATACTGCCTATACATTTCCTGTATTTTTTGGTTGTATTCTAATAAAAACTCTGAGATAGTCATTATACCATTTCCGTTATATCAGTTTGCTACAGAGGCAGAATGTTTTTGTACCACAGGCAATACAATTGTAGTACAAGTATAAAACTCTGTATAAACTCAAGTGTAAAATCTGTTACAGAGTCAACCATGACAAAGATTTCCCTGGAGATGAGCATGAAGATCAGGTCTTTGTGGATAGTAGGGCATCATTTTTCTGACATCAGAACATTCTTGATGCAGTCAGGTGTTCATGTCTCCAGTGACACTATTAGACGACATTGTCGTCTTCGTCGCCAGACTACTGCAACTAAAATACCATCTGTATTGAAAGTGACCGGGTATGTTTAGTGTTTGTAAGTTATCGTATAAAAATCTACATTAAGCTGACATGGCATGAAATGTAATTCTTTTTTTACAGTGCTGTACTTCAATGCATTGAGGAAATAGTACATTAAGACGATGAACGTTCTGCTAAAAAATTCAAAACGAGCTTCAGTCCCGATTGCATTTAAAAATATCAATCAGCACCATCAGAAGGTCCATAAAGAAACTTGGATGGACTTATGGCAAAACCCGGTAAGCATCTATGATCATAGCTATACTGTACAGTGACTAATTTTCAATATTTATGCATTTGTTTACAAAGAGTGAAATATTTTCATAGGACCGACCCTATGATCAGGGACAACAACAAGGCCCTGCACCTTAGCCAAGTGCAGCAGTGGATGGATGTTGAGGAGACCTTTGACAATGTAATATTTGCTGACGAAACAACCGTTGCTTTGGAGCGCTTTGCTTTGATGTGCTATAAAAAAAAGGGTCGGCACGTTGCAAAACCGAAGGCCAAACATCCCATTAAACTTCATGTTTGGGGGGCCATATCCCGTCAGGGACCAGGACCAATAGTTGTCTTCGAAGGTTAGTTCAAAAATACTGTACAGCTTAAATTTTAACAGCATCTTAAATAGTTTCTAAATATCGCTGAATTTTGACTTGCAAATATACAGGAATTATGGACCGACACTATTACCAAGAAAGCATAATAAAATCTGCGCTGGCACCATACATTCAGCACCACTTTAAAGGACCTCATCGCTTCTTCCAAGGTAAAAATTAACAAATTTTTTTTTTTTATAATTTCTGGAAGAATGTTTTCTAATATTTATCTTTATTTATAATACAGATAATGATCCAAAACATACAGCGTCAAGACAGTGTATTGCTGAGGAGGGGATCAACTGGGTGAAAACACCAGCCGAGTATGTGTCTTTTGTTCTTGGTTGCTTTATGTTAGACAAACTCGTTCATGAAATGAGCAAAAGCAAATTTCTTCTTAACTCTTCTTCTTTGCCTCTTGCCGGCAGATCACCAGATCTCAACCCCATCGAGCTGGTTTGGCTGAAGGAGTTTGTCAGACGTGAGGCTAAACCATGGAACAAAGCTGAGCTTCTCCAGGCCATTGTGACCTTCTGGACAGACCACCTGACAAAAACGACCTGCAATAAATACATTGATCACCTTCAGAAGGTTTTGCCGGCAGTAGTACAGCGTGACGGGGGTTCTACCGGAATGTAGAAATGTATATTTATTGATGTTTTTTCATTATTTATTAAAGAAAATTGCTGATCATAATAGCCTGCTGTGTTTCATCTCTTCAGTACACAAAGAATGCAAAAACACAAACTTTTGGCTAAGGCCCGTTATTAGAAAATACAGAAAATGTTTATTTTACGATCATTTAGTTCGATGTATTTCAATGTTAAGGTTTCAGTTAATATATTGACAATCTAAAAATCATTGGGTTGAATTTGGGTAATTTTTAGCCTAGCTGCTGGGTGAATAGAACCATGTGAATTAGTACTTGCACAAACTTTATTCTCTAAATCTTTAAACATTGATTAAATATAAATTAATCATCGATTTAATGTTATACACAGTAATTGTTATGCTTACATATAGGCATAAACTTAATTTTTTGAGGTGCATGACGCCTTTATTATTATGAAGTGAAATGAATGACTACCATTCTCTTGTTTTGCGGACACAAAGAGCAAAGATAATTCGTAGTCCAGTTGTGATCATCAGGATCAATGGCACGGAAAATCTTGAAATATTATTATCATTTTTTCTCTGCGACACTTTTCCTACTGTGTTAACAGAAAAATGTCAAACGAATTTAGTATTTTGACAAGACGAATAAAAATAGCTAATATGCTAACTTACTTTTTTCTCTCTCTCTGCAACACTTTCCTATTGTGTTGTAAATGTTAAACGAATTGTTTCCTGACAAGACGAATAAAAATAAATACAATTGTTGTACAATATTTTAATTTTCTCTGTGACACTTTTTTTCCCTACTGTGTTACATAAAATGTTAAACGGATTTTGTGTCTTAAAATAATTAATATAAATTAAAGTCAAAATCAATAAATTCAAGACTTAAGATAACAATAACAATAATTATTCAATAACAAATACAAATTTGTGCAGACTACAGTTTTATTTGTTAGCTTATCTCTCTTTCTTTCAGTAGCAGAAATTTAAATGTGAGATTCTGGAAACGAAATCTAAATTTAGCGAGAACGGTCGGGTCGGGAAGAAAATTATTCTAAGCGGACAGCGGGTGAACAAAGAGTGAATATATAACCTCCGATATATAATCGATCAATGTGGGAAGAGTTTCGCACAAAAAAGAAACCTTAAAGTACACATGAAAGTCCACACTGGGGAGAGGCTGTTCACCTGTGATCAGTGCGGGAAGAGATTCTCACATAAAGCAAGCCTCAACGAACACATGACAAATCCACACAGGAGAGAAACCGCACACGTGTGCTCAATGTGGGAAGAGTTATACACAAAAGGGAGGCCTTAAAGAACACATGAAAATCCACACTGGAGAAAAGCCACACACGTGATCAATGTGGGAAGAGTTTCAGAATATCAAGCGTTTTTAAAGAACATCTGCTTACTCATTCTAGAGAAAGGCTATATAGCTGTGATCAATGCGATAAAAAGGTTTTTAGGGCAAGTTCCCTGAAGGATCACCTGAAAGTTCATACAAAGGAGAAGCCTTGCGTATGTTATTTGCGTGGAAAGAGTTTTAGTCAGATGGGTAGTTTAAAACTACACCAGAAAAGACACAGCGGTGTGAAGGATCATGTTTGCTCTGAGTGTGGTAAGGCTTTTTTTACAGATGGTGCACTAAAAGTGCACAGGACAGTTCACACGAGAGAAACACCTTACAAGTGTTCACACTGTGACAAGAGCTTCAAACGCTCAGATTATCTGAAAATACATGAGAGGATCCACACTGGAGAGAAGCCGTTTCACTGCCATTCATGTGGGAAGAGTTTCACTCATTTTTCTGTTTTAACCAGTCATAAAAAAAAAACGCATGTCTGAAATTAGAGTAATTACAGAGTAGTAGTTTGAGTTATATGATAATTGATTAATCAAAGATTATTTGAACAAGTAAAGAACTGATTGTTGATTATTTCAGATGAATGTTTTTTTTTTTTATTAACCATTTTATTATACTCATTTTATTATCACTATTCAGTTTATTATTCATAAGTTTTTTTTCCCCAGGCCACATCCCACCTGAACAACACATAACACACGTCAGTATTGCACATCTTCTTCTGTAAATAGCACATATGCACATTCACAGTTTTGTCAATGGACATTTTTCCTTTTTCTGTATATTTTTATTACTATTGTCTATTCTCTCTAAAATTAATGTTTTATTACATGTTATTTTGTACTTTCTGTACTGGAAGCTCCTAACACTAAGACAAATTGCTTGTGCGTGTAAACACACTAAGCAATAAAGCTCTTTTTGATTCTGATTCATTTGTCTTTCTTTGTTTTAAAATGTATATCAATAAGGGTGGATTGCACCAAGAAGGATTAAATTAAGCAAAGTTTAGAGCCAATCAAGTATTTGCTGATCTGGGTTTTATTTTAAATCGAGCTGTGTTGCACCTCTTAATTTTAAACGCAGATTAACAAATTGGGGATTAGAATTCTAACGTGCTATTAAAATCTGCTACGATTAATTTTCTCTGCCATGATGAATTCACCATGTAATGAAACAGCAACAATGTTAATATTCCTTATCCTAAACTCTGTCTCTGACATAAGTTGCTTTTGTCCAGTGGTGTAGTCTAGTTTTTTGTAGTGAGTATACTGTGATTTTTCCTTCCCAGCCTCATACTCACCCATCCCAGAGCAGCCTCTCATAAGCACCACCACACTCACTAAACAGGGCTCTACGCTTACTTTTATTTTTAGGAGCACTTGTGCTGCTAATTAAAAGAAAAAAATCAGGAGCACCTTCTGCTCAATAACAAATTAGCCTTCCCATTACGAAGTAATATTGGAATCCTTAAAGTGATTTACAGGGGCATTTTTTCTAACTTTATTTGAAGTGTTACCTTTTATGTCAAATTCAAAAGTGTATTTTTATAAGCTTTTTTTCAAAATTTCTAATTAAAACTGCAATAAGAAGAATAGGTTACCGATCAAATAAAATCATTATTAACTTAATTAATTTGCACTACAGAGGTGGCACAGAAGAACACAAAACTGGCTTGTAGGTATTTACAGACATTTAATGAGGCTCAGAGGTGGCATGAGTGCAATTAACTTCATAAATTCTTGTTGAGATTAATGTTTTGAATATAGAAATATTCAATGATTTAAATAACTGAAATGATACTTTAAAAATGAAACTAAGACTGCCATTAGATGGCGGCAAGTTACTGATTTTATCACTGAATCATTCATTCAATTGATTCGTTCGAACGTTCATTCAAGAAAAAAAAAAGTCCCTGCGTCCCAATGTGCATACTATCCACCCTATCTGCCCCAAATAGTATTGAAAATTACTAATGTCACATTTAGGATGGATAGTATGCACATTGGGACACAGGCAGTGATTGTCTTTATGAATGAGTAATTGAATTGACCTTTCGCAAAGAGCTTGATTGACAGGCGATCTGACCAATCAGAACGCAGAGATTATGTGCCGCTGCTATCCGCCATCTTGCCCGACAGCTGTGACAGGTTTCCATAGAAATACATGTTAAAACGGGGTAAAAAAGATCGACTGAATTGAAACTTTTTCAATATAACTAAATATAAAAATTGGCGCAGGGTTAAGCTGTGCTGTTGTTGGCTGCTACGGTAACGGCAATAAGGAATTCCTTTAAAGTACTTGTTTTGCGTACCAGAAAACCTGTCATGTCCGGCGCTGTATGCATGGCTTGCAGCGCTAAAGTTAAATGCTGAGTGTTAAATAATAAAATAATGTTAAAACGTATGCTCTTATCATTCTGTTGGCAAAATCCTTTGAACTTCGCCCTGATCGGGAGCTGTATATGCACATATGCGCTCATCTGTTTTCAGTGCAGCTAACCTCGCTTCATGTCATCTTCCCACTCATTAAACTATGACAGGTCCTTTACTGCAAAAATACTGTCACTGCAACACTCTAAAGTGATGAAACTATGGCGCTATGTACTTTTTAAAACCATTTTTATAGGTTTCAAGTTATATTGTTGGCTCGGATAATATGTAAATACTAGTGCTGTCAATCGATTAAAAATTTTTTACTAATTAATCGCACATTTTTCTAAAATTAATCGCGATTAATCCCACCTAACATTAAAGCTTTTAAATATACTTTTATATTGCAATAATTTCACATTCAATCTTCAAATGTACAAACAACATAAAGACAGTATATTTTTAATATTTCTTTAATGGCATATTTTTTATGATTGAAGGCCAGCATCACTGATATCAATACTACTGATGTCTCTATAAAATTGTTTTTCCCCTTAATATTTAACCATTGACTGTAGCCATTCAGCATTACAGTATAATTAAGAGCTACCAATTTTAACATTTATTAGACTTAGGCCTGGTTTCACAAACGGGGCTTAGCTTAAGCCAGGACTAGGCCTTAGTTAAATTAAGATATTTAAGCAACTTTTACAAAAATGCCTTAGAAGAAAACATTACAGGTGTGCCTCTTGACACAGAACAGTGACACTGACATATTTTAAGATATGTCAGAGCAAGATATTTTCAGTTGAGACAGCTCAAACATGCATTTTAAGCCTTGTCTGTGAAACTGGGGGTTAACTTCTAATTTAAGTGAACTTAAAACAATCTTCACACGAACCCATTACAATAAATGACATATTTAGCTACCTGTGCCCTTCAGCAGAAATATACAGAAAATGAATTACCAAACACTAAATTCTAAATTAAATATAGATGAACCCCTTAAAACTATAAAAGTTATTGATTTCCTCTTTTTTTTCTTTTGTTCTTGGATTAATAGACATCACAGCAGCTGGTTATTATTATTTGCCTGCTATTGCTTTAAAAGCTGCTGCTGCTTTCTGACCCACTTCAGGTCTTAGTCTCTTCTAATGAACTGACGAGTTGAATCGGGTGTGTTAGATGAGGGAGACATGTTCTTAAATGTGACGCATATCATATTACATGCATGCACACAGTTTCAAGGCAGCTTTAATCGCCTTTTTGGTAACTTCATGCCTTAACTGACGGCATAACTAGGACATTGCATGCACGTAGTTTCTTTTGCTGTTTGATATGAAATGATACAGGCTACAGCGCGCGCCGGCACCTTTGTGCGTGTATTTGAAGAGTGCGTGCTACGAGCACAGTATCTTTTCCGCGCTCGTTTGACTCGCACCTGTCGCGGAGGCGACGTTAGAGCGCGCGTCTGAAACGTCTCCCATTTGATGTGGTCATAAAGACGTTCTGCATCTAAATAAACACAATCCTTTTCAAGAAAAAAGAGACAGAGGCAGCAGTTGTGAATTTTTCCTATTTAAAGCTTGACTCTTCTGTAGTTACATCGTGTACTAAGACCGACGGAAAATGAAAAGTTGCGATTTTCTAGGCTGATATGGCTAGGAACTATACTCTCATTCCGGCATAATAATCAAGGAACTTTGCTGCCGTACCATGTGTGCATCAGGTGCAATGATATGACGCAGCGCCTGAAAGTAGTCCCCAGCTCAGTAGCCTATGATATACCTGGGGACTACTTTCAGGCGCTGCGTAATATCATTGCACCTGCTGCACTCATGGTACGGCAGCAAAGTTCCTTGATTATTACGCCGGAATGAGAGTATAGTTCCAAGACATATCAGCCTAAAAAAATCGCAACTTTTCATTTTCCGTCGGTCTTAGTACACGATGTAACTACAGAAGAGTCAAGCTTTAAATAGGAAAAATATCGAAACTCTTTGGTCATTTTTGATGACCAAATGCTAATGGTCCAATCCGATTCAATGAACTATGCTAAGATAAGCTAAAAGTGCTACCGCCAGACCCGGAGATCGGCTGAATGGATTCAAAAACGGTAAAACTCAACTTTTTAACTCTAGGGGAGGTGTAAAATTAGCCTATTTTCAAAAAAGTGGAGTGTTCCTTTAAAAAGCATTTACGTATTCAAATCTTAGGTGTTTATTAAGATCCTATCTATTGAAGCCCATAATAATATTTAAAATATTAGTAAGCTTAATATACATATAATTATAATTTATTGGGTACTTTCAATTGGGAGGTGGCTGTCCCGAACCCTAACCCCTAAATTTCAACTGATATATTCAACTTATATTGAATGATATTGAAATAATTGGTCCCACTTTATATTAAGTGTACCTAATACCTGTGTACTTACTACGTACACATCTAGTTACTATGTATGTAACCACAGTGTAAGTACACATTGGTACATAGTATCTACAGCTGTAATATTTCTGTAACTACACACATGTAACAACCCTCAGACATTGGTAACAACACTTTTTTCACGTCACTAAGTACTCGTGTAACAGGAATTATATAACTACATTTTGTAACAACAGTATGTATAAGAGTAATTGGAACAATTTGATCCAGGGGGTGGAAACGGGTAGGTTTAGGGATATGTAAAGTGGGAGGAGTTGGTGCTCCACTGTAATACCAGTGTACTTACATGGTAACTCCTCAGGAGCTGTCCACTTAATATAAAGTGTAACCTCCTGGACACCAACCACAATTTATATGTAAAGCCTAACTTACTGGCCACTGCTGTGTAACATCAAAGTAATTACATGGTAAATCCATAGGAATTGTCTACTTAATATAAAGTGTAACACTTTCTTTACCAAAAAGTGCTGTTAGTCCTGTTACACATTTGTACTTTCATTACCAAAAAGTGTTGTTACCAATGTCCTGTTACACATTTGTACTTACACATACCATTCAGTGGGTTGTTACATATGTGTAGTTACACAAACATTGTCGTAGATACTATGTATCAATGTGTACTTACATTGTGGTTACATACTATGTACACATCGAGTTACTATGCAAGTACGCAGGTATTAGGGACACTTAATATAAACTGGGACCCAAAAAAATATTTATTTTACATTTTCTTTGTAAATTTTGCCCCGCATTTTACATGTCACTACCGAAACAGTATATGTTTTAGTCCATTGTCCGAGTCTGATTTTAACTAAACCCATACATTTATGATCAGGAAATATTCCTGTCCCTCAAAGTTACAAGGTGCGAGTAGATAGGTCTCATAATTTTGAGGTAAATGTGTTAAAAAATATGACAAATCTGTGTGTAACTTTAAGGAATGTCACTACCGAACACCTTTTTTCTGCAGTTAAGCACTTTTTTGGGAGTTATTCCATATCATTTAGTTTTTACATGTGTACCACTGTTCAGAACTGTGCTAGCTAACCATGTGCTGATTAGCATCTTTGAGCTAGGTTCAAAAGTATCTAAAATTGTAATTACCGAAATAGTTAGGTGGAGTTTCGGTAGTGACATCTTTGGTTTTTTTGGGTGTTAAATTGTCACTACCAAAGCAGTCACGACCGAAACATGTCATCATTGTTTTGATAGTGACAAAAGGGAACACATAATCCTCATAATTGGGGGAAATAAACAAAATATTAGTACAATTATGCAAATGTTTTTTTTTATTATTATTTTAGTATGTTTTAGTAGTGTTTTAGTTTGTGAGTTAAAATTCTGTAATGTGATGTGGTCGCTACCAAAGCATTTCTGTCACTATTGAAATGTGCAGTCACTACCGGAACATGGGATGTTTTGTCAAAAATAAAGTATATTGAATTATCAACTAAGATGTTATGATATTTTTTGGTTCAATGTATATTCAAACTAATGAATCCTTAACTTTGAAATCAGTATGATCAACTTTTTTCCTTTTACAAAGAAAAACTGGATTCAAAATGCAACAAATCTCATAAATTGCACTTGAAATATTGTTAAAAATTTAATTGTTATTGATTTACCTCAGATTTTTTAGAAAATAGCAAATACGTATATATTATATGTAAGCAAAGTAGAAGTAAGCAAAATCTTAATAGGTCAATATAACCCTTCTAATAAATTATTATTACTGTGTTTCGGTAGTGACAAATTTAGGGAGAGGACAAATATTCCAAAACTTTTAACCTGTTAGCCTGCACCACGCCGGCGCACTGAACGCTCTTTGTTTGCACATGTCATTGTTTGTGAATAGATTAAATGAAACGGGACAAAGTTAATCTTGACAAACTATATATCATTCTGAAGGTCTAAGCCTCAAGCATCGATGAAAGATCGCTGTTTTTCGATAGAAAGCTTATAAGGAATGTATTTGCTAAATTTGTGTAAGCAGTACACATCAAAACATTTATAAAGAAGTGCAGTACATACCAGATTCATCCTGATAACGAGACACAAACGTATCCACTGCTGTAAATCCCAGTTTAGTTTGAGAGATAAGGATCCACGGAACAACATCTCATAGAGCACTTTTAGTCCAACGAAACAATAACGTTGTAATTTGGATCGTTATTCCTCTGTTTCAGTTTAATTTCTTCAAGGAGAGTTATTATTTGTGTCCGTTATGGAATAAATTACGCTCAAAAACAGCATCTTGGTGGTAAAAAAACATCACAGTTTTGTAGCATACAGTCTCACAGACAGAATGAGACCATCCCCCCCAAAAAAAGTCAACGATACGCGGAAGATTGTTTATTTGAATTCTGGCGCTCCCTCGTGACGGCTCGTGACGCACGCTGTGACGCACCTGTCATCTGAGGGGGGCGTAACTTAGCGATCGCCTTTTTGGACAAATAAACCTTTTTTTTTAGAAACTAGAAAAATCTCAGAAAGATGGTTGCAGGAATCTCATTTTTCATGGTATCTCCTTCAGATTTGAAATATAAACTCATGAGACATGTGACTTTCAACCCATTACTTTTCTGGATTGCTCCAGGACTGATCTCATGTATTTTTATATGAAATTTAAAAAAAATTCAGTGTGGTACAATTTTTTTCAAGGCACTTCAGTGTCTATAACTTTTTATATTTTTGAGCATTATCAACTCTGGATGATGGATAGTAAAGCCCAAAGGGTCTTCTTTCCAAAGACACCAAAAGTGAACTGAAATCAGGAACTGTTATCATTTTAAGTAAGTTAGTCATTTTCAGCTGTGATTCCCAATATGGGGGGTTAGGGTTAGGGTTAGGTTAGGTTAAACCAGAAAAATGCTAAATAAATTAAACAATTTTTAAAGCTTGGGCTCCTAAACATTAGGTCACTCACACCCAAAAGCAGTTATTGTAAATGAAATGATCACAGATAATAGTTTTGATGTACACTGTTTGACTGAAACCTGGCTTAAACCAAATGATTATATTGGTCTAAATGAGTCTACTCTACCAAGCTACTGTTATAAGCATGAGCCCCGTCAGACTGGTCGTGGTGGCGGTGTCGCAACAATATATAGTGATATTCTCAATGTTACTCAGAAAACAGGATACAGGTTTAACTCATTCGAAATACTTCTGCTTAATGTTACACTGTCAGATATGCAAAATAAATCTGTCCTATCTCTTGCTCCTGTGTATAGACCGCCAGGGCCATATACTGATTTCCTAAAAGAATTTGCAGATTTCCTCTCAGACCTATTGGTTAATGCTGATAAAGCGCTAATTGTCTGACATTTTAACATTCACATTGATAATACAAACGATGCGTTAGGACTTGCGTTTACTGACCTAATAAACTCTTTTGGAGTCAAGCAAAACATCACCGGGCCCACTCATCATTTTAATCATACGCTAGATTTAATTATATCGCATGGAATTGATCTTACTAATATAGATATCGTACCTCAAAGTGATGATGTTACTGACCATTTCCTTGTATCGTGCATGCTGCGTATTACTGATATTAACTGTAGGGCCCCACGTTATCGTCCGGGCTGAACTATTGTTCCAGCCACTAATGACAGATTCACAAATAACCTGCCTGATTTATCTCAGCTGCTCTGTGTACCCATAAATACAAATGAACTTGACAAAATGACTAGCAACATGGGCACTATCTTCTCTAATACGTTAGAAACTGTTGCTTCAGACCAAGGCTGCATCTCATTGCTAGTTTTACTTGATCTTAGTGCTGCGTTCGACACTATAGATCATGACATACTATATGGGTATTCAAGGGCAGGCTTTAAGATGGTTTAGATCCTACCTGTCAAATCGCTACCACTTTGTTTATTTAAACGGGGAGTCATCTCAATTATCACCAGTAAAGTATGGAGTACCACAAGGATCTGTCCAAGGTCCTCTGCTATTTTCAATATACATGTTGCCCCTTGGTAATATTATTAGAAAATACGGGATTAGTTTCCATTGTTATGCTGATGATACTCAACTATATATCTCAACAAGACCAGTTGAAACTTCTAAATTATCTAAGCTAACAGAGTGTGTTAAAAATGTAAAAGATTAGATGACCAATAATTGTCTCCTATTAAATTCAGATAAGACTTATGTATTACTTATTGGACCAAAAAACAGTACACAGAATCTCTTGGATTACAATTTGCAACTAGACGGATGTACTGTTACTTCCTCTACAGTCAAAAATCTGCATGTTATATTAGACAGCAACTTGTCTTTTGAAAATCATATTTCCAATGTTACAAAAACAGCATTCTTCCATCTTAGAAACATTGCCAAGCTACGGAACATGTTACCTGTTTCTGATGCAGAAAAGCTCGTTCATGCATTCATGACCTCTAGACTGGACTATTGTAATGCACTGCTAGGTGGTTGTCCTGCATCTTCAATAAACAAGCTACAGGTAGTACAAAATGCAGCGGCTATAGTTCTTACCAGGTCAAGAAAATATGATCATATTACCCCAATTTTACAGTCTCTGCACTGGCTACATATTAAGTTCCGTATCAGTTACAAAATATTATTACTATTAGGCCCTAAATGGTTTAGCTCCTGCGTACCTAACTAGTCTTCTGTCACACTACAATCCATCACGCTCCCTAAGGTCGCAAAACTCTGGACTCTTGGTAGTACCTAGGATAGCAAAGTCCACTAAAGGAGGTAGAGCTTTTTCATATTTGGCTCCCAAACTCTGGAATAGCCTTCCTGATAACGTTCGGGGTTCAGACACACTCTCTCTGTTTAAATCTAGATTAAAGACACATCTCTTTAGCCAAGCATTCATATAATGCATTCATATAATGCATCTCATATTCTTGTACTGCAGTTATATCTGATCAAACACACATTATTATCCTTTAGCTTTGGTTGAACAAATAATTTTTGCTTGGATGGAACAACAGCTACGCTAACTATGTCTCTATTTGTTTCTCTGTTTCTGCCACGGGATTAATTACACAAGCTTCAGTCTGGATCCAACCCTTAAATGATCTGAGATGACCAAACACCTGAGAAGAGATGATGCCAACCCCTCAGACAACCGTATATAAATATATTGTAGAAACTTAATTTCCTGTAAAGCTGCTTTGCAACAATTGTATCGTAAAAGGCGCTATAAAAAAAACTTGAATTGAATTGAATTAATGGTGTTTTTTGCTCTGGCTGTCTTGACATCAGAAAAGTCCAAAAAAGAAAACCTGACAGTGAAAACATACTGTACCTGGATTGCATGAAGAGAACAGTATGGACTGTCAATCCTCCAAAGAGAACTTGAGGTAAAATATATATATTTTTATTTGACCTTTGTTCACTCTGTTGCAGTAGTCCCTCAAGGAAACATCATAAATGCAGGAGTATTGTTGTCATAGATCTACTAACATTTCCTCCATTGTAGGCACTGGACACGCCTACATCCTGTCACTCATGTCATCAGAAATCACTGGCTCTCCATTGAAATGGAGGGTATTGCCTTGATACTACTAAACATTACCCTGATGTGTTTGATTCATTGTTTCAGCATGTTTTTTGAACAATTAAATAGAATTAAAATTGCCAGCAAATAAAAGATTCTCAGCAGATGACGTGTTGTTTTATGGGACAAAATTAACCGCGCCCTTGGTGCAACCCATTTGGGCCCCACATGGGTGTGTTCATCAGTTAATTGCAAAAGTCTATATTATAGTACACAGAAAAAAGAATATGCACATTTGAATTCATACAGTACATTTATTTGTGTAGCAGTGTTACATGTAAACAGAACAAGAAACTAATTGTTCAGAGAGCTTGAACATATTACATAGTTTTATAGCTTTGAGAGAAAAAGTTCACATCCTGAGAATTGAGCCAAATAACAAAAACAATCGATAAAAATACCAAATAGATCAGCAGTAACAGTAAAACCATAACAATATCCATCCCTACACAGTACACAATTTTCCACGCTTTTGAATCCTGTAGAAATATCCTGCCACAAACAGGACAGATGTGAGTCTTTTAATTTGCGTGAATTTTCTGGTGAGGCAGCTCTTTAGTGTGAATTCTCATGTGATGATCAAATCCTCGTTTACAGGTGAAATAACATCAGACAGAGCATGCTGCACAACTTCTTGTCCAGGCCCTTGTCATTTCTAGGCTGGACTACTGCAATGCTCTTCTGGCTGGACTTCCATCATGCACAATCAAACCTCTACAAATGATTCAGAATGCAGCGGCACGACTGGTCTTCAACGAGCCCAAAAGAGCCCATGTTACACCTCTCTTTATCTCCCTGCACTGGCTACCAGTCGTGGCTCGCATCAAGTTCAAGACACTGATGCTTGCATACAGAACGACCACAGGCTCAGCACCCGCCTACTTCTACTCACTATTACAAATCTACATCCCCTCCAGAAGTCTGAGATCTGCTAGTGAGCGACGCCTTGTGGTACCATCATAGAGAGGCTTCAAAATCACTTTCCAGAACATTTTCATTCACCATTCCTGGCTGGTGGAATGATCTTCCCACCCCTATCAGGAATGCTGATTTGCTAACAATTTTCAAGCGATGGCTGAAAACTCATCTTTTTCATCACTATTTGAAAAAAAACCTTTTTCTCTTTCCTTTAATCTTTCCCTGTCTAGCTTGTACTTATTTGAACAATGCCTGAAATTTGGTTTTAAGAGCACTTTCTGTGTCTGTTTTACCTCTTTGAGATGAACTACTTGATGTATTCCACAATTGTAAGTCACTTTGGATAAAAGCATCTGATAAATGAATAAATGTGAATGTAAACATAAATGTAAACTCAATCCACACTGAAAGCAGCTGAAATGCTTTATCCTAGTATGAATTAACATGTGATTCTTAAGGTTTTCATTACATGTGAAAGAGTTTCCTCACTGAAAACAGCTACAGTCAGGTCCATAAATATTGGGACATCGACACAATTCTAACATTTTTGGCTCTATACACCACCACTATGGATTTCAAATGAAACGAACAAGATGTGCTTTAACTGCAGACTGTCAGCTTTAATTTGAGGGTATTTACATCCAAATCAGGTGAACGGTGTAGGAATTACAACAGTTTGCATATGTGCCTCCCACTTGTTAAGGGACCAAAAGTAATGGGACAGAATAATAATCATAAATCAAACTTTCACTTTTTAATACTTGGTTGCAAATCCTTTGCAGTCAATTACAGCCTGAAGTCTGGAACGCATAGACATCACCAGACGCTGGGTTTCATCCTTGGTGATGCTCTGCCAGGCCTCTACTGCAACCGTCTTCAGTTCCTGCTTGTTCTTGGGGCATTTTCCCTTCAGTTTTGTCTTCAGCAAGTGAAATGCATGCTCAATCGGATTCAGGTCAGGTGATTGACTTGGCCATTGCATAACAGTCCACTTCTTTCCCTTCAAAAACTCTTTGGTTGCTTTTGCAGTATGCTTTGGGTCATTGTCCATCTGCACTGTGAAGCGCCGTCCAATGAGTTCTGAAGCATTTGGCTGAATACGAGCAGATAATATTGCCCGAACCACTTCAGAATTCATCCTGCTGCTTTTGTCAGTAGTCACATCATCAATAAATACAAGAGAACCAGTTCCACTGGCAGCCATACATGCCCACGCTACCACCACCATGCTTCACTGATGAGGTGGTATGCTTAGGATCATGAGCAGTTCCTTTCCTTCTCCATACTCTTCTCTTCCCATCACTCTGGTACAAGTTGATCTTGGTCTCATCTGTCCATAGGATGTTGTTCCAGAACTGTGAAAGCAAGGGACTGCTCATGATCCTAAGCAAACCACCTCATCAGTGAAGCATGGTGGTGGTAGCGTGGGCATGTATGGCTGCCAGTGGAACTGGTTCTCTTGTATTTATTGATGATGTGACTACTGACAAGAGCAGCAGGATGAATTCTGAAGTGTTTCGGGTAATATTATCTGCTCATATTCAGCCAAATGCTTCAGAACTCATTGGACGGCGCTTCACAGTGCAGATGGACAATGACCCAAAGCATACTGCAAAAGCAACCAAAGAGTTTTTGAAGGGAAAGAAGTGGACTGTTATGCAATGGCCAAGTCAATCACCTGACCTGAATCCGATTGAGCATGCATTTCACTTGCTGAAGACAAAACTGAAGGGAAAATGCCCCAAGAACAAGCAGGAACTGAAGACGGTTGCAGTAGAGGCCTGGCAGAGCATCACCAGGGATGAAACCCAGCGTCTGGTGATGTCTATGCGTTCCAGACTTCAGGCTGTAATTGACTGCAAAGGATTTGCAACCAAGTATTAAAAAGTGAAAGTTTGATTTATGATTATTATTCTGTCCCATTACTTTTGGTCCCTTAACAAGTGGGAGGCACATATGCAAACTGTTGTAATTCCTACACCGTTCACCTGATTTGGATGTAAATACCCTCAAATTAAAGCTGACAGTCTGCAGTTAAAGCACATCTTGTTCGTTTCATTTGAAATCCATAGTGGTGGTGTATAGAGCCAAAAATGTTAGAATTGTGTCGATGTCCCAATATTTATGGACCTGACTGTATAAGGCTTTTCCCCACTATGAGTTCTCATGTGTTTCGTAAGGATTCCTTTCTGTGTGAAACTCTTTCCACACTGAGAGCAGCTGAAAGGCTTTATCCCAGTATGAATTAACATGTGCTTCTTAAGGTCTGCTTTACGTGTGAAAGTGTTTCCACACTGAGAGCAGCTAAAAGGCTTTTCTGAAGAGTGAGTTACCAAATGATCCTTAAGGTGTCCTTTCTGTGTAAAACTCTTTCCACACTCAGAGCAGCTGAAAGACTTTATCCAAGTATGAATTAACATGTGAGTTTTAAAGTTTGTTTTACGAGTGAAAGTGTTTCCACACTGAGAGCAGCTGAAAGGCTTTTCTGAAGAGTGAATATGCAAATGATCCTTAAGATAACTTTTCCTGGTAAAACTCTTTCCACACTGAGTGCAGGTAAAAGGCTTTATTCCAGTATGAATTAACATGTGATTCTTAAGGTTTTTGTTACACGTGAAAGTTTTTCCGCACTGACAACAGCTGACAGGCTTTTCCTCACTATGAATTCTCATGTGTTTCATAAAGCTTCCTTTATATTTGTAAGTGATTCCACACCGAGAGCAGCTGAAAGGCTTTTTGACGTCTGTTATTTGAATGCTGCAGCTCACTGATTTTTCTCCATTGACATCATGATCTTTCTGATGCTGATATTTCTCCTCCACCTCATTCAGATCTTGTCTTTCTTCTTTCACTTTCATCAGGCCTAAAATTAATAAATGAGAATTAATTGTTACATTTGGAAAAAGGAAAACATTTGTGTACTAGGGCTGCAACAATTGATTATTTTCATAATTGATTAATCCAATGATTATTAGAATGATTAATCAACAAATCATCGATTATTTCACTGATTAATCAGTAGACATTGACTGATTATTTAGCCTTTGCAATTAGTTAAAACAGGGGTCTCCAACCGGCTCTCTCATGTCTCATATACATATATACACATATATTTATATATATATATAAATAAATGGAGACGTGAGAGAAGAATGAACGGTATTCATGTGCTGTGTAAAATACTTCTCTGAGCATGTGCGCACTTTGGAAAACAGTGCAACAGCGAAAGACAACAAATCGAGTTGTCTTTCGCTTTCTTCTTCTTGTGGTTTAAAATTGCTTAAAATGTCATGAAACCCCCTGTTTCAGCACTGGTTAGTTCTCACCACAGTTTTAAAAAACGCTAAAAAAGTGGGTGTGGTGCGCAGCGGAGCGGAGGGGGAAGAGGGGAGACAGACATCACAGACAGCTTCGGGTTCAGACAGTTTCATTTCACTCCCATCGAGTTAAAAACACAAATAAATGCACAGCCATTTGCACTCTGTATCGAAAACATATATATGAACGCGCTGTTGCACCTCTGATAACTTTTAAGTCTTATTCTGTGGTGTTTATATAAGCTATATAAAGCTGTAAAAACAGTTACACTCATTAAGTGAATGAATCGGTTTTGTGCCGAACTCTTATTACAAAGCAAAAATGCTCTCAGTTACTCACGTAACCTCGGTTCCCCAAAATGAGGGAACGAGACATTGCTATGGGAAATACATTTTCCTCGAATACTACTGAAGCCTTATTGAATCACGCCAGTGAAACTTGCAAATAGCGTTCAAGCGCGCGAAATATGAGCGGGAATCCCACTCTATATAAGGCAGTGCTTGTACGTCATCCATTCAGAATCTTTGACTGAAGCAACTTGGCATTCTAAGATCCTGAGCTCGGTGACACGGCAATAAGAGCAATGTCTCGTTCCCTCATTTCGGGGAACCGAGGTTACGGGAGTAACCGAGAGCGTTCCCCCTCAATTCGGTCATTCTACATTACTATGGGAATGTATAAAATCCCGACGTGTCACAGCGATGGAGCCTGGCTTGATTAAGTATGTCAAGTTTCACATTCGGAGCCGTAATGAGAGCGGCAATGATATTGGCGAAACAGTGAAACAGAGAATGTGAAATGGCGGCGGCTTCGGCGCTTTCACATATAGATTAGTTGAAATTGTTTAATTTCAATGAAATCATGTTATGATGCACGGCCGTACCGGTATGATGGTGACCAAGTCTTAAAAGTGAACTATATCGTAACACTGTGATAAACTGATAGGGACAGCATTGAATTGGTGGTGCGTCAATACAGGGTGTATACGACCTAGTCGAAACCACTGATAAACATCTCAGATCATAGCTGAGGCTGAGTAGGTGCGTGCGCTGCTCCCACTGACAGCACATGCGAGGCAAGCGACGACACATCTAGGTTATAAAACCTTGCGAAAGTGCTGGGTGACGACCAGCCTGCCGCCATACAAATGTCCTGAATAGATATGGCATTTGCCCAGGCCCACGAGGACGCGAGTCCGCGGGTTGAGTGGGCCCGAACCCCTATAGGACATCCCACGCCCTTAGAGCTATAAGCCGAAGCAATTGCGTCGACGATCCAGTGTGACAGCCTTTGCTTGAACACAGGCAGTCCTTTTGTACGTCAACCAAAACATACAAATAGCTGCTCCGAGAGTCTGAACTGTCTAGAGCGCTCAATATAAGTACGTACCGCGCGTACAGGGCACAGTAGGAGTGTATTAAGCGGCTCCGTCCCGGTCGGTGTTTCGGGGCAGAAAGCAGATAGTGTTATGACTTGCTCTTTAAATGGAGTTGAAAGCACTTTAGGCACATAACCTTTTCTAGGCTTCAAGGTGAGTCTGCAATCACCTGGCCCGAATTCAATACACAAGACGTCAATTGAAAGCGCCTGTAGGTCTCCAACTCGCTTAACAGAGGCCAGCGCGAGCAGAAGCGCTGTTTTGAGAGAGAGTGCTCGCAAGCTCGCTGTTTGTATGGGCTCGAACGGGGGTCCCGTGAGAGCGTCAAGCACAAGCGCCAAGTCCCAAGTGGGTAGAGTAGGAGGGTTCAGCCTTCTTGCTCCTTTTAAAAACCGTATGATCAGGTCATTTCTCTCGATCGGGCGATTTTCGACGTGCGCGTGAAAGGCTGTTATAGCAGCCACATACACTTTCAATGTGGATGGCATACGACCACTATCAAATCGTTCTTGAAAGAAGACAAGGATTATTGGTATTATGCAGCTGATTGGGTCTTCACCCCGCGATATGCACCAACTTGGAAACTCTCCATTTATGTGTGTAAAGATGCCTCGTGGAAGGAGCCCTAGCCTCAGAGATAGTATTCAACACGCGCTGAGGAAGTGCATCTGTTACTGGCAAGCTCCGTCGAGCGGCCAGACATGAAGGCTCCATGACTCCAGATTTGGGTGCTAAATCGTTCCTTGTGCTTGAGAGAGGAGGTCTCTCTTCAGTGGGATAGCCCACGGGGGGGGCTACCAGCATCTCCACCAGTTCTGGGAACCACGGCTGATTGGGCCATTTCGGTGCCACTAACAGAACAGATTCCTTTTCCTCTCTGATTTTGCAAAGCACACAAGGCAGAAGTTTCACTGGAGGAAAGGCATACTTGCGTACTTTCGGCCAGCTGTGAGCTAGTGCATCCACTCCCAGGGGAGAGTGTGTCAGTGAATAAAACAGCGGGCAGTGAGTGTTCTCTGCTGATGCGAAGAGATCCACCTCCGCCCTGCCGAATACACTCCAAATCATTTTGACTGTCAGAGGGTGTGTAATCTCCACTCCCCGTGGATTACCCCGCCCCTCGACAGTAAGTCTGCGCCATAGTTCAGGCGTCCGGGGACATGTACTGCCCGGATGGAGAGGAGGTGTCGATCTGCCCACAAAAGGAGGTATCTCGCCAGCTGCAGCAGTGGTCGTGAGTTCACACCGCCTTGGTGATTTATAAACGCTACTACTGTCATGCTGTCCGTCCTGATGAGAACGTGATGGTGAAGAATGTCTGGGTGAAAGCACTCGAGCGCTAGCTGTACAGCACGGAGCTCCAGACAGTTTATGTGCCATGACTTCTCCGTTTCTGACCATGTCCCGAAGGCTGGTCTGCCATCGCATACGGCTCCCCAGCCCGTGCTCGATGCATCTGTCGTAACATTCTTTCTCCTGATCACTTGGCCAATATGAACACCCTGGCGATACAGAGTCATATTGCTCCAAGGGGTCATCATATGCAAACAGTCGCGCGTCACTTTGGCCTCGTTTACACTGCCAGTTAAATGTGACTCAATTCCGATTTTTTGCTCATATGTGTCACAGATCATATCTGTTATATGACAGTGTAAACAGGAAAAAAACGCATGCATTCGGATATAGCGAGATCGGATTCAGGCCTCATTCATATGTGGAAATAAATTGGATATAAATCGGATATGTGCCAATGCGACTGTCATGTAAATGGGCAGATCAGATTTTCTGAGGCATCGCGTTCTGTACGTCATTAAAACTTAACAATTTGGTACTTCTCCATGGTTTAATGACGTTATATGGGACCCATGCTGGCAAAATGAGTGTAAAATGCACACGGGCTGTTTTGAGCTACAGGCAAAAAAAAAAAAAAAAAAAAAGGTTCACAAAAAAATTGTTCATTAAGCCCTCGTTTAGCTATCCCAATGCTCCAAATAGTAATTAAATATCTAAAAGTATCTTTAATTGTATATTTTCTGAGAGGATTACCTTTTCTCCGCTCGCTTCTCGCGCTGACTGTCATCTGAAGAGCTCGCTTAATGGCGCTTCTGACAGCGCACGATCCCCATAAATACACAGAATTACAGTATTTCAGTATTCCCGCAATCATAATCTGTTCTGTCTTAAGTGAACGCTTGGGGAACTGATGGGGAAAAACATCTGATGTGTAACTTTATATGATTTGTGCGTTACAGTAGGACGTCTGTCTCAATGTTATCTATCAATAAAAGAAATAAGGGAATCACTCGTAGCACTTCATTGAACTGCTTTTTGTAGTTTTAATAATCAATTTATTTGTAATGAACACACTGAAGTGATTTTTACATTTGATAATTTGTTTTTCATAGGCTATATGAATGCTTTTGTTTAGATGTAAAATGATAAAGGTAATGCATTATTTGTTTCTTTCTAGACTACTTATTCCTATACTGTTTTTTTTTTTTTTGCATCTGTTCTTAAATAATAGGAAAGATAAAATAAAAAAACAGCTATATTGTGATTATTAATATAGTAGCCTAATTATTAATAAGAAAAGAACTGGAGGAAAACATAATCAACCTTGCCGATATCGACTTTTTTTTTTTTTTTCGATTCCAAAAAAATCATACATAATTTTGAAGGTCTTTTAATGGAGACTGAAAATAAAAATAACACATTTTTCAAATTTGCTCGACTCGTTTTGTCAGCACAGGTCACATTATTCTCGGGAGGAAGCACGTGTGGAGGCGCTAAATGACAACAACGCATGCGGGATGCTTCAGATGGTATGGCAAGTGTTAACACATGAATCGGATATGGGTCACAATTGAAAGAACGTGTAAACGGACAGCCCAAAAAATCAGATATAGGCAACAAATCAGAATTGAGCATCAAGACCTGCAGTGTAAACGAGGCCTTTGATGCGCAAGGTGCCCGTGTGCCATGCGTTCTGTGGCACCCGGCTCTTTAACCAGAGCTGAAGCGGACGCATATGTAGGAGCCCTAGATTGCACACTGTCGAGGCAGCAGCCATCTGACCGAGCGTCCACTGAAAGCATTTTAGCGGGGGAGAACGCCCTAATTTGAAGACTGCGAGAGAACTGATACATTTTTGTGAGTGCTCCTCCGACAGACGCGCTCGCATTTTGATTGAGTTCAGTTCCACTCCTAAAAAGGAGATGTTCTGGCTCGGTACCAGCATGCTCTTTTGCATATTTACAGTCAGCCCTAAGTTCTGAATATGAGCGAGGAGTCTGAACTTGTCGCTGAGCAGCGCGCTCTCTGATTGGGCTAAAACTAGCCAGTCGTTGAGATAGTTCAGAACGCGCATTCCGTTTTGCTTCAGAGGAGTGAGAGCATACGAGGGGCCATAAACATACGAGGGGCCAGACATACGAGGGGCCAGACATAAGCCGAAGGGCAGGACCGTGAATTGGTACGCTATCCCCTCGAATGCAAATCTCAGGAAGCGCCTGTGGCGGGGGGCTACCTGAATGTGAAAATAAGCATCCTTTAAATCCACGGAGATACACCAATCTCCCGGTCTGATATGTGAGAGGATTTGTCTCAGCGTAATCATTTTGAACGAGCGCTTTGAAAGCGCGCGATTCAGCGGCCTCAGGTCCAAGATTGGGCGGAGTCCGCCGTCTTTCTTTGGCACCAGAAAATAACGACTGTAGAAGCCGCTCTCGCGGTCTGTGTGGGGCACTGCCTCTACAGCGCGCTTTGCAAGGAGGTTGTGTATTTCCTCTCGCAGAACTTAGACATTCCGCTCCCGTACAGTGGACATTAACACACTGTTGAAACGGGGCGGTCTGCGGAAGAACTGAAGCGTGTAGCCATTCTTTATTGATTTCATAACACACTCTGATACCCCTGGCAGTGCCTGCCACGCTTCTGTGAACTGTGACAGCGGGCGAGGCAGACTGCACACCGTGAGGGGTAACTCGCCATTGGGAGGCAGGGAGTTTAATACCACACGAGTGTGAGAGTGAGTGATGGGGGAGAGGGGAGTGAGAGGAGGAAATTGCCCTGATATTGAGGTGAGTTGTGTGTGTTTTTCAACTTTATTGCACTGCATAGTGGAGCAGTCAAAACACAAACATGACAATTGCTCTCGCCACCCGCAACAGGCAGGGGGGCGTGGTGAGCACACACAGCAGAGCGAGCAGACTTCTTCAGTGGCTCATCTTCGGCGCTGGGTGCAGCTTTCCTCCATCCGAGAGACAGCATCAGGAACGTGGCTTTGATTCCGGTGCCGGTGGCCTGCCGTTTCTGTCAGGGCGGGGTCTCTGGCCCTGATGGCGCTTCGGCCACGGCTGTCTTGATCTCACCGCCGGCTCATGTTCGCGTCGAACAGCAGCAGAAGAGGCTTGTGGTCTTCCTGCGCGCTGCGCTGAAAACGAGCGGGAACGTGTAGGAGATTTCGCGCCAGCGCGCTTTGGCAGGAAGTGGCTAATGGTCTTCGACTGCTTCTGCGCTTCAACAAAGCGCTCCGTGAACGTTTCCACCGCCGCTCCGAAGAGACCTGAGGGATTCACGGGAGCGTCCAGAAGGGCCGTCTTCTCAGAGTCCTTCAACTTGGTCAGAGTCAGCCACAGGTGACGATCTAGCACCACAAGATTCCCCATATTGCGGCCGATCGCTCGAGCCGTCACCTTCATCGCTCTGAGGGCCAGATCCGTGGCGCGTCGGAGCTCTTTGAACACTTCAGGGTCCGGCCCATCCTCATCCAGAGACTTGAGTAGCTTGGCCTGATACACCTGGAGTATCGCCATCACGTGCAGTGCTGAAGCTGCCTGGCCCGCCACAGAGAAAGCCTTGCCGGCGAGGTTTGCAGTGGCGCGGCAAGGTTTAGAGGGGAGAGACGTGATGTTTCTCACTCTCCAGTTCGCCGCGGCTGAAGGACAGAGATGGGCAGCGACGGCTTCTTCCACAGGGGGGAGTTTGACATACCCCACTTGGTCAGCTCCGTCCACAGAAGACAGGAGCGAGGATCCCGGATTATGCACCCGACTGGTGAGAGACGCATTCCACGATTTCTTTATCTCGTCGTGCACCTCGGGGAAAAAGGGGCCGGGTCTCCGCGGGGCGTCTTTTCGGCCGCGATCTGACTGGAGGTACCACTCGTCCAGACGGCTTCTGGCCAGCTCGGCAGGAGGCACCCACTCCAAACCGAGCTCATCCAATGCCTTGGACAGGATGCTTAGGAGCTCGACATCACTGTGATGGAGGTCCCCCGCATCGCTGCCGTGGGGCGCAGTGTAATCCAGCGGGCTGTTAGACCACTCCTCTCTCGCAGACGCTGCCACTGAAATGGCATCATCCTCCTCTTCAGTGCCCTCCATGTCACCGAAAGACACCACATCTTGAGCGTCGGGGGAGGGGCGGAGATCAGCGGTCATGAAGCACACTGGAAGGGGACCTGCAGCAGGGGGGTGAGGAGCGCGTGGACACTGAGCCGGCGCGGGCTCGTCACCTGATCCTAACAGATCCGTATCAGAAACTCGCGGCACTTTCCTCCTTGGCTCAAAAGAGGCTATTTGGGCGAGTTCATCGCCTTGGACGATGGCCACACGAAGCCTGAGAGTCTGGAGACTCATATCCCCGCAGTGGGGGCAGTCCGACCCCCCAAGCGCCGCCTCTGCGTGGGTGCGACCCAGGCAGAAGATGCACGATTCGTGGCAATCAGAAGATTCGATTGGCTCCGCACAGGAGAGGCAATCGCGAGTCATCTTTGTCTGAATCCGAAGCTCACTGGAACACAGCAGGGGAAGAGAAGACGTGTCCGCTGCAGCGTGTAGATCACGGTGAGTAGTTCTTTCTTGATATAGGCTTCTTGCTTCTCGTAGAAGGTTTGCTGAAGGAAAAAATTCTGAATGGATGACGTACAAGCACTGCCTTATATAGAGTGGGATTCCCGCTCATATTTTGCGCGCTTGAACGCCATTGGCCAGTTTCACTGGCGTGATTCAATAAGGCTTCAGTAGTATTCGAGGAAAATGTATTTCCCATAGCAATGTAGAGTGACCGAATTTAAGGGGAACATACACTCTCCTTCGATCCATGAATGTTTCTCTCAGTTATTGTGCGCAATGTCATCTCACAATCTGATTGGCAAATTGGCAAATTTATCTGTGAATCACATGCATGCTGAACTATGATGTCTGGTCTGTGCATATCACGGATCAACTGCGATCTGTTTAACCCCTAATAGCCTATAGATACGATGGATCAGAACAATCATTCGTGTACTAATTGAACATTTAATTTACATGAAATCATCAAATTGTTACTCCATAGCAATCTCATGTGTGACCCTGGACCACAAATTTTTTTTAGAAATTGAGATTTACACATCATCTGAAAGCTGAATAAATAAGATTTCCATTGATATATGGTTTGTTATGATAGGACAATATTTGGCCGAGATACAACTAATTGAAAATCTGGAATTTGAGGGTGCAAAAAAAATCTTAAATACTGAGAAAATCGCCTTTAAAGTGGTCTAAATGAAGTTCTTAGCAAAGCATATTACTAATAAAAAAATAAGTTTTGATACATTTACAGTAGTAAATTTACAAAATATCTTCATGGAACATGATCTTTACTTAATATCCTAATGATTTTTGGCATAAAAGAAAAATCAATAATTTTGATCCATACAATGTATTTTTGGCTATTGCTATAAATATACCCCAGCGACTTAAGACTGGTTTTGTGCTCCAGAGTCACATATAACAAATGAAAATACAGAATAATTAGAGCAATAATTAACATAATAAATAACAGAGTGTGATATACACTTTCGTGCGACCCGATGGTTGGGAACCTTAAAATGAGTTAAAATGTTCAGTTATACATATTCTAACATAAATATATGTATATAACTATAACAGTAATCACTTCAGCTTTTAAAAATCATATTATGTAATTACAATTATTATTCAATGAATTCATACAAATATACATTTAGCACACAGAATAGATGACCGACAGAGAAACACTCTCATTCATCATTTAATTAGCTAGGCTACATGAAAAAGTAACTGAATGACACATTCTGCCTAACATCTCCTTCTGTAAGTCATATGGATAAGAAACAAAATAAAGGTAAGTGATAAGTAGGGATGCAACGATACCATTTTCAGAACCGATCCAATCCGATACTGAAGATTCGGAGTATCTGCCGATACCGATCTGATAAACACAATGTACTATATAGACGACTTCATTTTAATAAAAAAAAAAAAAAAAAAAAATATATATATATATATATATATATATATATATATATATATATATATATATATAAAATCATAATCTGTGACATAAATACTACAACCCCAAATCAGAAAAAGTTGGGACAGTATGGAAAACGCAAATAAAAAAAGAAAGTAGTGATTTCTAAATTTACTTTGACTTGTATTTCATTGCAGACAATATGAACACAAAATATTTCATGTTTTGTCTGGTCAACTTCATGTCATTTGTAAATATACATCCTTTCCTGTCATTCAGACCTGCAACACATTCCAAAAAAAGTTGGGACAGTAAAGCATTTACCACTTTGTAATGTTGCCATTCCTTTTCACAACACTTAAAAGACGTTTAGGGACTGAAGACACCAAGTGATGAAGTGTTTCAGGTGTAATTTTGTCCCATTCTTCCTGCAAACAAGTCTTAAGGTGGGCAACAGTACGGGGTCTTCGTTGTCGCATTTTGCGCTTCAAAATGCGCCACACATTCTCTATTGGAGACAGGTCGGGACTGCAGGCAGGCCAGTCAAGTACCCGTACCCTCTTCCTCCGCAGCCAGGACTTTGTAATGTGTGCAGAATGTGGTTTTGCATTGTCTTGTTGAAATATGCATGGACGTCCCTGGAAAAGATGTCTTCTTGAAGGCAGCATATTGTGCTCCAAAATCTCTATGTACTTTTCAGCATTAATGGTGCCATCACAGAAGTGCAAGTTACCTTTGCCAAGGGCACTGACACAACCCCATACCATGACAGACTTTTGGACTTGTTGCTGGTAACAGTCTGGATGATCCTTTTCTTCTTTGGTCCGGAGCACACGGCGTCCATTCCTCCCAAAAAATACCTGAAATACTGATTCATCTGACCACAGTACACGTTTCCACTGTGTGATGGTCCATCCCAGATGCCTCCGAGCCCAGAGAAGTCGACGGCGCTTCTGGACACTGTTAACGTAGGGCTTCCTTTTGGCACAGTACAGTTTTAACTGGCATTTGTGGATGTAACTACGTATTGTGGTACTTGACAAAGGTTTGCCAAAGTAGTCCTGAGCCCATGTGGTGATATCGCTTATAGATGAATGACAATTCTTGATGCAGTGCCGCCTGAGGGATCGGAGATCACGGTTGTTCAGCTTAGGCTTGCGCCCTTGTCCTTTACGCACTGAAATTCCTCCAGATTCCTTGAATCTTTTAATTATGTTATGCACTGTTGAAGGTGAAATATCCAAATCTCTTCCTATCTTTCTTTGAGGAACATTGTTTTTAAACATTTCAATAATTTTCTCACGTATTTGTTGGCAAACTGGCGATCCTCGGCCCATCTTTGCTCCTAAAGGACTAGACCTTTCTTGGATGCTGCTTTTGTACCAAATCATAATTACAATCACCTGTTGACATCAACTGTTTCAAATCACATCATTATTTAACCAATTTACCTCATTACTTAACCAATTTACCTCATTCCTGTCATTCAGGTCTGAATGACAGGAAAGGATGTATATTTACAAATGACATGAAGTTGACCAGACAAAACATGAAATATTTTGTGTTCATATTGTCTGCAATGAAATACAAGTCAAAGTAAATTTAGAAATCACTACTTTCTTTTTTTATTTGCGTTTTCCATACTGTCCCAACTTTTTCTGATTTGGGGTTGTATTATTAATTAGGTTAGTGGATAATTCAGCAGCAAAATATTCTCTAAAAAAAATCATGGGTGCACAATATATCTTTAATTCGAAATATTTAGTGAAACAACATTATTTATTGGGGAACAAATAAAAGTTCATAAGTGTAGGCCTAAATCTGGTAAAATGTTACACATTGCTCTTTTTATTGTTGTAAAATACATTCAAGAAAAAAAAAGTAAATATATTTATTTAATATTTATATAAAATATATACATATACTATGAAATTATAGCACAGTAATGAAGGCAGCAACATATGATATATAGGACAGAACAGTGCAGGAACACTTTATGGTGCTTTATGTTTTTGTGCCTTTCGTGGGGCTTAACAATAACACAGAATAGTATACGCACAATATCGGATTTAGATCGATCTCATCTGACTGATACCTGATCCGGCAGAAAACGCCAGTATTGGAGCCGATACCAATACTGAGTATCGGATTGATGCATCCCTGGTGATAAGACATTTTATTTTTGGATAAACTATTTTATTCACATCATAATCTCTTTTAAAATACCTTATAGGGTTATGATAATCAAAACAGTACTGAGCTAGATCAAGCTTTGATCTCTGCAAACCAAGCTATCACTTTAATTAATTTTTATATATTTTTTCCCCACTAATAAAAAGATTTTATCATTAGCTCCACACCGAAGAGCTGCTTTATTACAGAAAATCAAGTTGTAATTCTAACTGAAAGCGACACTGACTGCATAAAGTGCTATATATATAAATGTGACATGATTGGACTTTACTGGAGTACAGAACTGCAGAGCTTGAGCAAACATCCTCATCGCTGTAATCAGATGTGTTCTTAACTGCTGCTTTCTCACCGCTGCCAGTTTTTGTTGTTTATTTCGTTACTGAGAGGAAAGCGCGCAGCAAATATTTACATATTCATCCAAACGCCACTCAGCAGCTTCAGGTTCGGCTGCGTTTGCTCTGAAGCTCTGTCTGCGCCACACTGGTCAAACCACATTATTGCAGGCTCTCATATGACATTAGGTCATATGAGATGAAACAAATACTTGACAACAAAATATTTATCAACAATTTTTTTAGTGTCGACGTTGTCGATAATGTAGACTAATTATTTCAGCCCTATTGTGTACAGATGTTGTCAAAACTGTCCCTGTCCACACAGATCCATGAAAATTACTAAAAACACTGCATTATGCTGACAGGCCAGTAGATGGCGATGTCATTTGTAAAGAAACACTATGTTACTGCCGTCTACAGGGAATCTGCAGGTATCAGCACTTCAAATGTAATACTTTTAAAGGGGTTATGACCTGCATTCATTATTATTATTTTATAATGTTCTTACATAGAAATAAATGATGATTTTAGTCTCTGATTTGAAAACTCTGTTTGACGGGGCGTGTCTGTGAGACTTCAATGTAAACGCCCACTGCTGTGACTGGCTAACATCTTTGCATAGGCAGTCTTACATGTGAAACAGTCTCAAATACTTTTACAATGTTTTTACAATTACAGCGGTCATGAAAAGTGTTAATTATAGCGTTATATTTAGATCTACTCCCATCACATGAAAGGCTTCAGTGAAGAGCTCTGAACAGATGACAATCTGTTTGATCTCATCACCACATCTCGTTTTCTGCACTCTCACGAAATGCTTTTATCATAACTAACAGCAAACATGATGTAAATACTGTAAAATGTTTAGCCTATTGTGTTGTGTAAGAGAACATTATAACAAGAGTTTTAAGTGTCCAGATCAAGCGGCAACCTCCCGCTCCCTCTCTTGAAACCAACACGGAAGTGACTAAAACTGCAATTCATCGACTGGCCGCTGGAGGCTGGCTCCAAAAGGGAGTCAGTCCCATAGACCTCCCATGTTAAAATGGCCAACTTTACAGCAGAAAAAAAATATGTTTACAGCCTGGTACAAAAAGTGGTTGAAGTCTATATAGCTAATTTTGCCCTTTGTGACAACTGTGAGGGGGGTGAATTTTTTTATAACTCATCCGTTTAAATTATATTAAGCCTTAAAGTTCTGCATAATTAAGGGCGTGGCCACTTGAGTGACAGGTGGATTGTCGCTCTGCTCCAGAGAGTGAAACACCAGCCTGAACGCCAGCAGGGATAATGCTCCGAATGATTGTGAATTAAACATCTCTGATGACGTTCATTGCAATGGATTTGATCGACTTACAAGAAAAGGAAGGAAACGGATTTAATTGCGAACAGTTATTGATTTTATGTGTGATACGCTGTCACGGCATTTTAGTCCTCGCGTACAGTGCAGCCCTAGACTGACAGCTGGCACTGAGTGAATAATCTGCATTATAAAAAAAACACTTTAAAGATTATTTACGATTAATTATTGTTGCCAAGTTATCTAGTCGTTATTGCTTACAGTGCTTTGTTATATGGAGCAGTTTGTTAGATCACGATCTATCTAATTTGTTTGTCTAATGAAGTGCCGACAGACGTATATAAGTACACAAGTCACACTGTAATTTAAGTGTGGTAGACTTTAATGGACAGTAAAACGAAGGCAGAATACCATATATCTCCAGGCTGGCTGGCTGGCGTTAAGTCTTTGCACTGCAGTCACTATAGAGGGGCGTGGTTTCAGCTCAGCTTCACCCACGTCCCGCCTTTTTGCCCATTTTCGATTATCCGGGAGTGACGCGCGATGACGCGCTGCCAAGATGGCTGCGGTCGGCTCCGCCCACTTTAGGCTTCAAAAACGCTCTTCAGAAACCTACGAGTGACGTCACGGACATTACGTCCATTTTTGTTTACGTCTATGAGTGCGACGCGCAAGAGATGTGCTGTGGGGTTACATCATTTAGCCTATTCTTATTCTTTGCAATCTTATTCGCGGTCTATAGCATTTTATAATTATTTGTACATTTAACTTAACCTGCTTTGTACCTTTATTATATAATAACTGGATCAAATGAGTGAATTCAGCTTTGAGAATGAAACCAACCTGTTTGTTCCTCAGTCTCTTCTTGTTTCAGACTAAATACTGCTTCAATCCTGAAGTCTTCACTCTCCTCTTTAATAATCTCCATCTTTATAACAGTGTGTCACGTGGATCTCAGTCGCTTCAGCAGGAGTTTTTCTGTGTGTTTAAGATGAAGAGAACAATGAACAGAGAGCAAACCCAAACTAAATCTCTCCATCAGCTCCCTAGTTCAGTAGTCAGCACACTAGTTCAGTAGTCAGCGCACTAGTTCAGTAGTCAGCACACTAGTTCAGTAGTCAGCACACTAGTTCAGCAGTCAGCACACTAGTTCAGTAGTCAGCACACTAGTCAGCACACTAGTTCAGTAGTCAGCACTAGCTCAGTAGTCAGCACTAGCTCAGTAGTCAGCACACTAGTCCAGTAGTCAGCACACTAGTTCAGTAGTCAGCACACTAGTTCAGTAGTCAGCACTAGCTCAGTAGTCAGCACACTAGTAAGGGAGTGAGAGTTAAATCATCTGATGAGACAAAAACACTCAAAACTAGTGCTGCTAATTCATAAAAGAGCACAAGTTACACAGACAGTTCATATTTAGTTGTGATGTGTATACGGTAAATTAGAATTTGTAGATTATATACAATAAATCACACTAGCATGAGAAGATTTTCAGCTGGTTTGTAACAGTTGTGTTTGTGTTTGTTGTTCTCGCTGCATTTACACAGTTTAGACCAGCAGGAGATCAGCGGAGATTCGAATCACTGAATCATTTCAGAAGAAACCGATTCAATCGAGTCACTGAATCATTTAAGAAGCGACCGATTCAATCGAGTCACTGAATCATTTCAGAAGCGACCGATTCAATCGAGTCACTGAATCATTTAAGAAGCGACCGATTCAATCGAGTCTCAAAAAGCTCAGTTTCTCCGTCGCTACTGAGAAGTGAGTTAATTAGTGTTGATGATAAACTGATTCAGGACACAGGGAGCGAAATGAGACGCACCTTTCATGATTTCATGAGCAGATGCGTTTACTCTCACAAAACAACGCTTATTAATGTTAGACAAAGCATTACAATGTTACATTCAATAGCAAATAATTAATCTTGCGTCGCTTAAAAACTATACAATTGACTGAACGGTTTCTATCAGTTTAAATACTTAAAAACACAGACCTTTCTTGAGCCGAATCACAACAGACGCGGGAGCGCGCGCAGCCTTATGACGTCACGCCGCCAGAGCAAAATAAAAGTCCTCTCTGCTCTTCAATAAAACATAAACATTAATTAATTATGAGAAACTAAAACTGATTTCCAGGCCTAAAACAATCCTCTCTGCTCTTCAATAAAACACAAACATTGAGCTAATTATGAGAAACTAAAACTGTGATTTCCAGGCCTAAAACAATCCTCTCTGCTCTTCAATAAAACATAAACATTAGTTAATTATGAGAAACTAAAACTGTGATTTCCAGGCCTAAAACAGTCCTCTCTGCCCTTCACAAACCCAGCTCAGTCACAATGAACAGCTGTCATACAGAGCCAGATTACAGCTGTTCTTACTGTATGATCAAACATATATTTAAGATGAAATATACATCTAATCATAACTATATTACTTATATAGCCTGATTATCAGTTATTTAACATATAAATAATATAAATTTAACCTAAAACAGATTTGTTAGAGACACTCTCACCAGATTTAATCTTAACTATATAGAATTAAATTTAATATCATAATTATCGTGATAAGATGAAACATAACATTTGAACACGTTTATAAGGCCGTTTGTGCTTTTTCACATGAGGTTGTTCCTACCTTTTATTGTAAATTTAGAAGAAGTAGTACTAAAGTTTTTGGTGAATCGTGATTTTTTTGTTACAGTTTTCACGCATGAACATGAGATGCAGATTCTCTCACACAAGCAGGATGAACACGAAACCAGATTCTGTATGAATAAATATGAATCTGTACGTCACTATCAAGACTGTTTATTTGCAGTGGTTCAGCAGAGACACCAGAAAACTGAAGATGCTCTGTACTGTAATCAAACATCAGTTCTTTATTATTATTCCATGGTCTGTCTGAATACTCGATTCTGATTGGCTGGCAGGTGTTGATTAAATTCGTTGAACTGCACAGGTAGTTCCAGGTCAGTTTAATCACCGCTCCATATTAATGCGCTGCTTTAATAGATGCACAATAACCAAGAAGCATCACTCGCACACACACACACACACACACAAAGAGAGAGTGTGAGTTGGAAGATGGCAGATTGTGCTGCACACATACACAAACTTCTTGTCAATGCTTCCCCGCGATTTTTATTAATAAAATAGCCTAGATACTAGATCTCTACATTATATTCCTCAGCAACGATGGTAAAATGGCTGTTCTTTAAGTAATTGTTTTGTAGAGTGAGACGCGCGCAGATGCAGGTAACAACTGTCATCTCTCTCTCTCTCTCTCTCGATAATTAACTGAAATACATGCTATAATTCATTCAAATAAATGTGTTGATTGTGATCTTACCGCACTATTTCATCTCTGTGTCTGATTTGAAGTGGGTAGATGCTGAGCTAACGAGCCGTAACTGACGAAAATAACTCATTTTTACCCATTCGGTCAAATATTGCGCTGCAAAGAGCAATACTAGTTTTAACTTGTCTATAACTTGGCAAATGACCAATTGACCATGGAATAAGCGGGTTATCCGCTGCGCGTCGGGCGGTTCTTTGCCTCCACATCGTGCATTCAAATCGTTTCATGAAGTGCTGCAATGCACAGTTGAAAGACAGATGTCTACTTCTTCACAGTGTAAGTGTAAATAAAGAACTGATGTTTGATTTACTCAAGAAATAAAAATTTTACTCTAATTTTTTTTTACCTTTACTCTATAAAGCTAGTGTTTTTGTGTGTTTAAAGAACAGGGAAGAGTCTTGGCATTTGCCAATAGTTGTAGCAATACACTTTTGTACGTTTTTTATTTTAAATATCCTGTGCATGGCTGTTTGTCTTCTATATGGTGAGATTTTGGCCAAATGTATTAAACAACAAGAGAAACCGAGCGCCAATATAGCTACAATAAACTTTATAACCTGCAAACTGATGAAAACATGATGCGATTAATTTACTGCCTCAGATGTGGCTGTTTTAATGATGGACAAAACACATATTTTTGCCATTCGGTCGTCAAAAACCCATTTGAGTATGATTTTCAGAATTTAAGTGCAAGTGTCTGATCATACAGGTGCATCTCAATAAATTAGAATGTCGTGGAAAAGTTCATTTATTTCAGTAATTCAACTTAAATTGTGAAACTCGTGTATTAAATAAATTCAATGCACACAGACTGAAGTAGTTTAAGTCTTTGGTTCTTTTAATTGTGATGATTTAGGCTCACATTTAACAAAAAACCACCAATTCACTATCTCAACAAATTAGAATACTTCATAAGACCAATAAAAAAAAACATTTTTAGTGAATTGTTGGCCTTCTGGAAAGTATGTTAATTTACTGTATATGTACTCAATACTTGGTAGGGGCTCCTTTTGCTTTAATTACTGCCTCAATTCAGCGTGGCATGGAGGTGATCAGTTTGTGGCACTGCTGAGGTGGTATGGAAGCCCAGGTTTCTTTGACAGTGTCCTTCAGGTCATCTGCATTGTTGGGTCTGGTGTCTCTCATCTTCCTCTTGACAATACCCCATAGATTCTCTATGGGGTTCAGGTCAGGTGAGTTTGCTGGCCAATCAAGCACAGTAACACCATGGTCATTGAACCAGCTTTTGGTACCTTTGGCAGTGTGGGCAGGTGCCAAGTCCTGCTGGAAAATGAAATCAGCATCTCCATAAAGCTTGTCAGCAGAAGGAAGCATGAAGTGCTCTAAAATTTCCTGGTAGATGGCTGTGTTGACTGTGGTCTCAGAAAACACAGTGGACCAACACCAGCAGATGACATGGCAGCCCAAATCATCACTGACTCTGGAAACTTCACACTGGACTTCAAGCAACATGGATTCTGTGCCTCTCCACTCTTCCTCCAGACTCTGGGACCTTGATTTCCAAATGAAATGCAAAATTTACTTTCATCTGAAAAGAGGATTTTGGACCACTGAGCAACAGTCCAGTTCTTTTTCTCCACAGCCCAGGTAAGATGCTTCTGACGTTGTCTCTGGTTCAGAAGTGGCTTGGTAGCCCTTTTCCTGAAGACGTCTGAGTGTGGTGACTCTTGATGCACTGATTCCAGCTTCAGTCCACTCCTTGTGAAGCTCTCCCAAGTGTTTGAATCAGCTTTGCTTGACTGTATTCTCAAGCTTGCGGTCATCCCTGTTGCTTGTGCACCTTCTCCTACCCAAATTCTTCCTTCCAGTCAACTTTGCATTTAATATGCTTTGATACAGCACTCTGTAAACAGCCACACCTTTCAGTAATGACCCTCTGTGACTTACCCTCTTTGTGGAGGGTGTCAATGTGCATCTTCTGGATCATTGCCAAGTCTTCCCCATTATTGTGGTTTCAAAGAACAAGAGATACTCAGAATTTATACTGTAGGGATGGTCATTTATTGAAACTCAAATGTAAATATTCTAATATTTTGAGATACTGATTTTTGACTTTCATGAGCTGTAAGCTCTAATCATCAAAATTAAAACAAAAAAACTTTTGAAATGTTTTACTTTACATGCAATGAATCTAAAATATATGAAAGTTTAACTTTTTGAAATAAGTTACAAGAAAAAATGAACTTTTTCACGACATTCTAATTCATTGAGATGCACCTGTATATTTGCAAATTTTAATGCATACTATCAACAAACTCCATCTTTTCTCTGCAGAGAAAACTGCATCTGAGGTGACATAAGATGTATTTACAGACTGTTTGATGAAGCTGAGTGGCCATAAAAAGCATTTACAACACAAAATTTCAAATGCATAAATAATTTTATAAGATTAATGTTTTAAATATTTTTGAACATACAAGTTAAGCCTCCCTCCCTCCAGGACATCTACATGTGAGGAAAGCACGGAAGAGACTCCTGCCACCCGAGCCATGAACTCTTTTCACTGCTATTATTGCTTGGCCCTAATCCTCTTCCGTAGAATAATTATGGATAAACCTGAAACGATAAAAGAAGGATTGGAGATTAATTTAATTTACAAATAAGGTAGGAAATGCGCATACTTTTAAGGCGACACCAGCCAGAATGTTTCCCTTTTTGAGTGTGTCCTAAAAGCCAATGTTCACGTCTTAGCTCTCAGCATACCTGGTTAAAAAAAAAAGACTGCTCTTACAAAAAAAATAAAAATAAAGGTCACAGCTCGCCGATGACATAGCACGAATTATTGAATAGTAATGGAATTTGAAACCCCCCCCAAAAAACAGATTGCTACACAAAAACTAAAAAAAAAACAAAGTGGAAGAAACAATTATTTTGTTTTAAATCAACAAACAATTAAAAAAAAAATCGTACAAATAAAAAGGCAACTGACCAGTCCCACTACATATCAACCAACAATTTTTCTGAGCCTATTTATTTCTCTTTGTTGGAAAAGTTGCTTCTGTATCTCTGTAATTTGGTGAATAATTTTAAGAAATTCTTGAAGGTTGTCTCGTGGGCATCAGATCTTTCAGACCAAAATGGCTCCAGGATCTTGTCCAATCTGGTGAAGAAGCTCTTCTTCTTCTGGACTTCAGAGTGGGTCGGTGCACTGCTGCCCTTTTCTACCAGCCGCTTCCTTAACTCCTCAATCCGTTGGTCTTGGTCTGCTATATGTGACTTTAAGACACTGAGCTCAGCCTTAACTGCAGCCATGTCACTGATCATCCTGTCGTTTAATGATTTTTTTAGAAAAATTTGAAACTGAACAATTTTCCAAGTTAAAAAGTAAAACAAAAACCTCCAAGAATCAAGTCGACCAACCATCGATGAAGTCCAGTTTATCTTCAGAGCTGCTCATCTTTTTCTTGTCCTGACAGGAAAGCACAGAACAGAAAGTTATAATTGTAAGTATTTTGTGGAATCTGTTCATGTGTGTAAATCATTGTCCACATTTTGTGGACAAATGTGCATTTAACATCAAAATGAGCTTCACCTGAAAGACCTCGTAGAGGGAATATCATATGCAAAAATGGTACAAAAATAAAGTGAACAGTGCATAAAGTGTTTGCTTTGAGGGTTAGTGAGCAATTATGGTTAGGTTAATGTGATTACAACTAGCGGTACAAAAACAACAAAAGGAATGTGCGTGCATTTATTCTGCAATACTCGATCACATATCAACGCAACCCCTTTATGAGCATGCCATCATTGGTTAGTTTTTCTGGTTAGATATAAATAAGCTATGATAGTTGTCATAGCTTGTTGATAGTTTTTTTTTTTTTTTACCTTGATTCTCGACCGATCTGCGGTGTCACTCCGAATGGGGCAGATGAGGCATAGGACAGCAGTGACAGCCAGGCTCCATTCCTCTTATGTGCACTTCTGGAGATGCCCCAGCAGAAGATGACAGGTTGCCTTGTTCACAACGGCACTAATACTGTGCATACAGTAAGTATTCACAGCGCTTCACTTTTTCCACTTTTTATGTTACAGCCTTATTCTAAAATGGATTAAATTAATTATTTTCCTCAATTCTACCAACAATACCTCATAATCACAACATGAAAGACATTTGTTTGAAAAATTTGCAAAATTATTAAAAATTAAAAACAAAAAGAATATGAAGTGTGAAGTATGAAGTGACAAACTTTGCTCATCAGTTGGCCATTATCTGCCATTCTTCTCCTTGTCTCTTCACCTCTCACGCTCTGTCAGGTTGGATGGGGGCAGACACATTTTCAGGTTTCTCCAGAAATATTTGATTGGGTTCAATCGCAGGCTGTGGCTGGCCCACTCAAAGACATTCACCGAGTTGTCTATAAGCCACACTTGCTGTGCGTTTAGGTTCATTTCCCTGTTGGAAGGTAAACCTTCTGCCCAGTCTTGAGGTTCTGAATGCTCTGGACTGGGTTTTCATTAAGGCTATCTCTATATTTTGCTGCATTGAGCTTTTCTTCTACTCTGATGAGTCCCTCAGTCCCTGCCGCTGAAAAATAGCCCCACAGCTGGCTGCTACCAGCACACTTTACTTTTGGGATGGTACTCTGCAGGTGATGAGCAATGCCTGGTTTCTTTCAAACATGAAGCTTGGAATTGAGGTTCATCACACCAGAGAATATTAATTTTTACAGTCTGAGGGTCCTTTAGGCTTTTTTTTTGCAAATACCAAGTGTGTTTTCATGTGTCTTCACTGAGGAGAGGATTGAGTTTGGCCACACCAGCATAAAGCCCAGATCGTTGGAGTGTTGCAGTGATGTTTGTCCTTCTGTAGATTTCTCCGATCTGCATATATGATCATGGAGCTCAACTAGAGTGACCATCAGGTTCTTGGTCACCTCTCTAACCAAAGCCCTTCTCCATCAGTTGCTCAGTTTGGCCAGGAGGCCAGCTCTAAGAAGAGTCTGGTTGTTTCAAACTTCCACCATTAAGGGTGACATGCTTCTGTGAACCTTTAATGCTGCAGAAACTTTTCTATACCTTTTCCCAGATCTGTGCCTCAATACAATCCTGTCTCAGAGGTCTACAGACAATTCCTTGGACTTCATGGCTTGATTTGTGCTCTGAGATGCACTGTTAAATGTGGGACCTTAGATAGACAGGCCTTTCCAAATAATGTTCAGTTAAGTAAATTTACCACAGATGGACTCCAATCAAGTTATAGAAACATCTCAAGGATGATCAGTGAAAACAGGATGCAGCTGAGCTCAGTTTTCAGTGTCATGACAAAGGCTGTGCATACTTCTGTACATGTGATTTAAAAAAACAAAAAGTTTGCAAAGATTCAAACAAACATCTTTCATGTTGTCATTATGGGGTATTGTTTGTAGAATATTGAGGAAAATAATGAATTTAATCCATTTTGGAATAAGGCTGTAACCCAAAAAGTGAAAAAGCACTGTTTGGTTTGTTGATAAGAATGGCAACACATTTTCTGTTTGAACTCAAGAGGGTGAAATACATTATAAATTCCTTTCCCTGCTCAGTTGCTCTTTGAATTTCCCATCCTTCAATGTTTCTATGTCATATTCCCCTCCAAAGGCTTCAGTGATTTTATGCCAGTCTTAGCACTTTATACAATACAATTCAGTCAAAGGAGCTTTGCAGTGATAGACAGGCAAAACAGAAGAGTCAAGTAGTGTGAAGTTCCATCAGTGTGAATCAAGTTCAATACGTCAAGCAGTTCCACACAAAGACAGCACTGTTTTTCAGTTTAGTTCAGTTCAATACGAATGTCAGTGTTGAAGGATGTGATTCAACTGTAGGCCAGCTGTAGTCCTAGTGTGCGAAAGTCTGTGTGGACTGATCCTGAGAAATAGTGATGAGGAACGAGCTCTCTCTGCAGGACGATCAGGATGAAGAGCTGAAGAAAGGGTGAATGCTGTTCAGTGTTGTGCAAGTTACTTCCAAACTGTAATACATTACAGATTATTTGTTACTGTTATTTAAAAGTAATCCCTTACCTTACAATATTACTGTCTCAGAATTGTAATATGTTACATGAATCTTATATTACTTTTTAGTTACTTTCACCAAAATAATTACAGAATTAGAACTTAACATTCTAAAATGACAAAATGTACTGCAGAGCATTTTACATCTAGTAGAAAGCGATATGATGTAACATAATGACTGTGGCCTATCCAGGCTACTAACAACATAGTTTATAATTGTCAACGTGAAGGCTCAAGACAATGCAAGAAAGGATGACAGCCAGAATCACAAATGATCTAAGTCTCGTAAAAGTATGGTAGAGGTAAAGTGATTATCTGGCAATATCTGTGAATAGCTTGGGTATATTCATATTAGACACAACAAGACTATATGTAAACTCCAATGCCATGACAAGATGCAGATTTTTTCTTTTCTTATTGTTGCCATTATTTTATTCACTTTAAATTCAAGTGGTTCACAACACAAAACTGTCATGCACAAAGTGAGCATGATGAACATAGCTTTCTCAGTATAAAGTGCAATTAGAGGACCAACCCCTCAACCTCAGTCATTTTAGGCCATAGAAATGAAAAGGCTAAACATAGCCTAAATTAATCCACTTAGGCTACAACAACAAGACAGCTGGCTATTGGCTCTATGAAACTATAGAACTAGACACACTTTTCAATACAAAAATTAAATTAAAGTGTTTGGGCCTACAAGGCCTAACAGGAAATATGGCTCAGTCATTTAAGTAAAATTAAAAAAAAAATAAAAATACTAAAGTTCAGTAAAAAGGCAAGTCATACAACAAAACATGGAAATAAAACATTTTAGAAATACAAAACTGAAATTAAGGTGTTTGGGCCCACATGGCCTGACAGCAAATATGGCTCAATAATCAAACTCAAAAAACTTGTATTTAAAAAGTTCTGTTTCCTGCCAAATATAAAACAGAGGTAGTGTGCAGTTCAACATGGCTCAAAGTAGAAGGGAAATCGAGGCTGTCCTTACTGCTATGGAGGGGCTAGCCTATTCCATTATACCCCCTTGGCTGAAATATCTGTTGAAGCGCATCAGAATAAGGTGCTGAAAGCGTCCATCACCAAGACGGTTGCGTTTTGGGGTGAGTACCAGACTCCCAAGGCTGAAAAGTCTTTCGACCGGTGCACTGGACGGTATTGGTGCATTATAGCGTAGTGCAATTTCTTTAATTCTTGGAAACTGATGCAGGCTTTCCATTACCGGATCAGAATTGAAATAAGATGTCACCTCTGTTTCCACTGACATAGGTGCATCAGCCATGGCATTGGGCTGTTCATCAAATGAAAAGAATTCATCTTCACGGGAGGTGACTGCAGCAGGTTGAGGAGCATCAATCACTGGGGTTGCACGCTCTTCTACTGTTAGGGAGCGGCACTCAGTGGTGAGGAGATACTTGATGTGATCTCTTCTGGTTTCCTCTTTTACCCAGCGGAGTTTAAACTTGGGCAGCGAGACGGCAGCCAGTAGAGCTTCCTTGGAGTCAATTGTTGTGGCAAAGCGAGTTTTAATTGCTCCCACAATTATTTCAGGCAACCCAGTGGTCATTTGTGAAAGGCCATTTTGCATTGCTAAAGTTTTGGCCATTAGAACTTCAAGTGTTGGTTGAAGTGTCCCATAAAAACAAGTTTCCTCACCCTGTAGGATGTCCAGTGCAGCGCTGAAGGGCTTCATAATAGCACAGTATTCTTTCAGAATCTGGTATTCCCTGTCATTCATAAATTTAATTTGAAGCTGTGTGCATAGATTGTTAATGTCAGTTAGTGGCATTTCTACGATCCGAACATATGCATCATAAAATGAGTTCCATCGAGTTACTGAGGGCACAATCAGCTTCCTTTCACTGATTTTTTCTAGGCACTCAGATGCAACTGTGGACCGGCTAGCTTTGGTCCATAGTGCTGAACACTTTGCTGTGGAACTGCGGTAAACAGCCCTGGATTCTGGGTTTGATGCCAACCATTTGCCAATCTCATTGTTGGCAATGAGGTTAAGCGTGTGAGCTGCACATCTGTAATGTGCAGGCAGCACACACAGCCCTTGCTGGGCATCCTCATCATTTCCTCCAGTGAGAATGCTGTGGAGATCAGTGAAGGCCACTTCCCCTTCATCCTCCTCCACCTCCTCCTCTTCATCCTCCTGAGATTCGACTTGTTGGTATTCCTTAAAAGCTTTAATGAAGTTGCTGCCATTGTCTGTCACACATGCTGTCACTTTTTCAGCAGTTAATCCATACTGGGAAAAAATATCATCGAGTTCAGATGCAATTGCATCATATGTGTGTCTACCTCTGAACCTACGACAAGCGATAGCAGCCTTCTTCCGTTGAAGTGTCTCTGAATCAATCCAATGGACCGTCACCCCCAAAAAGCTCTTGTTGTAGGCAGTCCAAATGTCTGCAGTTGTTGACACGAACTGCTGTTCATCTATTGTTTTCTTTAGCTCTATTTCCATGGCAGTATAGTTCCTATCCAGTTCTTTGGCGAAAGTTGTTCTGCATGGCAGTACATGCTGAAAAATAAGTAAAATACACAGATATTAAAACTCCAGTTCATGACCATGCTATGCTAAATCATACATATGCATATTTATTGTCTGTTCCAGTCAGATGCAAGAGCATACATTCACGTTATGCTGCTGTAAATAGGTCTGTAGATGGCTATAACATTTGACCCAGTCCCCAACTCTGTTTTTGGAGATTTACCTTCCTGCAAAGTTCAGCACCAACCCTGAACAAACACAATTGAACCAACTAATAAGGATCTGAAGGAGCACTTGATAATTAACAGGTGTGTTTGATCAGGGTTGGAACTGAACTCTGCAGAAAGGTATCTCCAGGAACTATATGATCCATACAGATCTATATGAAGAACATCAGGGATGTCATTATTTCAAATTGACTGGTTGATTGGGAAAAAAGTATTTTGTATTTCAAATACATTTAATCTTTTATTTTTGTATTTTCAAAATACAAAATACTTTTTCCCAATCAACCTCTTTATTAGCCTGCTGATTTCTTGTATTGATTAGGTTATACAAACATAAATACAAGATTAAATGCATTTTAAATGCATCATACTTTTACAAAATAATAGTATTTTGTATTTTAAACGGATGTACTCAAAATATATATATTGCCCATTAATGCAGTCTAATAAGAAGGTTAACGTTAATTGGTAAAAAAAAAAAAAAAATGTATTTGTTTAAAAAAAAAAAAACGAAAATACTAAGATTAAACACATTTAAATACAAAATACATTACATCTTTTTCAAAGGTATTTAAATACAAAATAATCCCATCCCATCCCTGAACCAGATTATATAGAATTCTAGCTAGTCATCATGTAAACGTTAGCTTACCTTGTCATTGCTGCTGGTCACAGGGATCTTGCTAATTAGCTTCCTGAAAGCAGGAGATTCCACCGTTGACAATGGTAACATGTCCTCGACGACATACTCTGCCACAAGTCTTCTGACTTCTCGAGGTTCAAGTGGCATGATGGCAGACCGAGAGAAACTTAATTTCTGCTGCTTTGGCTTATCACTCTCGTCCTCTGTTTTCTTTCTCTTCTCTGTAAGTGGAGTGGTCGCATGGCAACGCTCGAGATGTTTTTTTAAATTGCTAGTGCTATTTCTCGATGTCGATAATTCTCTCGGGTTTATACAAAGGTTGCATTTGACAATAACGTTCTTCTTGTCCTTATCTCGGACAAAATCGAAGTAATGCGCGTACGTCCATCTCGCGAATGTACTGTCTTCTGCCATTTTCATTCATTTGCCGCTTTTCCACTGCGCGTTAGGGCTTACTGCGAACCGGGCGGGGCCAATAGCCTCGGACCTTGAGTTCAGAAATCATTCCGCCTTACAAAGTAAAAAGTTCACGCGTATATTCACTAACCACGAACAGGAAATAGAACTTACTTGCGGTGATTTTTATTTGTTAATGTCTTGCGGGCGAAAAGTTTGTTGTAACGCAAACGTTACTGAACATGTACCGAGTAAAATATTACTGAAAAAGTATTAGTAATGCCTTACACTACTGCGTTACAGGAAAAAGTAATACCTTACTGTAATACATTACTTTTGTAACGCATTACTCCCAACACTGATGCTGTTGATGCAATGAAAAAGACGATCACAGATTAGACTGAGACTGACTGTGTAGTTCAGAACTGCATGCAGCATATCAAATGATGGCTTATCTTGGCTTCAGAAGTAAGCCGTCTCTCTGCAGGACGATCAGGATGAAGGGAGGATGTTTAAGTGTCCAGTGCACATAGAGAGAGAAGTGAGTGTGGCTATAGGTAGATGGTTTGTAAAAGCCCACTCATCTACCCTAGTGTAGCCTACTACTTTTAATAATGAAAAAAAAAGTAACTTGGTGCACTTGATGAAGGAAGCCTGGGTTAGCCACACAATAGACCTTTGGACCTGGCCTACTCATCCAGCCAATTCAGGTCCAGGCCCTCTCCTCGGAAAGACTTTCTATTTACACCGTAGTCAAATTTCAGCTGTGTCCACACTGATGTCTTGCAGTGCCTTGAAGAGAACAACATCCTTTTCCTTTCCATCAATCTTCAATACACAGTGAAGGGGCTTCAGGTTGGGCCTCTTAGAAGAATGGTTAGTCCTTCTACCAAGGGTGACTGCGTCTGGGTGGTATTTGCAGGGGAAAGTCTGAGCATCGATGCACAGGTCTCTCTCTGCCCAGCTTCAAAGAAGAACAGTTACCCAGCCTCATCATGTACAGTCAGGTCCATAAATATTGGGACATCGACACAATTCTAACATTTTTGGCTCTATACACCACCACTATGGATTTCAAATGAAACGAACAAGATGTGCTTTAACTGCAGACTGTCAGCTTTAATTTGAGGGTATTTACATCCAAATCAGGTGAACGGTGTAGGAATTACAACAGTTTGCATATGTGCCTCCCACTTGTTAAGGGACCAAAAATAATGGGACAGAATAATAATCATAAATCAAACTTTCACTTTTTAATACTTGGTTGCAAATCCTTTGCAGTCAATTACAGCCTGAAGTCTGGAACGCATAGACATAACCAGATGCTGGGTTTCATCCCTGGTGATGCTCTGCCAGGCCTCTACTGCAACCGTCTTCAGTTCCTGCTTGTTCTTGGGGCATTTTCCCTTCAGTTTTGTCTTCAGCAAGTGAAATGCATGCTCAGTCGGATTCAGGTCAGGTGATTGACTTGGCCATTGCATAACAGTCCACTTCTTTCCCTTCTAAAACTTTGGTTGCTTTTGCAGTATGCTTTGGGTCATTGTCCATCTGCACTGTGAAGCGCCGTCCAATGAGTTCTGAAGCATTTGGCTGAATATGAGCAGATAATATTGCCCGAAACACTTCAGAATTCATCCTGCTGCTTTTGTCAGCAGTCACATCATCAATAAATACAAGAGAACCAGTTCCACTGGCAGCCATACATGCCCACGCTACCACCACCATGCTTCACTGATGAGGTGGTATGCTTAGGATCATGAGCAGTTCCTTTCGATCTCTTCTGGCTTTGGATAGTTTGGCCTTCCACCCCTCCTTTACAATCAGCCTCGCCACCGTTGTGACTGAAGGCTTGCGGCATTAAATGAAAAATACGTCAAAGACGACCACAAACTCTCCAGCAGCTGGAAACTTATATTAGGCAAGAATGGGACCAAATTCTAACACCAAAACTCTAGAAACTCATAACCTCGATGATCAGACGTCTTCAAACTGTTTTGAAAAGAAGAGGAGATGCTGCACCATGGTAAAAATGCCCCCGTCCCAACTATTTTGAGACCTGTAGCAGGCATCAAATTTGAAATGAGCTCATTTTGTGCATAAAATTGTAAAATTTCTCAGTTTAAACATTTGTTATGTTATCTATGTTCTTTTGTGAATAAAATATTGGCTTGTGTGATTTGAAATTCTTTTAACTTTCATTTTATTCAAATTTAAAAAAAAACATACCAACATTTCCGGAATTCGGGTTGTAATAGAATAATCCAGTTCTGTGAGGAGTGTGTTCATCTGAGTTGTAAAATTAATATGCCTGGTTTCACTGCCTGTTTAGTAAAAAGTAGATCATCCAAAGCAGATGTCAATATTTGCTTTATTAGGTATTAATATAATAAAAATATGTTGTCAGTAGCTGATGATAATTTGTTACCTTTGAAACATTTAAAATAAGTTATTTTATGTTAAACTTTTCAAACTGTTTGAGCTATGAAGCAAAATAATTCTTTGCTTGTGAACAAAAGCAAAGAATTTGGTCGTTCATGAGACAAATTCTCAGTGTAGTGTTTACTTCATATACTGTGTACTCTGTTATTGTCAGACTTTGTCTCTCTGTCTCGTGTTTCCCCTCCTCTCGTGCCCATATTTGGTCTTCCTGTTCCTGTCCTCGTTTCCTCATCATTCGTTCATTTGTCCCCAGCCCTGTGTAATTATCTAGTTTAGGCTCCCCTTTATAAGCCCTGTGTTTCCCTGCCTCTGTGTCCAGTTTTAATGTCATTTGGTATGTACGGTGTCTACTGTGATCGCTGTGTGTTGAGAAGTTCCTTGCCTCCCATAGTATACTGTGACAGTTATACTGTTATCAGTAAGTAAAAACAGTGATGCAGCAGTTTTCAGATATTCACCTGTAGTTTATTTCTTCATGTATTAATTGCTGCCAGATTGTTCCAAATTTAATTCAGAAAAAAAGAGTATGTATTTATATACAGTTGCTCTCTGACTGGACTTTGATTGCCTTCAGAGGAGAGTGGATGATGCAGGCTTCTGCCTCCAGCGAGTGCAGCATGTCTGAGTACTTGTTGGTCACCAGGATTCTGCTCCGGACATGCTTGTCTGGGCGAGGAGGAGTCTCACAATGCATGGATTTCATTTTTATTTGATCAGAATACTCATATGTATTTAAATGGCTTGTATCCATTAAGTAAATAAAATCTGTTTTTAAATTGTTTACTAGCACGCACTGGGCATTCTTGGGAGCGTTTGTTTACATCCTGCAGGAACACCTGGGGTCCGTTCTTCGTACCTCGCTTAATACATCTGAGATGATGTGAAAGATGCCAGATCTTCTAATCCTGATAACTGATCTCTGGCTAATTTGTTTCTTCAAACGAATTTGCGTATTAGATTAAAATATCTGGATTAAGTTGTCTAAGATTACGGCGCATTCTCGTGTTCCCCAAAAAGGGCAGATGTATCGATACTCGAAACCACGATCAGCAATGCAGCGATTGGCTGGCGGCAAGACAGCAACGTAATGACATCATATCATTAAAAAAGACACCTGACGGAAAAGTTGACAAATTTCTGGACTTTTATAAGGAAACAGCCAAGCGAATAAAACTACATAAATGTTATAATAGATAAATGAAATGTTTTTAATTTATTTGTATTTTACATGGTTCCCAATTATTTATATTCACGATTTCTAGTATTTGTACAGGCTTTACATTTTTACTTCAGTGTTGTAATTAGCAATTCATTTAATTTTATCTTTGAAACAGATTTGTTACGTGACAGAATTAATTACAATTTCTTAAAGACCATGTTATCTGCATCTCCTGTGCTCCATCAAGCCCCTCCCATAATATCTGTCATTACTCAAATGAATGCACGGCTCAGATTAACTGTATAGCATGTGTGTAAGACTCCAATACAATTATATAGTAATTATTTCATCACTAAGAAATCTTTCAATGAGTAAAACTGGCTGTGTCTATAGTGTTATAGACTACACAACATTGTTATCTTATTTTCAAATTCATTTTTAAATTATTTTTATTTATCTTATAATAAAGTAGCAGTGGCAAGTATCAATTCTGCTTAAAAAGATGCAATCTAATCCTGTTTACATGAAATAAGCTGCTCCCGAGCAGGTTTAAGTTTACGGACCTGTTGCTATGACAGCAAGTCCAGGATGAGCTTCGAAGAACCAAATGATCCGAGATCAAGCGAAATCATCAACAATCAAATCCAGCTAACTGAGTTAGCGACGTACGAAGAACGGACCCCTGGTTCAGGTGAGTCTGTTTGGGGTTGGAGCTAAACTTTGCAGTACAGTGGCCCTCCAGAACGGAGTTTGGAGACCTCTGGACTGACATTAAATTGAACTTCTCTAAATAAGTCCCCAACCCTGCAGTACACACAAACGCTAAAAACTGTAACAGAGAAAGTCTTGGCTTCCTTTAAGAGTATAATATCACTGACTGGAGATCTCAGAACAGAAGCCTCAGCAGGGCGACTCTCTTAAGCCAGAGGAGGCCTAAGTTCTGTGGTCAGGACATCTTCCAAGGAGGCTCACAGAAAGCCTCGTGACCAGGGCCCGTATTTATCAAGCTTCTCAAAGTGCCATTTTAGTCTTAAGTGCTGAGAATTCATGAAATTTACTCCTACTTTCAAACTTAAGTATAAAAGCAAGTTATCAAATTTCTTAAAGCTAAGAATCACTCTTACTCTCCCAGTTATTTAAGACAGCTGGAGAGGTCTCTCAAGTGGTTAAGAGTTGCCAGCAGGGGCTTGTGATGGCGCTGAAGAGACAGAGACGTGCGCGAATCTTTCAGGAGAGGAGGAATGTCTTTGAAATGTTTGATTAACTGCTCGTCGCCAAACAAGTTACACTTCCTCAGTTATTCAAAACGAGCAAAGAACATTTACATTACCAAACAACATCATAACTGACTTCAGTCTATCGCGAGTATTATGCGATCTACACTGTATGATGAATAAATCTCTTACCCCTTATTTACACTGCACGCGTCTGCGGCGCGTTACAGCTCCACGGCCACCGGTGCTGATCAGCCGCGCCGTGGCAAGTTTCTGAAGCCGCTCTCCGCGCTGCATCACTAAAGATTAAAGTCTATTTTTGACGGATAATAATAATAATCGTCTCGCTGTCGTCAAAGGCATCAGCAACAGTCGATACACTATACTATCATCTATCGGCACCCTAAATTAAGTTGTGATGATGCTTCGTTTCCTTGCCATAATGTGTTCTCTTGAAAAGTCTTTATTGTCAAATGTGTGTTGAATGTAAACTCCTATTAGGAATTTAACCAGTCAATGTGAATTTATCGGAGAATATTCTTAATTAAGGAAATCTATTCAGTGATTGGTCCATGCATATGTCGTCATCCAAAATCCCGTTTGTGGCACAGCAAAGTGTCGTGAATCATCTCTAAGACTGACACTTAAGATTTAGTCCTACACTTTGCTTAAATTACGACTGAGATGATTGATAACTAACTTTTAATCGCAGCTTTGAGCCAAGAATTTTTTTCCACTTAAGTCAATTCTTAGCAGTGTTCTTGAGAGTAATTCTTAGAGGCTTGATAAATACGGGCCCTGGAGTTGCTATTTAGGCAGAAGCCTGCACAGCGAACATCTCAACATGAGGGAAGTCATGGCCTAATGGTTAGAGAGTCGGACTCGTAACCCAAAGGTTGCAGGTTTGAGTCTCAGGCTGGAAGGAATTGTAGGTGGGGGGAGTGATCGTACAGCGCTCTCTCCACCCTCAATACCACGACTGAGGTTCCCTTGAGCAAGGCACTGAACCCCCAACTGCTCCCCAGGCGCCGCAGCATAAATGGCTGCCCACTGCTCCGTGTGCGTGCGCGCGCACTTTGGATGGGTTAAATGCAGAGCACGAATTCCGAGTATGGGTAACCATACTTGGCCGTATGTCACATCACTTTCAAAAGGATGACCCTCTATATTAGCGGTCACCAAACTTGATCCTGGAGGGCCGGTGTTCTGCAGAGTTTAGCTCCAACTTGCCTCAACACACCTGCCTGCAAGTTTCAAGTATACCAAGTAAGACCTTGTTTAGCTGGTTCAGGTGTGTTTGATTAGGGTTGGAGCTAAACTCTGCAGGACTCCTGCCCTCCAGGACCGAGTCTGGTGACCCCTGCTCTATAGGGTATATTCTATTCTAGAGGAAGCACCCCAGGAAGTTCACAGATAAACTAAAAAACTGGCACTTTTACCTGAACAAGCTCTAAATACTGAAGCCTCAGCATGACGAGGCTATCAGGGAGGCTTACTGAGAGCCTAACGACTAGATCAGGAGTGCCCAATCCTGGTCCTGGAGATCTACCTACCTGCAGAGTTCAGATCCAACCCTAATCAAACACACCTGTCTGTAATTATCAAGTGCTCCTTCAGATCCTAATTAGTTGGTTCAGGTGTGTTTGATCAGGGATCAACTCTTTAGTAGAGACTGAAAGATCTAAATTGGGTGTGTCAGATATATACAGTACATTTACATTTATGCATTTAGCAGATGCTTTTATCCAAAGCGACTTACATTGCATTCAAGTTACAGTTTTTACATTTTATCAGCTCTTGCTTTCCCTGGGAATCGAACCCATGATCTTGGCGTTGCTAGCGCCATGCTCTACCATTTGAGCTACAGGAAACAGATATAGTGAGATGAACAAAATGTGAAGGGCTAGGGGTCCTCCAGGGCAGGTTTGAAAACCCCTGCTCTAGGGGATGCTGTGCGAGTTCCCATTCAAAAGAGAACATAACTTATGTACATTACAATTGCAAATACCAGAAGAGAGTGGCATCGCTGAGGTTTTAAATTTGTTTTGAAATCAAGATGAACAGTTAGCACATTTGGAAACATACCGACGTATTCTCCTGTGTTGGCATAGGTTTACAAATGATTTATCATACTTATGATAAAAAGTGCACATTGTGTTCCCAGATGAATGTTATAATCAACCCAACCTCATTGCACATGCAGAGATAGAGTTTGAGACACGTTCCAAACATGTAAATAAAAACAGTTTGTGTATTTATGGTCAACGGAGCAGCTCTGAGACACACAACCTACATGCATGTAAAAGATAAAGTGCACGGGGAGTTCCGTTGTCCGCTTGATGGAGTAGGTTGGAAGAACAGAGCTCTGCCAAAACAATACTTTAATATAGTCATCTGAACCCTCAAATGTTAGGCCCAATCCCAATTCTATTTTATACCCCTTCACCTACCCCCTTATCCCTTGAGACAGTGTCAGATCAGACATGAAAATATGTTGTGGCACTATCGTGCAGTCAGTGCAGTATGATTTAACGTTAACAAACTTTAGCGATTTTTTGCAAACATTTCTTTGAATAACATGACCGTAAATATGAACTCACGATTGAATGTAACAAAACAAATGATTACTTTTGTCATTAAAATCTTTATTAATGTCAATAATGCTTACATTTATGTGCTTTTTGTTCGCTCAGGCAGCCATGTTGCCACTATAGCCGGTTTATGCTGATACCCCTTCATTTGAAGTGTGGTCCCGAAAAATCTTTGTTTGAAGGGCTATCTTGCCTTTGCCCTTTGCCCTTACCCCTAACCCTCCAACCCTCCAACCAAAAGAGAATCGAGACACCCCTACCCCTCTGTGTGGCATGTTCACATGAAGGCGGCGTCGCAAGCGGTGTGAGAGAGGACAGAAGCACGGTAAGCGCGGAGGTATACGAGCTAGGCTAAAGGCTGATCCCACAAGACCGGCTCTTCCAACACTCATGCTCTCAAACGTTCGCTCTCTGGGGTCCGTTCTTCGTACGTCGCTAACTCAGTGAGCTGGATTTGATTGTTGACGATTTGGCATGATCTTGGATTGTTTGGTTCTTCAAAGCTCATCCCGGAGTTGCTGTCATAGCAACGGGTCGGTAAGCTTAAACCTGTTCGGGAGCAGGCTTATTTTATGTAAACAGGATTAGATCGCGGCTTTATAAGCGGCGGTGATACGGGAAGTCTGTTGCACTTGCAGCCATGTCTTGCCCGTTTTTACGAGAGCAACCTGTTGTGGAAGGTGCGAGGATAATTCGCAGAGCTTTTAGAATTAATCGCGTTTTGCGACACAGACAGGATCCATTAGCACAGCGCGATAGTGTACTTTTTGAAAGATAGCGTTTTTCACGTGAGGGTGTCATTTACATAATTAATTTGTTAGAACCTCATATTAAAAGTTCGACTCGTCGGAGTCGGGCTTTAACCACAGCACAAACTGTGTGCATCGCGTTGAGATTCTTTGCGAGTGGCACTTTCCTGTACACTATTGGGGATGCGGAGAACTTGGCCAAAAGTGCTGTCTGTCGTGCCATTCGTAAAGTTTACCTGGCGCTCAAGCAGTTTTTAGGTGTTTTTGTAGTCTTTCCAAGCCACTTAAGACCCCAAGTTGTAAAACAGAGCTATTTCGCAATTGCAGGTACATTCTACTTGTTAATGAAGATCGTGTGAATATGACCACACTAGTAAATATGAATCGATTGTCCCCCAGGCTTCCCTAATGTGATTGGTGCCATAGACTGCACACACATTCATATCAAGGCCCCACCAGGCCCCAATGAAGGGGATTTTGTGAACCAAAAGGGGGTTCACAGTATAAATGTGCAGGTGAGTTACTATCACAATTACTTTTTTGCAGTAACTAGTAGTGTAACTAATTACTGTTGCCAGAAAGTAATAAGTAAAGTAACAATATTACTTTTGAAAGGAGTAAAACTAGTAATGAGTAATATATTACATTCTTTGAGTAACTAACCCAACACTGTTAAAGAATATGAGGAATTTAAACACATTTCCACTGAAGTACTTGTCCATGAAAGAGGACAAATAAAGGAAATTATCTTGCTCTATCAGTGCAGTCACAAGTGAAACTTGTGAAGTTAGTTTATATAGTTGATAATATATAGTGATAGAGACTCAAACAAGGTCACATGTAGACATTTTTAAAGTGTTATCTATTGATTCTACCACTTATTTATTTTACATATGATCTGTATATATTAATTTAAAATGAATGCTTTATAATAATTGTTAAACTAAAAGTGCTTGTGTGTAATGGAGTAATAATAATATAAATCATATTATAATTATATAAATCGTATGTAAATTGTAATTATCATTAAAGCCAGACAATTTTGTTGTATATACATATTTAAGGTACTTCATAGTGAGCTTTAATTTGTAGGAAGAGAGACTGGGGGAGTGATTTTTTTGTGTGTCAGACATGTGTCACTTTGCTCACATCTGATTGGTCCAATTTCAGTTTGAGATCTCTAACTCAGAACATAACCTGCCCGGAGCAGGTTAGCTGTGCAGTGTAAGTTACTATAGCAATGAACGCTGCTAAAAGCCAAGCCACTTGCATGGTACCTAAAACCCAGGATTGGTGCAAACTAAACTGAAACTTACCTGGCTAGCCAGCTAAACCAGCTTCATAGTACAGGCCCCACATCTCTGTTATGCTAATCCCATCATATAGACCACTTCTGAAACTCACCAAACCGGTTAAAAAACTCATCACAATTTGGCCAGATGATGCTACCTCGACACTACAAGACTGCTTTCAGTGCACAGACTGGAACATGTTTAAAGAGGCGGCCACCTACAACAACCACACAGACCTGCAGGAGTACACTGAAACTGTGACTGCTTTTGGGATGGCTCGATACCATAATTTTGGCTTCAGTACGATACCAGAATGTAATACCTCAGTATCGATACTAAATCGATACCATAGGTGACAAATAACCAGCCTCAAAAGTGAATTTTATTTTTTTTAAGAATAATAATAATAAAAACAGATTTATATCTTAATACCTTTGTATCAAACTGTAACAAAAAACCTACAGGGAACATATTTTGATGTTGGAAAAAAATATATATAGGATGAAAATGAAATAATAAGATGAAAATATATTCAAATCTTCTTATCTTTTCAGTGCAAACAGATGTCTCAAAATGTAACAAAAAAAACTACCGGGAACATAGGTTACATTTTGACTGAGTTTGAAGAAAAAAGTACAACTGAAGTTGCGCAATTAATGCAACAAATGTTGCTTTATTGTAAAGTGTTATCCTAACAGTCAAAGTTCAAAATCACGTTATTATTTCTCTCTCTCTCAGATTGTTTTCAGATTTCAGACTCAGCCAAAGAAAATTAAAGCATTAAATATAAATCTCACTCTCTCGCTGCTTCATATTAGCGGTCAGCAGCGCGGCAGAAACATTCCCTTCATATTATTGATACTAAAATTAATATAGCAAAACTCTTGCTCAATTCAAATCCAATTAATATTCGATTGTATGAAATGCAAGTGCATATATTACGTGACCAAAACTTCACTGGTTCTAGGGTTGTCACGATACCATTAAAATGTCTTACGATACTATACCAGCTGAAGTATCACGATACCATGCAGTATTGTGTTAATTTAAAATTAAATTCTACAAAATGAATCAAGATTTCATAAATAAATAGGTGTAAATGAAAACAGACAATATTTTTCTCTGAATACTTAATTCATGTGAATGAATGACTGGCTATTGTTATCCATGAAATGATCTAAACAAAACTCATCTTAGCACTGCACAGAAGCTGCATGATGTGACATTTAGATGTGCATTTATACATTTAGACTGTATTTATAATTGCATAATGTTATGAGATTGATTTAAATACTAAATTCTGAATATAGAAATATGTTGGAAAATAATGTAATATGCCTACTTTTAGATGGGAAACTTAAAACGGCCAGCAGGTGGCAGAAGTTCGTGATTGAATCACTGAGTCATTCAAACGATTCTTTCAAAACGGCTGAATCCTTCAGGAGCGAATCAAATGACTGTTTTTATGAATGGCTCAGTGAATCAGTGATTCGCCCAAGACAACGCAGATTCGGATTCGAATTATTAAAACATAACATTATAAATGAATAAATATATATATATATATATATATATATATATATATAATGATAAGAACCAAGTGCAAAGCCGCTATGTTGATGAATGGAACTGCGTTCGTGATCGCAAAGATGCTTCCAGAAACGAACTATTTCACCTGTTCTAGAAGTGGTCAAATGAATAAAACTGCGATAATACTTTCTTGCAAGATATTATGATGTTGAATAAGTGATGCTTGAACTGCTGTTTTTTAAAATGACATCAGATGGTCTGAATCACGACCCTTTCTTCTGATAAACTGCAGCATGAACAACGACGTGCGAGAGCAACTTCTCATTACAAACTGAACTGAAGCGTCGGGAAACACTCAATACCATATAAAGCGTATACACAGACTAAACTACACAGAGCACAGCAGAAAGACATTTGGCAATCAACCTGTAATGTTTCTGCTGGCATGCATGTTCAACGTTTGAACGTTTAAAACAGTGTTGCTGCCGTGCATACTACATATCTTACGGTACTACCTTATGGACGATACTACCGTTTAAAAAATGCGATGGCACCGCGGGTATTTTTAAGCTTTAGTATCGCGATACTACCGTAGTACCGGTGTATCATGCAACCCTAACTGGTTCTAGCGTGTTACACACGCACGTTTGAGCTTACTGTATCACATCTGTGTGCGTTGATCAGTTGTAAATAAAAGTTCAAATTAAATATGAATGATGTATTCACCTGTCGATCTCTTAATTCTCTGAAAAGATCAGGATGAGCAAGTGACAAATGTTTAAAATATTTATGTGTTCCTGTGGCAACATGATGTAGGCCTATAGCAACGCTTGCATACAGGTGCAGTAAGGTCAGTTCGTTCACCTTTGTCATCTGTTTTGTATCCAAAGTAATGCCATATTTCACTTCTACTGTTCTCTGTTTATTAATCTCGGGTGCGTTGATAGAGTTTAATCTGTTTGATCCATCGCATTGTTCTGTTGTCACATTTTACCGGTTGCACAGCAATTTGGGAAGCACTGCCACCTACAGGTGTATTTCGCAACTGCAGCGTATGAAATACCAAATTGAGCAAAATTATGATATCGTACCGTTTGAAATATAATATATACCAGTAATTTTCCAGTACCGGTATACCGCGCATCCCTAGACTGCTTACATCAAAAAGTGCATTGAATATGTGACAGTCACCAAGACCATCACCACACGTGCAAACCAGAAGCCGTGGATGACAGCAGAGGTTCGTGGGAAAAGTTTAGATGGTATTTTTTCTTTTCATCTTGCCTCTGTATAATGCATATTAAAGTTCATAAGTGTAGCGCTGCTTTGTTTACAGCGGTAAACAAGGAAACACTCTATCATTGCTGTTCATAAGTGCAGCGCTGCTTTGTTTACAGCGGTAACCAAGGAAACACTATCATTGCTGTTAATAAGTGCAGCGCTTTGTTTACAGCGGTAACCAAGGAAACGCTTTAAGCGCCAACTTCTGGCAGAGATTGTGGCTGTTTCTCAATACGCCTTATTCAGCCCGCCGCCATTTTGATTCGAAAACGAGGCTGTGAGGGTTAACAGGAAATCACAACAACAGGACATGGCTGTGTGAACTACAAACCTGTCATGTCTTCCTCCTCTTACTGTAAATGTTGTGGAGTCATGGGCAGACGAAGGATCCAAAATTCCCAGATCCATCCTTCTGAAAGGTTACAGCAATTGGGTCGAAGGTTATATCCATGATGTTGAAGGTAAAAAAGATAGTTTTTCGACTTTCTTGTGAGGCTAGCTTTAGCTTAGCATGCTGCATAGAAGATCGCGATAGAGATAATGATGCGGAACAATCTAATGTTCGTTATGTTTAAACTACAGTCTGATTGTATGTGCTAACATTAGGCTATTAGCCAATTCAAAGTTTTGAACTGTAGTGTTTGATGTACATGATGCCTGTGGTTTACAGTGAAGAGAAACGAAGCAGGCTGTAGTGTTAGGGCTCGGTCCTTTCGCTCGATGCGAAAGAACGAGGCACCTTACAACATAAAGGTATTTTGTGTTGTTGTAAGCAAATTTCTACACCCTCCATGTTCAGGACGGTTCATGTTAAGTTCAAGGTTTGGTCCTTAGTTCGTTTTTTGGACCTTGTTTGTTTGTTTGTGTCTGTTTGTTCGTTCGTTCGTTCATACTAAATACCAGGTGTTTCGAGTAAGACGCGACATGACATGAAAATGGGTTATTATTGGTCTCAAGTAGTTTATTCTTATATATATATATATATATATATATATATATATTAGTCTACTAGTGAATTTTAAAAACACCTGGTGTTTTGTACATCTTGTCTTATGCTTATAATGGATTTAAAAACAATGTTTTATTGCTTTGTTGCAGGTGGAGCTGTCTTCAGAAAACCCATATATCCAAGACACCCACTGCACTTGTAAAGCAGGATTGGGACACTGTAATCATTTACTGGGACTACTTTACACACTGGCTCACTACCTAAAAATGGGGCATAAATCTGTACCACCAAGAACAAGTAAAACCTCTTTGCCTCAAACATGGCATGTGCCATCAAGAACATTAGGACTAAAGCCAAAGTCAATCAGCACAGTATCGGTTACCAAATTAAAACCACCAAACAGTAGTACCCATAAAGTAAACCGCACAAGTGTGGAAATTCTCCCAAATATTTACTGCCCAGTCCCTGTCCCATTGCCCTGTGGTGAATTTGAAGAGAATCTGAGGGAAAACCTAGAAACGTCAGGAAGCAGAAGCCACATGTTAAAATTATTAACCGCCAGTAAGCAACAACAAAATCTTGTCACCACAGAGTTTGGCAACTTACCTTTTGGGTCTGTTTTATCCTACCAGTTACCCCAGCAGACTATGTCCTTTGAAGAACACCCTACACTGCCTCTTCCTCCACAACCATGCTCCTATGCAACTGTATTAAACCAGTAAGAACATGATTTCTATGGAGGTCTGATAATTACACCAGAAGATTCACTACACCTGGAAAGTGGAACCAGGGACCAAAGCAGCATCACTTGGCATCAGCTACGTGCAAAGAGGATCACATCAACATCTTTTAAGTGAGTCTGTTCTAGAGTTAAAGACTTTGAAAAGTTAGCTGCTGACATGACTGCAAAAAAAAACTGTTCAGACCAAAGCAATGAAACGAGGCATACAACTTGAACCTGTTGCTGCTGCAGAATATGAAAAAATCACTGGAAACAAATTGTTCCCCTGTGGCTTAATAATTAATCATCATGCCCCTCACCTAGGAGCCTCACCTGACAGGAAAGTAGTAGACCTTACAGCGGATCCTGTACACGGTCTTCTGGAGATCAAATGCCCAAACAAAGACAGCTTCAAAGACTGCTCATGTTTGAAAAATGCAGCAGGTAACTACACCCTAAAAAAGACCCACGAGTACTACTATCAAATTGTTGGACAAATGGGGATTAGTGGGTTTACATGGTGTGATTTCTTTGTAAAATGTAAAAATGATTACCACCTTGAACGCATCTATTTCAACAGAGATGAATGGGAGGAGCTAAAGTGTAAGCTTTATTTTTTTCTTTTTCAACTGTTACTTACATATTCTGTGCAACAAGAGTGTGTAAATGGAAACAAAATCACAAATTTCCTTTTGCAGTGGATTGAATTAAAGGGATAGATCATACAAAAATGTAATTTCTAGCATTATATTATTAAAATGTGGGGTGTGTACACACACACATATGTATGTATGTATGTGTATATATATATATATATATATATATATATATATATATATATATATACACGCATACATAGTCAACATTTGAAGTGGATCAAAACCTTTAATCAAAGTTGTCCTAAAACTTAAAACCAAAATGCGTTCTTGTCTTTTCAATCCACTTCAAATGTTGCCGTGTGTGTATATGTGTGTATATATATATATATATATATATATATATATATATATATATATATATATATATTACAAACAACACATTTTAATAATATAATGCTAGAATTTCTATATCATTCAAGCTGTTACTTACCTGTTCTGTACAAGAGTGTAAATAGAAACAAAACCACAAATTACCTTTTCCAGTGCATTGTATTAAAGGGATAGATTATCCCAAAATGAAATTTAGTTACTACTTACTTACTGAAAAGTTGTTCCAAACCTGTATGAACTCCTTTTTGTCTGTTGAACACATTAGATACTTTGAGGAATGTGGGTAACCAAACAGTTGACAGTAGCCACTTACTTTCCATATTATGGAAAAAAATTGTGGAAAAAACACTATGTAAATCAACTGTTAACTGTTTGGTTACCCATATTCCCCAAAGTATCTAATGTGCTCACCAGGAAAGAGTGTTGTGTTGATTTTGATTTACCATCTTTATAAAGTGTAAATATTACAAATGAACATGGAAAAATGAAACTGGATTCCAATGAAATGCTGAAATGTTCTTTTATTATTTTTTAATTCTCTCAAAATTCAGACATGTATGAAAATATGAATATAACAAAGATACTAAAACTGTTCAATTGAAATGTCTATTTTTTTGTAAAAAAACAAACAAACGTGGTAGGTGTATGTATTTAGATATTAAAAATATTAAAATTATTAATACAAATGTTATATATTTATATACAAATATAAGAAAAATGTGTTGCTATGTGTGTGTATGTGTATATATATATATTATAAAATGTTTTTACAAAAAACAAAGATACTAAAAATATTCTATTGAAATGTCTTCATTACAAAAATGTGTAATTATGTTATGTTTAATATTATGTATAAATATAATGTGTGTACGAGTAAAATTTTTCTTAAATATATACATGTATATTTGAATCCATGTGCATTTTCTATGACGTTTAAACATTCACTCAAAACAATGGACCCTGAAAATTTGTGAGGATACTACACACAGTCCAGCCAATGACAGAGGAATCACCCGGTCAAAAATGTGATATTCCTTGATTCGACGAATGGCCCGTTCAATGTGAATCCTCAAACGAGCAATGTTGTGTGTGTGTGCGAGCTCCCCATGGCTGAATTGTCCACTTGGGCCAAGAAAAGGTGGGATTACTAGTGTGGCATGAATTTCATCAAGTAGATCTTTGATTAAAAAGCCTTTGTCTACCATCACTGCATCACCCTCTTCAAGAAGATTCAAAATGCCAGATGACTTGGTGATCTCTTTATCAGAGATGCTTCCTGTGTAAAGACTGCTCACGAAAGTCATGCTCCCATCCGGGGAAATTCCAACCAGAGATTTGAGTGTAGTTGTGCCTTTGTAGTGCGAGTAAGTCTCGGAGTTCAGTACCTTGGAGCTGGCAGTTTGGACTCGAACTTCAGTACAATCCAGGATGACTCTGGTTTTGGGGTAGAGAGCTTTAAAATACTCTGGCATAAGTTCATCAACTGCAGCTCTACTTGGCCATAATGGCAGACTCCCCAGCATGAAGTACAAGTAATTTGCCCAAGTAACACAGATTCGACTGACTGTACTTTGTGAAACATTGAAACGCAGAGCAAGGCCTTGTTCAAGAAGGCCCAGTCTAATCAGGCAAAGAAACATGAAGAACTGATTAAACAGTGAGAGATGTTGTGCCTGGAATCCAACCCTCAGTGTGTGTTGGTTGGTTGCACTAATTCTCTGCACTTGAGCCCATGAGGCCATGCTCTGTGCTGTGGGCCGTAGAGCCAAGAAAACAGCTCTTAAAGTGTCATAATCAGGGAAACCAGTGTAAAACTGGATGAGTTTTGAATTACTCATAAAATTCTGAATGCCAAACTGATGACTTTTGAGTGCTTCATTTTCTGCATACAGACGAGAAATTTCCTCCCGTGCAGCCACAAGCTGCTCCTCAGTAGTCATGGGCTCCACACAGAAGTCATGGTCAGTGTTTGGCATCTCTGTGACATGACTAGATTGAGAAAGAGAAAGAGAAAGAGAGCCCAGTGCTCACTTGATGCATTCATCTACTCAATTTTCTACTATAAGTCCCTGGTCTGTCCAGATGCTTCAGGATGAAGTGCAGTCCCATATTGACAGCATCAACCACAGACCTGTTTGCTCTGTAGGCAAACTGATATAAGATGTTACAGTTTCTGTGAGCTCGTTTCTACTAACCATTCTGCGTTGCTTGGTCCATCATTTGTAGAACTGCAGAGAAAGAAGAGAACATTAAGACCCAGACATGTAACAATATTATATCCAGTTGGTTGGCCAAAATAATGTGAACATCCATTTTTATAGGGGTTAATATCATTTGTGTAGGTTACAGTGAAAATGTTTTGTTTTATTTGTTTATATTCTCTAGGTTGTACAGTATAAGTGGTTTTCAGCAGTGTTTAGTACAAACTGTATGTGAAATCGGTAACGTTATGTAGCTTACATATCACGCTTATATGACACAAAACTTATAAAATATATGTATTTACTTGTTCATTTAAAAATATTAAGTTTAACCTGTAAATTCATTCATTTTTCCCATCTCTGCTCACCTTTCATCTTCCTCATGTTCTTCCTCTAAATGACATTTTCCTTGTCTAAAGCAGAACAGAAACAGAATTAACTCTTAAATAAATAATAATGTTCTGCACATTACTTTGAAATTTTAAAAGGGGTTTGACCTCAAACAGCACACAGTAAACGATTGGCCATAGAGCCAAGAGCTGTTATCTTTTGAACACTTGGCATGAAACTAAAGTTTCTACCCATTATTTTGTATGGCTTAAAATGTTTCTCTCTATTTCATAATACATGTCTGAAAGGCGCTTACGATGTAGCTGCACATTATTATCACATATTATTAAGTATTTTAATCTACATAACTTTTGAACAATGTATCTTTTTCACTTACGATTGCAAGGTTTTCCTTTCCTTAGGCTGTCGAGTCCAGGTAAATACTGACGGGACTGAACCTTCCTTCAGCTTCCTGATTCCAGTCAATGTTCTCGAAAAACATTCCAGAGAGAAATGTTTCGAGCACACTCTTGTGTTCTTTGTAATCTATGGAGACATTTAAACTTAGTTGTTGTCGTAAATTATAATTTTTTTAGCTCTATAAAAATAGAATTAGAAAATTAGAACTAAAATTAGAAACTAGTGATTAGCTAGCCAACAGGCTAACGTAATCCAGTCTTTTTTTTTCTTAATAAATGCAGTATTCTTACCTGAAAGTTAGGTCCTATGTCCCGTCTAATTTTAATAATCCACATCTTCCTGAGTTCTGTGTCCTGAGGAAATTTGTGAAACGATGTATTCTCTTTTTTTTTTACGGCTAAACGATCGGCATTCCGGGAACACAACAATACGCCATAGCGAACGCTGCTGGACTGCTGCTGCTATCTTATCCCTCACAGCCTCGTTTTCGAATCAAAATGGCGGCGGGCTGAATAAGGCGTATAAGCGCAGCGCTGCTTTGTTTACAGCGGTAACCAAGGAAACACTATATCATTGCTGTTCATAAGTGCCACTTGCTGGCAGAGAGTGAATCTGTGTCTCATTCAGCTTGTCTGCTGTTTCGTTCAGATGTTTTATGTAGTATAGTTTCACAAAACTAAAGTCAGACCATTCTGTTTTTGCTTCAAATTTAAAAATTCTACAGTCTAAGGGGCCATTCATACGGAGCGCGTTTTTCCATTCTAATACGCTACTTTTCCATTGTTTTTCTATGTAAACACGGGCTTGACGGACGTGCATGACTGTTACGCTCGCGTCTTTTGCAGCACCTCGCACATGAGCGCCGCGTTTTTAAGATGCCTTGTCAAGTTAAAAGAATTTCAACTTCTACACGCAACGCCACTCATTAATGTCAGTTACAAAGCAGTGGACCAACCAGAAGAACTCGGAGGTGGGGCAAGTGTTGCGAGCATCTGTTTACAGTAGCAAGTTGACATTACAACTGTTTTATTTGACAGCAACATGACGGCAACATAATACCCTGAATTATGTAACATTTCTTCAAGCGATTATCATAATTTGGTCCTTAAAAAAAGCTTGGAGAGAAATGTCTCTGTCACTGAATATAATTGTCATTTTGCATCACGTCTCAAAAGCACGTCTCGAGACCCTCGGATTCTACACTGCGCTTTTTTAAAGGTTCATGAAACCCCCTGTTCACAGCTTAGTTCTCACCACAGTTTAAAAAAATGCTAAAAAAGTGGGCGTGGTGCGCTGCGGATCGGAGGGGGAAGAGGGGAGACAGACTACACACACAGCTTTGGGTTCAGACCACTGATCTATAATATAATATAATATCATTATTAGTGGTGTCAAAATTAGCGCGTTAACGCATGCGATTAATTTTTTCAGTTTAACGCGTTAAAAATATTTAACGCAATTAACGCAGGGTTGGGCTGGGGTTGGCCGTCCCACTCACAACTGCTGTTTCTGTAATTTTTTTCTCTTGACAAGAAGTGAATTTATTCAGTCGCATAACGTTTTTATGATCAAATCAAACGGGAGACGTTTCAGAAGCGCGCTCCACTTCACTTCAGCGGCAGGCGTGAGTCAAACGAGCGCGGAAACTACTGTGCTCGGAGCGCGTGCTCGGAACTGCATGCACAAAGGTGCCGGTGCGTGCATTGCCTGTATCCTTTCATATCAAAGCGTGAAATAAACTACGTGCATGCAATGACGTGGTCATTTAAGTCATGAAATTACCAAAAAGGCGATTAAAGCTGCCTTAAAACTGTGCATGCATGTGATTATATTATATAATATTGTTATATGAGTCACCTCTGATAACTTTTTAGGCTTATTCTGCTGTGTTTATATAAGCCTTTTGACAGGTTGTGTCACGTAGCTGTAAAAAATGGTTACACTCACTTAGTGAATTAATTATTACAAAGCAAAAAAACACTCTCTCCTTCGATCCATGAACGTTTCTCTCAGTTAATGTGTGATGTCATCTCACAGTCTGAAGCGTCTGTCATAGCAAATCAACACATGCCATTGTGAATAATTAAGCGAAGCGTCTTGTCATAGGATACGAACACAAAGTCTCATGAATAATTAATAGACACTAACGTGCCATCAATGTACTATAGTATATGTATATCAGAGCAGATCGCGAGGCAGAATCAACGGGGAAATCGTGCGGCGGCGGGACGTGCTTCTACATCAATGAGAGGTGGTGTACAGATGTAACTGTGTTAAAGAAGATGTGCTGTTATGATCTAGAAACGCTCTTTATTAACTGCAAGCCGTTCTATTCGCCGCGGGAGTTCTGTTCGTTCATTCTCGTGAGTGTTTACATTCCACCGCACGCGAACGCCAGATCAGCTTTACAGAAACTCGCTGATCAGATCACAGAGACTGAGCAACAACACCCGGATTCTGTTTTAATCATTCTCGGTGACTTTAATAAAGCAAATCTCTCACGCGAACTGACAAAATACAGACAGCACATCACATGTCCCACCAGAGACAGTAATATATTGGATCACTGTTACACAGCGATAAAGGATGCATATCACTCTGTCCCTCGAGCAGCTTTAGGACTATCTGATCACTGTTTAGTTCATCTTATACCAACCTACAGGCAGAAACTCAAATCTGAAAAACCTGTATTAAAAACTGTTAAAAGATGGACTGCTGAAGCAGAGCAAGATTTAAAAGCTTGTTTTGACCTCCCTGATTGGAGTGTTTTTGAAGCTGCTGCCACCGATTTGGACGAACTCACAGAGACTGTAACATCATATATCAGTTTCTGTGAAGATATGTGTATTCCTACCAGGACTAGTTTAACCTACAACAACGACAAACCATGGTTCACAGCAAAACTCAGACAGCTCCGTCAGGCCAAAGAAGATGCTTACAGGATGGGGGATAAAGTCTTGTATAAACAGGCCAAATACACACTGGAAAAGGAGATCAGGGTGGCTAAGAGGAATTATTCTGACAAGCTAAGGATTCGGTTCTCTTCCAGTGATTCTGCTTCAGTGTGGAAAGGTATGAAAGACTTTACAAATTACAAGACACCATCCCCCAGCACTGTGGAGAATCAACAACTAGCAGACGATTTGAATGTCTTTTGCTGCAGGTTTGAAAAAACACCCCACACCCGCCCTGAACACCTCTCCACACAACCATTAACACCTCCAGCAACCCCCCTCTCCCCCACACCTGCACTGAAAATAAGTGAAGATGACGTGCGGCAGGTCTTCATAAAGAACAAAAGAAGGAAAGCACCAGGCCCAGACGGTGTGTCATCAGCCTGCCTTAAATCCTGTGCTGACCAGCTAGCCCCCATTTTCACACAGATCTTCAACAGATCACTGGAGCTGTGCGAAGTCCCCTCATGCTTCAAACGCTCCACCATCATCCCTGTCCCAAAGAAACCCAAAATTACTGGACTTAATGACTACAGACCTGTGGCTCTAACGTCTGTGGTCATGAAATAATTTGAAAGACTGGTTTTGGTTTATCTGAAGGCCTCCACTGGACCCTTACTGGACCCCCTGCAGTTTGCCTACAGAGCAAACAGGTCTGTGGATGATGCAGTCAACATGGGACTGCACTTCACCCTGCAGCATCTGGACAGACCAGGGACTTATGTGAGGATCCTGTTTGTAGACTTCTGCTCTGCTTTTAACACCATCATCCCGGACACCCTTCAGAATAAACTGACACAGCTCTCCGTCCCTACCTCCGTCTGTCAGTGGATCAACAGCTTCCTGACAGACAGGCAGCAGCTTGTGAGGCTGGGAAAATTCTCATCCAGCACCCGCACCACCAGCACTGGAGCCCCTCAGGGCTGCGCTCTCTCCCCACTGCACTTCTCCCTCTACACGAATGACTGCACATCTAAAGACCCCTCTGTCAAGCTCCTGAAGTTTGCAGACGACACCACACTGATCGGCCTCATTCAGGACGGTGACGAGTCTGCCTACAGACAGGAGGTTAAGGAGCTGGCTGTCTGGTGCAGTCTTAACAACCTGGAGCTTAACACGCTCAAAACAGTGGAGATGATCGTGGACTTCAGAAGAAACCCCCCTGCTCTCCCCCCACTCACCATCATGAACAGCACTGTGACTGCAGTGGAGTCATTCAGGTTCCTGGGCACCACCATCTCCCAGGACCTGAAGTGGGACATTCACATAGACTCCATTGTGAGAAAGGCCCAGCAGAGGTTGTACTTCCTTCGCCAGCTGAGGAAGTTAAAAGGACACCAAGGGACTATGCTGGAGGGAGGGGATCCTCCGGTGTCTGGAGAGTGTCAGGGCCCGAGCCAGAACCAGCCTGCCGTCGTCCGCGGCTCCCCCAAGCCCGCCAACGCGGACCGCGGCTCCCCCAAGCCCGCCAACGCGGCCCGCAGCTCTCCCTTGCCAGCCGGCAAAGAATATGGCAAGCCAAATATGCCTTAATCCTCGCCAGAGCTCTCCAGTGCCCGCTCCTCGACTGCGCTCTCAAGAGCCCCTGCTGGTTCCGTCCAGCTCTCCAGAGCCCCTGCTGGTTCCGTCCAGCTCTCCAGAGCCCCCGCTGGTTCCGTCCAGCTCTCAAGAGCGCCCCCAATAGGCAGCTCCTCGCAAGTGCCCTCCAGTGCCTGCTCCTCGCAAGTGCCCTCCAGTGCCTGCTCCTCGCAAGTGCCCTCCAGTGCCTGCTCCTTGCAAGTGCCCTCCAGTGCGCACCCCAGAGCCCGCTACTCGCCAGCGCACCCCAGAGGCTGCTCCTCGCCAGCGCACCCCAGAGCCCGCTCCTCGCCAGCGCACCCCAGAGCCCGCTCCTCGCCAGCGCACCCCAGAGCCCGCTCCTCGCCAGCCGAGCGCCCTCAAGTGCCCGCGCCTGCCGAGCGCCCTCAAGTGCCCGCGCCTGCCGTGCGCCCTCAAGTGCCCGCGCCTGCCGAGCGCCCTCAAGTGCCCGCACCTGCCGAGCGCCCCCAAGAGTCTGCGCTTCCCGAGCGCACCCAAGAGTCCATGCCTCCAGTTCACCCCCAAGTGTCCGATGGAGCCCCTATTGACCCCAAGGAAATTTTTTGGGGGGGGAGGGTAGTAGGGCTCCGGCCGAAGAGACCGAGGTGGGGGCTGGGGCCGTGGTCTCGGAGGCGGTCCCACCATGGCCTCCCGAGCTCCCTGCTCCGCCATGGCCTCCCGAGCCCCCCTGCTCCGCCATGGCCTCCTGAGTCCCCGGATCCGCCATGGCCTCCTGAGTCCCCTGACCCGCCATGGCCTCCTGAGTCCCCTGACCCGCCATGGCCTCCCGACCTCCCCGCTCCGCCATGGCTCCCAGAATGGGCGCCGCCCTGGAGGCCTCCTGTCCTGTCCTGTCTCTATGTCCCTTAAGGCCTCCAGAGCGCCCCCCCCCCTCCCTCCCCGTTGGATGGTGTTCGGTGCGGGACGCACCGTTCGGGAGGGGGGAGTACTGTCAGTCCTGTGTTCCCCATGTCACGTGTTTTCCCCTCCTCTCGTGCCCATATTTGGTTTCTTCCTGTTCCTGTCTTCATTAGTTCCCAGCTGTGTGTGATTTTCTCCTCACCTGTTTCAGTTCTCCTCGTTACTCCCCAGTATTCTTAAGCCATGGTTTTCCCCGTGTCTGATGTCCGGTAATAAATGTATTCCTTGTGTTATTAAAGCCTTGTTTGCAGAAATTCTCCGTGTCTCCTCGCTCCTTGCTCTCCCCTCCGAGAGTGTGACACATGTCTGGTAGTGCAAGTTATATAACACACATACTAGTGTGATTCAGTAGCTTTCAAAAAGAGAACAGGGCTCACACCTTAAGATTTTTGGTCAAGAACACCAACATATTCACTGTAGCTGGTTTCAGAAGAGACCTTTGGCATGTCACAACATTTCCAGCAGCGATGAACACCCTCTCTGAGGGTGTACTTGTGGCGGGGATGCACAAGTACCTTTTCGCCAAACAACTGATGTTAGGGAAATTCACCTCGTGTACCTTCCACCACGTAAGGGGATTGCTTTCACCATCTGCAAGTGGCCCATGCAGGTAGTTGTTTAATTCAGCCTCAATTTTCTGTTTCAGAAAGGCTGGTCATATCAGCAGCTGGTTTCTTGAAAAAACTTCCAAGACTCTTCTGCCTTTTAGATGCACTCTGAGCTTCTTTTGTTGATTCAGCTGACGTTACAGGGGTAGCAGCGGTAGCAGAGCCAGCATCACTTGGCATGACAGAAAGGGATTCCACCTCTCGGACTACTCTGGCTTTGATGACCAGGATCACTTCTTGACTCATATACTGAGTGCGGAAGCGTGGATCAAGAATTGTTGCCATGTTGATCAGTTCCTGAAACTCTAGGTCACCATATTTGGTGTTCATGTAGTCCAGTATTGAACTTTTAACATTGTCAATTCAATAACAATTCAATTCAACATTGTCTTGGTGAGATCTGTGTCTTCATCTTTCCCCTGCAGCAGCTCACTGTTGAATAGGTGAAGAGTAGACTTCAAGCATGACACTGTGACATAGTTTTCAGAAGAGAGGGCATCTGTAAAATCAAGAAGAGGCCCAAGTGCCTTACTGACAGAGTCTAGGACATCAATAGCCTGCCATGTAGGCACCAGATGCCTGGTTGACCTGTCAGCAGCCAGGACTTGCGTAATGACCTTCTCTTGCTCAAGTATTCGCTGAATCATCTTCTGCCTTGATCCCCATCGTGTAGCCGATTCAGTCACAAGTTTGTGTGGCGGAAGGCCAAGTTCTACTTGAGCATCTTTGAGTGTTCACTGCTTTTTCCAGCTGTGAGAAAAAACACTGACAATCTTCTTACAGACTCCCACAGCTCTGTCAATCCTGGTATCCCTCATGCTTCTCTCTGCAAAACAACAACAAAACTATTTGTTTATTTTTATGTATTTATTTATGTTTCTTTTGCAACATTTAATATTAAATGCACATAATATATACATATTAGCTAATGTAATTAATTAATGTTCAGAATACTGCATATAGTTATATTACTAATGCAGAAACAAATACATAAATTCAGTAAATATTAAGCTCATGTTTGCTCAGTGTGCATGCATTAACCTGCAAACCTCCCCCGGTTTGAGGAAAAATATTTACAAAAATTATTGAAGAGTTCTACTACACACTATTTAGTCTTTATACACGCCACTGCAGTTTTTCAATTATAAAACAGTAGACAGAATCTTAGAAATCGTATAAGTGATTTATTTGAGCACTAGAAAAATACAATAAGAATAATTTTTGAGTGATGAAAAAAAAACAATAATAATAAAAAAAAATAACTTAATTACATACTGATTTCCTGACAAACAGCTGCTCTCCTGCTCATACATTAGTAATCACTTGCTGAAGATCATTCATACAGATGCTAATCATACTGATTGCTGCCCAATATAGTCAATATTCACATTATAATGGCCTTTTATATAGACTGCATTCACACTGATATCTGTGAACAGTCAGTAATTACATGCTGATTATCAGCCATACGGATGTTAATCACACAGATACAGGCACATTACCCACAAAACACGCAAACATATATGAAAACTGTTGAAGAAGAAAAAAAAGAAATGTTTTTTCTTTTTTTCTTATTGTGCTAAAATATCGCTAAATTACGCCCCCATCAGATGACAGGTGCGTCACAGCGTGCGTCACGTGCTGTCGCGAGGGAGCGCCAGAATTCAAATAAACAATCTTCCGTGTATCTTTGACTTTTTTTTTTTTTGGATGATTTCATTCTGTTTGGGACTTTGTCTGCTACAAAATCGTGCTGTTTTTTTACCACCAAGACGCTGTTTTTGAGCGTAATCTGTTCCATAACGGACACAAACAATAACTCTCCCTGAAGAGATGAGACGTAAACAAAGGATTAACGATCTAAATTACAGCGTTGTTGTTTCTTTGGACTAAAAGTGCTCGATGGAATGTTGTTCAGTGGACCCTTATCTCTGAAACGAAACCAGGATTTACAGCAGTGGATATGTTTGAGAGTCGTTATCAGGATGAATATGGTATGTACTGCGGGGTTTTTTATACATGTTTTGATGTGTACTGCTTACACAAATTTAGCAAATACATTCCGTATAAGCTTTCTATCGAAAAACAGCGATCTGTCGTCGATGCTAGAGGCTTAGACCTTCAAAATGATATATAGTTTGTCAAGATTCATTTTGTCCTGTTTAACTTTATCTGTTTGAAAACAATGACGTGTGCAAACAAAGAGCTTTCAGTGCGCCCGCATCCTGGTGCATGTTAACAGGTTAAAATATACTGACACTAAGAGAGAAAGAGTAAACTTACCAATAGCAATGTGAAGACAATGGCCAAAGCAAGACAGTCTTGTCCACATGTTTAGAGTGACTGCTTTTACTATATTGGCCCCGCTGTCCGCTGTTAGGCACACCTGTTTCTCCTCATCTAAATTCCATTCTTGAAGAAACTGCTTCAAGCCACTCGCGATGTTTTCGCCCGTGTGGTCATCTGGGAAAAAACTTGTCTGGATGCAACAGCTGTTCAAATTCCAGTCACTCGTTATGTAGTGGACCGTAAGGCTAATGTACGGCTCAGTCGCTCTGCTACTCCACATGTCAGCAGTTGAAGCATAAAAGTCCACCGTAGACAGTGCTGTTTGTACCCTACTACGGCACCCTTCATACATCGCTGGCAGGGCTGTTTTGGAAAAATACTTCCTTGAAGACATGTTGTATCTTGGGTCTAGTTTATGGATCATTCGCTTGAATCCTCCTTTTTCGACAGTTTGGAATGGCAATATGTCTTTTGCCAAACAAAACGCCACTGCCTCCGTTAATTTGTTCCATCGTTTACTTTGCTTATCATAAGGGACGCAATTAGCAAATGCGCTGGCAATTTTCGTCTGGGTGGGAATTTTCTTACCCCTCCGTTGCCTCGCGTATCTTTAAACTTTCTTCATACTCTGGTTTGTGTTTGTGGTTCAGATGGTGGAACAAATTGGACGTGTTTCCACTCTTTGTAACCACCGTTTTTCTGCAAACCTTGCATATTACGGTAGTTTGCTCCGCATCTGATTTTCTATAACCAAACCAGTTCCAAATTGTGGAGGTAGCTCCTCGCTTAACAACAAGCTCCTCCTCAGCCTCACGTCCGCCTTCCGCCATGCTTGTTTTCACTCCGCACATGAACAGTGAATCGGTTGCGCACGAAACTACGTCATCAACTAGACTTATCGTTATTATCGCGAGGAGACAAATTTTTATCGTGAGGAGAATTTTCAACGGTATATCGCAAACGATAAGATATCGCCCATCCCTAGTAGAATCTGGCTGTTACGACACGTGAGTCATGGGGATCCATTTGCAAGGCTTTATTCCAAAACATGGTCATAATACAGGCAGGGTCAATAAACAGCAAACAGGTATGGCAGGGGCAAGACACAGAGTAATCCTTAGGGCAAGCGTGGGTCGACGATCGGCGAACAATATCCAACAGGGGCAAGGCAAAGAGAGATAATCCAGGTAAACAGCAATAATCCAAATGAGGTGCAAACAGAGTCCAAAGGGCTAGGCTAAGGGTAAATCCAGGAAACACGGGCAGAAGTCAAACACGGGAAAACAAACAAGGCAAGACTATAATTACTGAGAGGGCTCCGTAAGGTAGCTATCGCTATGAGAGTGATAAACGCAATACAATACTCGGCCGAGAGCAAGAGGAAGTCCACGGCTTATAAAGCGTGTGTGATTGGGTGATAGTGATTGTGTGAGAGTTCTCAGGTGTGAGCGTGATCAGTGCGAACAGCTGTGTCAGTGCAGTGGATGATGGGAAATGCAGTTCGATGGTGAATGGCAACAGTAATGTGGTGTAAGAGTCAATGTGGTGAACGAGTGACCTCTGGTGGTGAGTGAACGGAATTGCATGGACAGGATTCGTGACATAGCCCCCCCCCAAGGAGCGGCTTCCAGACGCTCTTATACAATCCAGGATGGCGGTGGAGCGGAGGCGGAACAGGGGGAGGGACGGAGGGCCAGGTCCATGTGGAAGTGGAGAGACTGGGGGCTGAGGCAGAGCCGGCAGGCCAGAGCACCAAGGTGGAGCAGACGGAACAGGAGCCCACCAGGGTGGAGCAGACGGAACAGGAGCCCACCAGGGCGGAGCAGGCGTGACAGGAGCCCCCAGGGTGGAGCAGGCGTGACAGGAGCCCCCCAGGGCGGAGCAGGCGTGACAGGAGCCCCCCAGGGCGGAGCAGGCGTGACATGAGCCCACCAGGGCGGAGGAGACAGGGCAGAGGACCTCCACGGCGGAACCGACGGACCTGAAGACCACGGCAGGGACTGGGACCTAGGGAACACAGAGACACACGAGACAGACAGAGCATCCATGGCAGAGAACACTAAAAAGTCATCAATAAATTCTGGGCTCATAATAGGCGGGTTTAAGGGTTCAAAACCGGCCTCTGTAGCTGTGACAAGACAGGACGAGAGTTCACAGACGGCCTCCTTAGCCGTGACAGGACAGGGCGAGAGTTCACAGACGGCCTCCTTAGCCGTGACAGGACAGGGCGAGAGTTCACAGACGGCCTCTTTAGCCATGAAAGGACAGGGTGAGAGCTGATAAGTGGATACCACTGACACCTCTGGAGGTTCTGCAGTGGATGCCGCCACCTCTAGAGGTTCTACAGCAGTACCATCTTGAGTTTCAACAGATGCAGAGAGTTCAGTAATGGTACCTTTGACCGTGACCTGACAGGCTGCGAGTGCATTACTGGGCGCCACCACCATGCAAGGAATTAAAGGGAGCACCGCTGCTTCAGTAGGTTCTGCAGCATCAGCCGCCACCTCTGGAGAAACTGCAGCGGGCGTCGCCTCAGGGAACACAGCAGCGTGCACCACTACACCAGGAGGTTCTGCAGCGTCAGCCGCCACCTCTGGAGATATCTTAGTGGCCGCCGCCGTCTCTAGAATTTCAGTGGTGGTGTATGCAGCCCAAATACACCATAAAGCGATCCCCATCGTGGGAAGCACTACAGGCAGGGGAATCAGTTCAGGGACAGGAGGGCTAAAGTGAGTGGGTTTGGGGATACCAGCTGCGCGTGCAGACACCAGCGGTGCATCTCTCACGCTGGACACCAGACAGGGAACTCGAAGGACTGACCTTAAATCTCTGGGTGTGACAGACTCTGGCATTTCGGCGGAGACGTGAAGAGACTCTGGCTGAAGAGCTGAGACGTGGAGAGACTCTGGCTGAAGAGCTGAGACGTGAAGAGACTCTGGCTGAAGAGCTGAGATGTGAAGAGACTCTGGCTGGTCAGCTGCGACGTGGTGTGACTCTGGCTGGTCAGCTGCGACGTGGTGTGACTCTGGCTGGTCAGCTGTGACGTGGTGTGACTCTGGCTGGTCAGCTGTGAGCTGGGTTGATTCATGATGATCAACTGTGGCTTGGCTTGGCTCATGAAGATCAACTGTAGTTTGGCTTGACTCACGAAGATCAACTGCGGCTTGGATTGACTTGCGAAGATCAACTGTGGCTTGGCTTGGCTCGATAACATCAGCTGTGACTTGACTTGGCTCTTTAACAATGGCTGTAACTTGCCTTGGCCTCTTAACATCAGCTGTGACTTGGCTTGACTCACGACGATCAACTGTGACTTGGCTTGACTCGTGACGATCAGCAGAGACGTGACTTGACTCGTGACGATCAGCAGAGACGTGACTTGACTTGTGACGATCAATGGTGACTTGACTTGGTTCATTAACATCAACTGAGACTTTTCTTAGCTCTTTAACATCCACCATGACTTGACTTGGCTCTTTAACATCAACCATGACTTGAATTGACTCATGACTGGCAGCAATGACATGACGGGGTGTTGTTGTGGCCGCCATTTTGTGAACGGGCTCCGCTGTCGCCGCGCGTCTGTGATCATACAATTGAGTGCGGTGTCGCGTTCCTCCGCGACACCCACAGTGAACACTGAACCAACAGTTAACAGAACATAATCCAGAAAATTGCTCAGTGACAAACGAGGTCTCTGAGAAATCACTTTAGATTTTACAGTCTGGTTAAGGCCATCACAGAAAAAGTCTATTAGCATGCAGTCTGGTAATTCTGAGTCATTAGCCAGAGCCAAATATTCTGCAATGTAACGCTCGAGTGATCGTGTGCCCTGCTTGAGCGCTAGCAACAAGATCGCTGTGTCCATACCTGGCAAATGTCCGTTGGGAAAACCGCTGGATCCTTGTGTGGCCGAGTATTCTGTTACGACACATGAGTCATGGGGATCCATTTGCAAGGCTTTATTCCAAAACATGGTCATAATACAGGCAGGGTCAATAAACAGCAAACAGGTATGGCAGGGGCAAGACACAGAGTAATCCTTAGGGCAAGCATGGGTCGACGATCGGCGAACAATATCCAACAGGGTCAAGGCAAAGAGAGATAATCCAGGTAAACAGCAATAATCCAAATGAGGTGCAAACAGAGTCCAAAGGGCTAGGCTAAGGGTAAATCCAGGAAACATGGGCAGAAGTCAAACACGGGAAAACAAACAAGGCAAGACTATAATTACTGAGAGGGCTCCGTAAGGTAGCTATCGCTATGAGAGTGATAAACGCAATACAATACTCGGCCGAGAGCAAGAGGAAGTCCACGGCTTATAAAGCGTGTGTGATTGGGTGATAGTGATTGTGTGAGAGTTCTCAGGTGTGAGCGTGATCAGTGCGAACAGCTGTGTCAGTGCAGAGGATGATGGGAAATGCAGTTCGATGGTGAATGGCAACAGTAACGTGGTGTAAGAGTCAATGTGGTGAACGAGTGACCTCTGGTGGTGAGTGAACGGAATTGCATGGACAGGATTCGTGACACTGGCATGTGAAGTATGATTCAGATTCTATATTAGTACATATTTACTACATGTGTACAATCTTCAACTGTACAAGTATGTTTATCCACAGGTTTTTCCAGGGTTGTGGAAAGTTACATTTATTTAGTAATGCATTAAAATATTGTTATTCCTTAAAAAAGTAACTGACTGCATTACTTAATTACTTTTTATACAAAGCAATGTGTTATTTTTGCATTACTTTTTCTTGCAGGAGAAGAAAGTTCAACACACTTCAGCAATAAAAAAAAATAAGAATTCATTTTAAAAAATGAATGTCATTTTTAGTATTATTAGTATGGTTGTACTGGAAGGTCAGCAGCAAATACATTGGTTAATAAAATTGTATTAAGTATATAAAAATACATTTTTCGCTATTTATCATTAATTCTTACAGGTTTTTTTCACTCTTTTTATTCATTTTGAGGAATACTGAATCTGTTTGTTTTTTTTTCCGTCCAAGTGGGATGAGTAAATACATTTTCAAATTTAGTCTAATGCTACAGTAAGCATCATGATTACACAGCGCACACAACGCCTCTGCACTTACTTCTCTCAACATGGGGACAGGAGAGGTGTCAGTCAGTAAATGAAGTAACAGGTGTTATTTAAAAAGTAACTCATATATATACTATATATACTGTATATATATATATATATATATATATATATATATATATATATACACAGTGGTGTGAAAAAGTGTTGGCCCCCTTCCTGATTTTTTTTTTTTTTGCATGTTTGTCACACTTTAATGTTTCATCAAACAAATTTAAATATGAATCAAAGATAACACAAGTAAACACAACTTGCCAGCTCAAAGTCTTTGTTCATTTGGCCTGAATTAAAAAAGGAGACAAGACATTCATATCAATATTAATACAGAAATTATTATTTAATGAAAGTTATTTAATCATTGTTTTAGAAAAGTATTGCTGTAGTTTGTGAGTTAGGAAATTGATTTAAATAGAAATAGATAGAAAGACATGCAATTTTATATCAGAAACTTGGTAATTTAGCAAATGAGTTTTATTCAAAATCTCTTACAATCTCAATAGAGTGATAGCTTTGTCCTTGCAGGACAAAAAAACATTCGCTATTTAGCAAAACATCTTCACCACAGATTGCTCCAAGTGGACTTAGCATGGAATTAATGATTTTATAAATCCGTCAAACGATGCAACTAAAAACACATACTGTATATTTTATACCAGACATTAAAAAGTAGCAAACACTGAGAATGTAATTGTTCAGCTTATATTACCCAAAAATACTCCTGTTCTTGTTCAACTGGCCTTTTCCATTGGTAATCCAGCATCCTCTAGTGCCCTGTAAGTGCACTGCAGCAATTTTTTTTTGCTGAGGGTCCATATTGATCGATTCAGCATCAGTGATTCCAAAGAACTTGTGGTCAATCTGATTCTGACTACACAAAATAAAATAAAAAAAGCTAATGATAGGATTATTGCTTTGGAAGTTTACATATGAAGTGCTGATTATTTAATGGCCATAGCTTTAAAAAACAACCAGAAAACATTACCATTTATTGCTTTTATTCTCATTGTATTTTTTACACTCACTCAATAACAATAATAATAATAATAATACAGCTACAAACAGCAATTAAGGGGCCAAGAACTACAGAAACAAGCACCAATAGGTGGTGCTGTTATCAAATCGATGCGGTGTTCTGTGTGAGGTGACAATGGCACACAAAGTTTGGTGATTTTGGTTTCACTCATTTTAGAGAAAATGAGTTTAGAGTTTGAAAATGTTGGTTCTCAACAACAAGGTGACAATGGCACATACAAAGATTGGTGTCAATATGTCAAGTCTTTGCAAAGACCAAATCTGTTGATGTGTTTAACGATAACCATTTAGTATGCTGACATGAAATCCAAACCGGAAGTTCGGCTGACTATGGCAAAATTGGTATCTATGTTTTCGGCATGACTCAAGGAATATATTGAGACCAGTTCATTACAATAGGCTGATAAACTCAAAAGTTATGATCAATTTTGGATGTCATTATAATTTACATACAAAACTTTTTGAGTACTATCAGGACATGGTGCCGAATACCTGTGTTGGGCAGTAATGCATTACTTAGTAACCCGTTACATGTAATTTGATTACTTTTTAGTAACAGAGTAATTTAACACATTATAATTTGCAGAATAGTAATTCGATTATAGTTCCAAGCCGAGGTCTCTATACAGTACCTCTGTGTGTTACATCATTGCCGACAGAATGCATTGTTTTATTATCTAAGGGTGTAGCACATGCGACATCCTTTACCTGAGATCTATAATTTGTGAGGTATTCTAAAGTAAATTTGCTTGAAACAATGGTGCTTCATATAACATTATCCAGAGAAACAAGTGTTTAATGATAAATCCCTTGTTTGTACTGGCTACTGTATACAGGCCACCAGGGCACCTTACAGACTTTGAATTTTGCTGAGTTAGTGCTGGCTGCAGATAAAGTCCTAATTGTTGGTGATTTTAATATCCACTTTGATAATGAAAAAATCCATTGGGATCAGCATTTATAGACATTCTAAACTCTATTGGGGTTAGACAACACGTGTCAGGACCTACTCATTGTCAAAATTATACTTTAGATTTAATACTGTCACATGAAATTCATCACTAAACACCAATGACTTGTACATACACTATATGGACAAAAGTATTGGCACCCCCTTCTTTAGAACAAAAAAAGGCACTTCCAAAACTGGAAGTGGAAGACCTCATCTTTACATCAGTTACAATTCAGAACAAGGTTTAGTTCAATAACAAATAACATCAGTTGATGCATTAGAACTCATACATTTTTTTTTTTTTTACAGAATTTATTAATCAAGGTTAATATACGTATATTCTACACATTCTAATGCATGAATAAGATCTGTAAAAAAACAATGTTGTTCATTGTTTGTCGATACCTGAACTATTAACTACCGTTAACAAATCCATTGTTTATTTTACTTTCTTAGCATATAATATAAAGTTAAGTGACATTTATTAAAGGTGCAATAGGTGATTGTCTTCAGAATTTTTTTTTGTTATGCTGGTTGAAAGTCTCTTCACATCCTGATAGCAATCATTAAGTTAAGTGGTCTAAATGTATTTATATATTCTGTGGAAGGCGTAGGACCAAGAAATGTTCGTCCAATCAAATTGCTCATTCCGAGCATTTTAACTGGCTTTCCTACCTGCCTGGTAACATGTGTATTTGCATAACTATGCGCACGTACGCAAAATTGGTATCTATGTTTTCGGCATGACTCAAGGAATATATTGAGACCATATTGATATTGAGTGGCAACAAATGAAAACATAATTCATTTATTTAAAAATTGTATTTCCATCTCTGTTGCAACAGTTTTGGAAGTGTCTAAAATGACTGAACCCATATGTACAAGTCATTGGTGTTTAGTGATGAGTTTTTGGCTCAAGGTCTGCATTTAAAGTCACACCAGAGGTGTTAAACTGGGAAAAGCTTTTCTGCTTTTTCTAAGCACTCAAAGCGCTCTACATTGTGGTGGGGGGGGGGGGTGTATCTCCTCGTCCACCACCAGTTGATGTAACTTTCCTCAACACTGGTCTTTCCTGGGAAGGGTGTGAATTGTGAATTGGACCCAAACAGTCAGGATTACTCAAATAGTTCTGCTTTTTGCATCTCAGATATGGCATGCACTGCAAAAAATGCTTTTCTTACTTAGATTTAAGGAAAAATTATTGTCTTGTTTTTAGAAAAAACAAGTCAAAATTAAGTGAGTTTTTGCTCGAAACAAGCAAAATAATCTGCCAATGGGGTAAACAAAATAATCTTGTTTTCATGCTGATATGTAAAATCACCAAATATAAATACATAAATAAATATAAGGTTAAATTTGAATTAAAGGGGTCATATGATGCGATTTCAAGTTTTCTTTTCTCTTTGGAGTGTTACAAGCTGATTGTGCATAGATAAGATCCCTGAAGTTGCAAAGACTAAAGTCTCAAACCCAAAGAGATATTCTTTATAAAAGTTAAGACTCTGCCACGCCCCCCCTAAAACTCAGAACAATGAGCTTTGTAAAAATCAACGCGTTTCAGAAAGGCGGGGCATAGAGGAGCAACAATAATGTACAGTATGTGGAAAATAATGTGTTTTTTGAACCTTAAATCACAAATTGCATTACACAAAATAATGTTCTTTTTAGCAATGTCATATGACCCCTTTAAGATCTCTAGTGTTCCACAAACCTGGGAAGACCTCATTCCATTTACTGAGAATCCCCACAACAAAAAAGAATACAATATAGCAATATAGTTTACATTTATATATATAATATAATTTATATAGCAAAGGTGCATAGCAAAAGTAACATATCACATTACATCATTCTCTTTTAATTTGATTGGTTAATTTATAAGACAAAGCAGCAACCCCTTGTAACTAGCAAAGCAAGTGAGTTTTATTACCTCTGCTTGTTCCCTAAACCATGAGTTCCAATGGTTATTAATATCAGACATATGTCCTGTCCATCTGCATCATTATTACAACACACTAATGATGGAACATTTTGTTCTCTAAAAGCATACAAATGTCAAGCCTGCAGAGGAATGTCAAATGTTAAACCTGCAAGGAAAATACATTTTATTTATGATTTTCTGATTAAAATTATTCATTTTAAAATTTCCTTCACACCATCTTTACATCAGTTACAATTCAGAACAAGGTTTAGTTCAATAACAAATAACATCAGTTGATGCATTAGAACTCATACATTTTTTTTTTTTTTACAGAATTTATTAATCAAGGTTAATATACGTATATTCTACACATTCTAATGCATGAATAAGATCTGTAAAAAAACAATGTTGTTCATTGTTTGTCGATACCTGAACTATTAACTACCGTTAACAAATCCATTGTTTATTTTACTTTCTTAGCATATAATATAAAGTTAAGTGACATTTATTAAAGGTGCAATAGGTGATTGTCTTCAGAATTTTTTTTTATTATGCTGGTTGAAAGTCTCTTCACATCCTGATAGCAATCATTAAGTTAAGTGGTCTAAATGTATTTATATATTCTGTGGAAGGCGTAGGACCAAGAAATGTTCGTCCAATCAAATTGCTCATTCCGAGCATTTTAACTGGCTTTCCTACCTGCCTGGTAACATGTGTATTTGCATAACTATGCGCACGTACGCTGTGCAGACAGAGCGAGAATGGCAGGCAAACATCAACAATCTGATCTTCCTTCCTGGTATTGTAGTACTGTTACTAACTGTACTATAAAGTTTTCTCACCGGTGAATGACACATGACGTATTGTAGTAATGTTGTCTCTGGTCGTCTGATCTGCGCAGATTTTCTTTATTCTTTTCATGGCTGTTACTACACGTCTGGCCACAGGTGCCAAGGAAGGTCAGGAACACAGGTATGAATGCGATGCCATGGACGGCCCCAAACAGAATGACTAAGAACATGATTTTGAAGAAGTTCCTGAAGATGCAAGCACCACCATGCCTGCAATAGTGGACACGGCTCCCTGAACGATCGGATAGCCCAGTTTATTGATGGCATCCATGACTTTTTCATTCGCTGAGGATTTTTCACTTGACACAAAAGCATAGGATATGTGAGCAGAGAAGTCCACAGAAAACCCGATACAGATGACAAGATTAATCATAGACACAGAGTCTAAACTAACATCCCATAATGCCATGAAACCGGCCACTCCCACAATGACAGATGCGATGGCAAACGTCACCCAGAGAGAGCAGAGAGGGTTTGGGATCAGCAGGAGTGAAATAACTAACATCGCACATGTAGCAACTACTATATTTTGGATCGTATTAGTGATAATGACGGCATATTGGTCGAAATAGATGAATGCAGGGTGGTACACTATCAGATCCACAGGCGTCTGCAACTTCCCACATTTTTCTGCGGTTTCTCTAAACGCATTGAGCATGTTCTTCTCATCGATCGCTGTGCGGATGTTCACCGTCTGAACGAACATGCGTGAAGCATGAATTTGATTGTTAGTGAAATTGACATCTTGACTAAAACCAGAAAGATTAAGAAAGGCAGTTAAATGGTGTTTCACTGCCTACATCAAAACCAGCATTCACGTATACATGAAGCCAAGAAATAGGTGGAATGCCTGAATCTTCCATTGTCAGATTTTGAAAATTTTCCAAACGCAAGTCAAGACTTTCACGAACAATTGGATTCCAGTACTGGAAATGCTCATCCTTTATAACTAACATGACATTAGGACCAAAATCAGTGAAGAATTCATCCTCATTGTCATAGTAATCACCAACATATGAGCCGTTTGCCGCTAAATGTTTCAGATCTAGGCCTTCCTGTATTTGGAAGCACCCGTAGATACTGACTGCCAAATACCCGGCATAGATCAGACACACAAGCACCTTAACCCACACTCATGTCAGAAACGGGCCGTAATAGTTTTTAAAGAATGAATCCATTGGCATTTCAAATTCCTTACGTGTGCTTTTATCATAAGCTCCACCAACACAACACCCTTTAGCATCACCACTGGCTTCTGGGAGTCTCATGCAGGTCAGCCAGTGTCTGTTGCCTTTCTCTCGTCTCCCGTTAAATGCGAGACACGCGCCGAAGAAGGTGATGTTGAAGATGTAGCAGAACAGAAGAGCTGTGCTGGTGTACATGCAGAAAGACTGAACCGAGCGGAACGGAGTCAGGAGGCCGATGTAGAACGCCAGCACATCCGTCAGCGTGGTGATCGTGATGGACACGCTGGCCTCCTTATACGTTTCTGCTAAGCGAACCTCGACGGCTTTATCAACGTCAGTCTTCTGCCAGCAGGAGATCATAATGAACATGTCGTCAACACCAACACCTGGAGGAAAGCAGAGACTGTGAGCTTGTCAGCATCAGCTGTGAGACGCCAATAGGTGATAAAATTAATGAATGTTATTGACCGAGAATCAGAAAGGGTGCTGTGGCCACGGTCATGGCAAACGGCATCCCACAGAACAGCAGCAGTCCAAAGCTGGCCAACACGGCCAAACCGGCAGAGACGGCGCCGAACGCAGCCACCCACACCTTCATCCTGACACAGTCCAACCTGCGGAAACAAACTGTAGGGATAAAGACATACCTAGTGACACATACACATGCTTATTTGACTTTTTTTTTTTAATACTTCACGATACCTCAAACAAGACAGAATTGAAATTGAAATGGCCAGGAAATATGTAACAGAGAAGAGGGGGATTACAGAGTCAGAATTGGTCTCAAACTCATTCTGTCTTGATACTGATGTAAAGTAAGACACATGGACCTGTAGAAAAGGAAACTTTTGATTCATAATCAAACACTGTTCAGTATAAGTACTGTAGCCTATACATAAATGTGTTTCATTGTGTGGAAGAACAATGCAAAATAATTATGACAGGACATGTATAATAACAGGACAAGCAAACGTATGTGTGCTCGGTGCATTATCTCAGTATATTAGAATTGCTATGTAAATGACTTTTGGTGTTTGACTTATTAGAGATGAATTGATAAATGTCAAAATGCACAATTAGGCATCTGTATGCACACTCACAATAATTTTTTTAACTTACCGTTTTCTGTTGTGTATAGTTTGACAGGAGTTTTAGAAAGCCATAGAGCCAGTCAGAGGTTTCCATTGTCTTCTCCTCATCTAGGAAATAAAAAAGCCTGACCGCTTTTGCTCTCGATATCTCTGAGCTATCCGGCTTTAGCTCTACACCGCCGATACTTGTTCCCAAAAACGTGCCATTATTCATTGGATATGTTATGGCTGAAGAAACTATTTCAGTAGCATTGTAATTGATAATGTCTAAAATTGGATTTGAGATGCATTTTCCCTTTGTTTTTGAACAAAGATTTTCAAAACTGTTTCCTGTCGTTATATTTTTCACTCGTCTGTCTAACTCTAAAATGTCGTTAAAAGCTGCTTCAGTTAATATATTTGCTCCACTCAAGCCTGTGATGATCAAAGAGGCATACGTGCCATCAGACGTTAGCTGTAACTGAGAAAACTCTTCAGACGGTGGGAAATTTTCCACCACAATTGCCCTCTCCAGCTTGGCAGGTCCATTGACGGGTGTGAACTGGTCTTCAATATCATTTGCCTCCCTTTCCTGAAGAAAGATAAAACCAGCTCCAAGGGCAGCAGCTACAAGTAAAGGTAATAAAAGAAACACGTATGGATATCTACCAACAACACTACCGAGCTTTTGAATGGCCAGGGACAGAGGCCTTTCGATGCAGTCGGTTTTACACTTCGCCATCCTCCAGACACACTTCAGCAGTGAATGCCTTGCTCTTCCACATCGCCTCCGTCTACAGTCACTCAGTGATGTCACACATGTTACACATTAACAAATGAATGGTTATTTATTAACAGGCTTTCTCTTTACCACCCGCCTTCGGTATCAGTATCGGAAAAAACTACTAAGGGGAAATATATAATCAATGGGGCTTTTTTTTTACTTCAACAAGGACATACTTTTGTTAACCATATAAGCCTATTAAACTTTCGGTATGTCATCCTTTTATATGAAACGCTTCACTTATTTGATTAATTAAAAAATTTTCTGTTCCTTCATGAGCACTTGATGAGCCTGATTCATAGGAATGGACACAGGCAAAGTGCAAATGCAAAGTTGTTTGCTTTTTATTAGGGATGTCAGTTTAACGCGTTGAACTTGATTAATTAGTTATGAAAAAAATACCACGATTAAAATATTTGAACACAGTTAACGCACTGGCCCCGCCCCCAGACCTCTACATCATCTTACATTTCATACAGTTGACAAATATGATGTCGTGAAATAACTCCATAAATGCAGTTATGCCCTAAAATTGAAGATATTGGTGCAAAAATGCCCCTGTATGTGTTTTTGTCTCATATTTAGGCTATATCATGAAATGATTTAGCGATATCACATGAGCAGTTAGAGCAATATAACATGAGTGTGCCCAACACAATATTGTGTTTTTGCTCAGTTTTTTCAGAGAACAAAATACCTTTAAAGCTATGGAATTGTTTTTATTTAGAGTATCATTTAATTAATAAATAATAATAATAATAATTATTAAAGGGATAGTTCACCCCAAATAATTAAATTCTGTCATCATTTACTCAAACTTGAATGACTTTCTTTCTTCTGTGGAACATAAAAACAGGTATTTTGAAAACTGTTGGTAACAAATGACTTTCATTGTATTGTAAAGGAATTTACCCCTTTTACATTGTTTAATTTAGCTCTTTGGTTTAAGCTTTATTTTAGCTTTAGGGAATCTTACGATTTGATATTGATATGATCACTTGATATTAATCAAATCGTCCAACTTATTTAACAATCGTCCAGCGAGTTGTTAGATTTCAGTATATCTGAGAAATTCTGTTTATTCTCGTGGCCACGATAAAATAATACAGAATTATTTAAATAACTTTATGACAGTTATGAGCATAGGTAACGTAATCTGGGCAAAGTTTGATTTGAATATTTCACAACAGAACACAGAACACTTCTCTATAAATCAAACAAGAGTTTATTTGCTATCTTACTAAAATACATGAACTAAGCTAAATAACACAAAACAAAATACATACACACAGGCAATAAATTGTTGCAATTTCTGAATGATTAAAATATAGCACTGTTTTGCTATTTCCACACGATTTTACCCGTGCCGATCATCAAGATGAGAACTCTATTATCCTTACTCTTAGAGATAAATACCACACGATTCAGCCACTTTATAGCGATTTCGTTTGATACTTGCTTTTAAGTTGAAATGACGCTGATCTGTCGTTTCGTTTCCTGGCTGGTTGAAGGAATCCCGCGTGTCGTCGCGTGACGTCACTCTGGGGATGCCCTTCGTTGGTTGTTTGGCTGCTCGGTGCTGTCTGACGCTCGAAGTTCTTCCTTGAGTTCCTTTCACGTAGCTTCAGACTTTCAAGGGTTTCTTCAGAGATTTGACTAAGTGTTGGTTCAATGTTCAAACTCGGCCAGATGTTAAGGCTAGGAGCTCCTTTGGAGCAGCTCCAAGTTTCAAGAAGCGCGCGATTTTCAAGCAGAGAGCGAGTAACAGCTGGGAGACAGTATTAGGGTGAATCCCATTTCTCTGTCTTACCCCTTCCCCTTACTCCTTCCCCTTAGTTTTGCGCGTTCACGTGAGAGTAAGGGCTGTCCCAATTCTCGTTTTGATCGAGGGGTAGGGCTAAGGGGAAGTGGTAGATACCCCTTAAAACCAAGCATTTTCGCGAGCTTACTTGAAACCAAGGGGTACCCAGAACACACTGCGCAACCGGCAACAATGTCGGCCAGATCATCCAGAGAGTCCCATTTTCGGCTTAAATAATTGATTTAAAAATTACGACAGTCTTGTTTTGTGCTCTACACAGTACTGTGCATATATATTTGCAACCATGTTCTTAATTGAAACGTTTTAAAAAATCGCTAGTTTGCTATGCTAACGTTACATCGCTGATTTGCACAACAATCGCAAAAACATCACTAATAAAACCCACGCAATCGACATACACACACTTGCAGACGGCATCTTGGAAGTTTGTGATCAACACTTGTCGCCTCTAGTGACGTAGCAGCCAGCTAGAGACGATGTACGATGACGTAATCGTAACCAAGTGGTGTCTCATTTCATAGGGGTATGTTTTCACCCCTAGCGCTTACCACTCGGTTTCGAGGGACAAGGGCTAGGGGTAAGACGAAGGGGTAGGGGAAGGGGAAGGGGTAAGACAGAGAAATGGGATTCACCCTTAGACCAGAGATTTCGGTCCCTCCCACTCGATGCTCTTCCAATGGAATAGTTCTTGTAGGGCGGAGCTCCACTCCGTATGGCTCAGTTTTCGTATGTAAATACTTTGCTGAGTTATTTCGTCAAATGAAGAACATATCTTAGCAGATTCCTAGAAGTGTTTTAATCATACATTAGGATCAGAAAAGTCAACTTTCATTTACACCAACTTGTTGCATTTATCATGGCCGTTAAAATGAAACCAAATTCAGTATATTTCCTACACATTAATAGTTTTCCTGCTAAAACACACAAATGGGTTCAAATTAAAGATTAAAAACAACACATCATGCATATGATACTAGAAGTCTAGTACTCCTGTACAGGAGAAAATTATACCTCAAAAGATTACAAAAATACCATAGATTCCAATAACACAACAAGCTTATAAATGACATAAAATACACATGGATATATTTTGTCTCTTGAGGATATTGCTTTAATAGCACAGTAGCTATTATTAATTGTCTTTTGGAACACTTTATAAAAGTCTTTGAGTCCTTTTAGCAAAGTTGACAAAAGTTTGTGTGTTCTTTGTTTGTCCTTGAATTGTATGACTGTTACGTTTTTTTTGCCTATTCTTTTCCTATTGTTTTACGTCCAAGTCACGTGACTTTCAAGATTCCGGCCGTGAGAACAAAAAACATGGCGGACATTTCTCTCATTTTTAGTGAAAAAATCTATATTTTGAGTTAGTTTCTGCATAAAAATAAGTTTTGATTACATTTCTAGCGAGAAATATATATTTTATTTTCATAATATTCACTCAGTGAATGTACACAATCACTCGCTTGCTCGTTGTTGTGAAGATTTTTCAGATCTCGCCAGAATAATGTGAAACTGCAACGTTTTGGTTGCTATGGACGCTGCTATCGGTGGATGGATGGATGGATGATTTTGCTCCGTCTGACGGATCAAACCCTCGCCCACTATATGCGTTGCGTCTGAGGTTGATTTGCTGATCAACACATTAATCCATGGCAGCGGGAGAAACTAATGTTGACAAAGTGAGTTATGATCAGTCCGCTGTTTTTAATTTTGACATCTACCGGAACCTCCGTGCATTTAACTTCCTGTGTGGTGCGATCTCATTGATGGGTGTTGGGTGTTGACACGTCAAGGCCCCACGAAGAAGAAGAAGAAGTAGAAGAAAAAGAAGAAACGAGGGAAAAGAAGCAGGAAAAGGTAAACAAGGAGGAAAAGGAAGCGTGGAAAAATAACTTGACCAAGCTGAAAATGAATCACCTTGACCCCCAAGATGCCATATTCCTGGTTGATGTGTTCCTGGATGAGTACAAGGTAAATAACATTATCTCAGTGGTGGAAAAAGCACACTAATTACATGCTAATTACAAGGTCTAAGACCATAATAGACTCTGAGGTATAGCAGGGAAGAAGTATCAAGGTGCAAAACTGCAACACTCCAAACAAAGTGCAACTATACAGTACCTGGTTCAATGTCTTTTAAAATAAATAAATAAATATTTATAGTGCTGAGCTGAGTTCACACGTTAGAGCCAATGAGAGTTTAATTCAATATTCTGTCAAAATGTTTCACTTTCTTTTCTATTTTTTAATGTAGAACGGGTTTTCTAGATCTGTCAGTACAGTACAGGACCACAACTGTTAAACTGAATTTTTACAATGTAATAACATTGGTTTTATAATGAGATGTTTATAGGTGGCGATAACCTTGGTGGGTGGTGGTTTATTCTGTGGCTCAATTGTTTATTTAGGTGGATCAGCATGGACAAACTAAAGGAGGGTCAAAACAATCCACAAAGCTGTGTGTTTGGCTTGATGAGGACAAAGATGGTGAACCTCTGCCAAAAAGATGTAGAGCTGGGGAGAAACGAAAGCGAGATTCAGCTTCTGGTTGGTTTTTTGTTGGTTTTTTCATCATTAGTTGCATTCATTATTCATTAAGCAAGTTCTAAATGGATATTTATATTTTTGCAGTTTCTTCAGCAAGCGTTAAAAGTGTGTCCTGTGCTCCATCTACCAGCACAACTGAAGACACTGTGATCATCGAAAAAAAAATTTTTTTCCCTTGATTCTTGTTTCCTCATTTGTTATGTGGTAACTGCCCAGATTTACCATTGCCTTCTTCATTTTCAGACTCCCTCATTCAAGATGTCCGAGATCTCTTGGGAAGTGGTTCTGAACAACCTTTCCCCTCAGACTGGAGGAACAGGCAAACTACCTCTCTGGAGAATTGGACAGTAATGAGGCCCTTTATGGTGAACAATATGTTGTCATCTGAGAAGCCCAAGGAGGGGGTTTGCCATCATTGTGGACACAAGGCTGCAGTAGTGATGTGTAGGGACTGTTTACCGCGATCACTCTACTGCACAGCCTGTGACCTTTCCACACATGAGGCCCTGGTGCTTCATAACAGAGCATCCATGGTGGAGGGGTTCTTCAGACACCTGCCGCCATCCAATTTTGTTCAGCAGCACGAGGGAGGGAAATTCTCCTATCATGAAAAAGGTAGTTTTTAAGTCTCAGGTTATATAGGCTGTTTTACATTTTACACTAGGGCTGCATGATTAATCGCATGCGATTGTCATGCGTGTCTCGTCAGTAAAGCTGGTTCTGTGATTAGCAGTAAATGTCCATCACCTGCTTACAAATGGAGCGGCACTTACTACACAGAGCCGTAGTTCGCTGACAAGCTATGCAATACCGCGTCATAATCGCAGATGAATCACATTTGGTTATGAACGCGATATTGCGTAGCTTGTCAGCGAACTACGACTCTGTGTATTAAATGCTGCTCCATTTGAAAGCAGGTGATGGACATTTACTGCTAATCACAGAACCAGCTTTACTGACGAGACACGCATGACAATCACATGCGATTAATCGTGCAGCCCTATTTTACACAAACCCTGGTTTACTCCTACAAACATGCTGGATGAAGTTTTGTTTGATAGAAACAACACCCTTCTCTGTTGAGTTTTTGGTTTCATTTACTCTTATATGTAAACTAATTCTGCTTTTTAGATTGCATGTTACCAATCGTTCCTCCCTGCTGCGACTGCTCCACTGGGCAAACAAGCTTTTCCAAGGGAAAGCCAGTTATTTTAATTGGAATGAATGGTAACATTTGTTTTTATTATTTCTTCATATTGTGTTTTTTGTTTCTTGTGAACGAGATAATTGTTTTTCTCTGAAATTTCAGGAAGATACAACCTCTTCCTTCCATCAGTAAACTGCTCCTGTGGAAAAACCTTGCCAGTGACCATAAGTGATCTGGTTGAAAGTGGTTACTGGCCAGCCACTGTCAATTTTGAGACCTTGTACTTGGTGGACTTGTTCACCACGTATGAGGATCTAAAAATCACTGCCCCAGGGATGTCGAGACAAGCTTTTGTCAGCATGCTTGAGTGTCGTACAAAACTCTTCGGGCGAGTGAGTGGACTCGTCATTTAAGTTATCTTGTTTGGATCACCTTTTATATAACGGATTCATTGTTAGGACTTGTTCTTACAATCCCCAAAGTTTCAGCACATATTTCTTGACAGAGCCCTTTCTTCATCATGACCACGGTCTAAAGCCAACCTTCGAAACAGTTACCGGTACTTACTGTTTTGTTTTGTTTTTTCACTTTTGCTCTAAGAGTGGTAAGATATGTGGGGACACAATGCAGAGGGCTTTCCTCGAATGGGCCTATGCCAAATTTGAGGTTGACAAGCTGTCTCAGGTCCAGCATTTTCAGTGTCCTGCATGCACACCCTCCATGTTGGCAGTTGCAGTGGATGGGAACCGCAAATTATATCGTTTCAAAAGCCAACCAGGGTGTGTAATATTCATGTACAATGAAATGCTAGTGAGCCACAAATTACTTTTATACAGTAAATTTAACCCACATCTATATATTTCTTTCAAGACCTGATGGGTTTTTTGATGGAGTCTTTTTGGCCAATGATGCTGAGGTGTCCTCCTTTGTTGATTACATCCATGGAACAACTGGACATGTAAGCTAAATTTATATTTCTTCATGTGTAACACCACAATTTAATTTTTTTATGAATGCTTGCCAGTTTTCTCCCCAAAATTTTAACATTATTTGGTTTGCATCAAATGCCATAATACCATGATTTACAGCTTATTTTGTAAAATGTAACTGTGTAAATGTCTGTATTTGCCCTCATCTGTTTAAGAATCCAGGGAAAGGGAGATGTGGTGCGGGTCAGTGGACCGCAGCACGAGAGTCCGCCAACAAGTCTGCAAGCAAACTAGACGAGAAAGGTGTTGAAGTTGCTGTCTGCCGTCATGGGGTTTTGCTGAAGGGACTGAATATGTTCCGTGGAGAAATATTTGCATACCCATTATATCTCCAGAAACAGCTAGCTTCACAGACCGTCCAGTTTTTCTGCTCTGATGTGGTCTGCAAATATTGGCCATATCTGCAGAAAGTTGTGGACCACTGTCCAGAGTTGGAGGACTTGCTGAACATGCGCCCATTTCTCTCCATCATGCATGCAAAAGCGCATTCATGGATGTGTGAGGTAATAATGACAATTAGATATATTTCTTACCATTTGCACCACACATTATAATTGTCTGTCCTCTGCCCCTACTTGTTGTTTTCCAAATTATAACATTCATGTAAATGTGTTACAGTTAAAATGGGGGGGACGCAATCAAGAAGGAGCTGGAACAACAATCGGAGAGGAGGTTGAACAGGTTAACAGCTTCCTCTCTCGAGCAGCCATATGTTCCAAGTACATGTCAAAAGCCGGTAAGCATTTTTCATGTATAGTTGTGTCCAAATTGAGACCAAGGGGTTGATGCTCGGCCTTTGCATTTTAGAGGTCCATGCATAGGTGCTCCCTTAGAAAACAACTGTCTAGTCAGCACTTTTACACTGATCAGGATTCTCTTAATTAACATGTCAGAAGTTAAATTATTATAAAGTGTATGATTATTTCCAGGTTTATGTGACAATATTAGAGAATGATCAATGTAGTATCTGACCTGTGGTCCTCACTGTGAACCTAAATTAATGCACATACATTGTGTGTCAAGTTCGCACAGACATGCTAACAATCCAGGCAAGTGGCTGGAACAAGCGAAAGGCAGAAAACCTTGACCGGACACTGGCCAAAAGATACATCAAGGTACTAACTAGGAAAATATGTATAATAACATTTTTGTTTTTAAATTGTGTCTCAGCATTTGTTAACACTGATATTTCTTTCGGACAGACTGTACAAAGGATTGCAGAGGCAACAAAGGACCTGGAGAAACTCACAGCTGAGTTATCTCTACAGCAAGACACAGTCCAGCAGTGGGTGTCTGATGTTCAGCAGTGGGCCTCAGGTACTTTGAAAAAATTATTTGATGGGATATTTTAAGAATCATTGGCTCTGCTCTTGTACAGGGGATCTGAAAAGAGGCTGATTGTAAACTGAAATTGGCATTAATTAATTTGTTTGTTGTCGTCCAAAGGAGCAACAATCCAAAATGACCTGCAGAGGACCATCGAGGGGCTATATTTGGGTATCAAACAGCGAAAATTTCAGCTGTATCGTCAGTCTGGTGAGAGCAGAAAATTCAATTCAATTCAAGTTTATTTGTATAGTGCTTTTTACGATACAAATCATTGCAAAGCAACTTTACAGAAAACTAAGTTTCTACAATATTTAGTAGTACTGTAGCTTATAAGTGGTGACTGTCAGTTTATGTGCATATGACAGGAATTTTCAGAAAAATTAATACAAGACATAGTCAACCAGACGATGAACACTATTAACAGCAATTATAATGTGATTGCATAGTAAGTAGCAATATTTGTTAGTTCTGAATGTTGTTTCAGGGTTAGCATCATCTGAGGTCCTCTGAGGGGTTGGCATCATCTCTTCTCAGGTGTTCTGGATCCAGACTTGAGCTGTGTGGCAAAACAGAGAAACAAATAGAGACATCATTAGCATAGCTGCTGTTCCAACAAAGTAAAATTAATTAGTTTAACCCAAGCTAAAGAATAAGAATGCGCATTTGATCAGATACAACTGCAGTCACAGTAATGTAAAGGCTGCTAGTAATGCAGATTTGTGAAAAAATGAATTCACTACTGATTTATACATAGTAAAAATAGCAAAGCCTTTTATTTAAAAAAAAAAAAAAAAACATCTTTTGAAGTAGGTTTACTATAGGTCAGGGCAGCATACTGAAAAACTGTCAAAATCATAATAAGGTTGAGTGCAATATCCAAATATTTCCAATATTTCTGCATAGTGCAGAGATGTCCTGACCTACCAATTTTGTCCTCTATTTAAAAAAAAAAAAATATGATTGTTTAAAATAGATTCTGAAAAAAATGTCACAAGTTTTTTCACAATTTTTCAAATGATTATGAAACTTGTGATGCAAAAATGATCACACAACATCTGTCACAATAATCATAACACATACACCAGTGGTGTAGTGGAGGGTATACGCAGGTATACGGCGTATACCCACTTCTTTATCAGTCGGCATTCCGTATACCCACTTCTAAATCCCCTCTCATGAGCGTCCTGCACTAGGCAAATCACGACAGTCCGAGTAACTAATCCAATCGCATTTGAATAAATGCAAATATTCTCTAAAAACATCCAGTAAAGACAGTAATGCGGTCAGGAACGAGACGTAAACACTCTCATGCAGTATATGTTTCTTTTATTGATAGTTTTCACGTGACGTCACACTCGTATAGGAACGCCCCCCTGGCGGGCAAAACCAAGCTTTGCTCCACTGACCGCCAGCTATTTTTATGCAGTTTGCATCAAGTAATAATGTAGTAAAACGCATATATTAAAAGGCGAGATTCAGTGGACACCTTATTGATGATGTATATTATGTACAGGCAAGAAGATGAAGCCAGAATATAAACAAAGTGCAAAGTTTCACATTAAATGGCTTCCCATAGAAAACCATTAGAAGGAAAACACTGAACCGTTAAGAGGACTGCGTTCATGTTCCCGGACCGGGCCTTTAAAAAAAAAAATGGGGGCATAAATTAAGAGTATACCCACTTCTCCGGGCATCACTACACCACTGACATACACACATATTGGGAAGTCTTATTCTGTATGGTGCTTTTTTGTAGTCATCGTGTGAATGCACACTCATTTTGTGTTTCTCATTGTAGGTGGGAACAAGCGAAGGCATCAACTGAGAAGAAAGATTGCTGTTGAGAAGAAAGCCTTGGAAGTTGCCATCAATGACCACAATGCTACTGTTGGGGAAGTTGAAAAACTGCCTCCTCCCAATGAACTCCTGGCTGTGGACAACTACTCCTGGCCATGGGAATGTAAGTACTTCCTCTGAAATGCACTGAATACAAATTGTTTGATGCACACATCTTGATGTAAATATGGAATCCGATGTAAAAAAAAATGTTAAGACACTGGGCAATATGCAAAAAAAAGAATGCAGTAATTTGTAAATGGATGTGATCGAACCCCTTCGCGAAGCGCTGATGTTCTATCTCATCCTGTCAGGGTTTATTTCTCTGTTGTAGTAGTACAGCATGCAAAATATCTTCTGTCCCAATATTTTTATAGGAGGTTATAAGATAACACTTTGATGTAATGTATTGCAGGTCATGGTGACATGGAGTGGAAAAAAAATGTTTTTGACAAGGTAATGCTGCTGGCTAGACTGAAAGAAGAAGAATTTATTGTGGTTCGCGAAGTCAAGCAGCACATGGAGTACATGAGGAGTGTTGCTGGACTGATTGAAGAGTTTACCTTTCAGCTCACTGGAGACACCAATGGGAAATGTAAAGACAATAAATAGTTAGACTTTTTCTTCAATTTGCTTCTCTGGTAACCATTGGCTCATTTCTTTATATTTTAATGTCACATTCTCAGGCAGTACAGAGGGCTTAATGGAGAAAGGACGTGAGGGACTACTCTGTGTGCTGAAGAGAAGATTGTGTGAAGTTGAAGCACAACTGACTACAGCACGCACAACATACAAAAGTATTCTTGGACTGCAAACATTGCCCTTAGATGACTTTTCTGAAGAGGAAGACTCAGAGAATACTTCCTAAACTGATGAGGAACTGGGAGAGTAGTTATTAGAGAGATGATGTGTATGACTCTAAGAAGATGTCGTCACATTGTGTTGAACCCAAACGTCAGTGCTGTAATAACTTATCTGTGCTTGTTTGTATATATTGTACCTACTGTAGTTTACATAACCTATTGTATTGTTACTCTCTCCAACAGTGTGCTATTCCAGCTTATGTTTCCACATGTTAGTATATTAATACTTTCACTCTCTCACTCACTCGCACACGCACACACACACACACACACTCTCACACACGCACATACATACACACACTCTCACTCTCTCGTTCACACACGTACGCACACACACACACACACACACACCCCTACCTATCTGAAGAAATATAGTCTTTATTTTGAACAGGGCATAGTCTCTTAGCTCTAGAAAGCCTACTTTATTAATTTCACCCAGTAAAGTGAACTGTTGTTTCAACTATAGTCATGTCTCTTTTGTTTGATTCATGAATAGTTTTCATTTAAGTCAGTTTACTGTTTTATCCCATTGTGTGAGTTGTTCCTTTCAAGTAAGTCTGTAGTATTAGGCCTATATTCTAAGGCAGTGGTCATCAACTACACTTGTCCGATGGCCAAAACATTTCTCGGCAGACACTATCAGGGCCAGACGCTCTTGTAAAATTAAAATGAATATTGTATCCTATAAGTAATATATTAATAGACATATATTATTATATTAATTATATTATTATATATTATTTAGCCTTTGTCAGTGTTAACTTACTCATATTACCTGTACGATAGCAAGCCACTAGGGCGAAATTTATATTTTAGGCTTTATATTTATGAGGCTGTCAACTGCTCACGTGGGGAAGGTGATTGCCGCTGGACGAGGCGGCCAATCACAGCGAACTGATTGACGTCATCCAGGCTAGGACTGCAGGCGCTTAAGGCAGACATAACAGCTGTCAAGCCCGATGTTAAAAAGATAGTGTCGGAGGGGAAATGTCAATTCTTTCGCAAACTGTGTGATTGTTAAATTTTTTAAATGTTTTATTTTGTGTCTCAATCATGTGACTCTCGAGGTCCCTGTCGGGAAAACAAAAACGGCGGACATTAAGTGGAAAATTAAATATCTCTTGTCTTAAATATATTTGTGTTTTATAACGCAGCACTACAGTAGATTGACGTAAAATATGACGGTTTTAATAATCACGGCTTCAGTTATGAAAAATAAATGTGTGTTTTGTTTTACATTTTTGATAGCGGAAGTAGCAACATTGGCCGTGGCCGTTACTAATGGAGATGAGGACAGTCCGCTTTGCGTCACGTGAGCAGAGCAGTTGGCGCACTGGTCTCATGTTTTAGTTAAACTATCGTCATTAAACAAACATTTTTGTATTTTCTTAGCATAGATCATATACATGCAGTATAATTATTCATTAGACAGTTTGTGATATTTGCTATTTTGAGTAGATATATGTTTTCACAACCCTAGCACGACCCTAAAACGGAGGAACTACAACTGGGGTGCTGATGTCTACACAAGTACTGAAGAGGGGTCTAGGGAGTTGTAGTTTTTATTAAAACCCAGGGTTTTCCCTAAAATTGGAAGTTGTAAATACTTAATTGGTGGCATTCCAGGGGGTTGAGGGTATGTCAAACACATTTTTGGCATCAGACTTTAAATATCGTCTTGTTCAATGGGGAATTTTTATTTTTACACCATAGCCCCCCATCCCCCCCACCACACTCTTTTGTGACTATGCTGAACTTATAACCCATGTCAACACCTTTCTATAACAGTTGGTCTCATGTATGTAACCCTTTTTGTCCCATAATTATAAGCCTTCAAATATGCCCTGTGGTTAAGGTTCAAAAGTCAATATCTCAAAGCAGGAATAATATAGAACCTTCAGATTGATATATGTTACTCTCCAGGTCAAGACCTTTCCAGTGATGTATTAAGACCTTTCCAGTGATGCTTAGTTAAGCTCTATGACAAAGTTTTATTTTTTTCACATTTTGGAAATGTGCCCTAACGGGCTCTGGTTCAGAGAGCACTTTGAGGGCTTCAAGTGTGTGTGTGTAAATAATGATCAAAATGAGGATTGTTTGACAATTTTTTTATCTTTATGATTTTAGAGGGTTTTATGCCAGGATGACCTAACACAGTCATGCAAATCATTTATATCTGCCACAGCAAATAGGCTACACAATGCATCTAATGTTATAGTTAGATTTAAGTAGACAACAAAAAGTGTGTGCAGTGCTTTATTGGATGGCATGGTTGACTAGTATATAACTCTCTCACACTTACACACAATCTCTCTCTATCACACGCACGCACACACTCATGCACACACTAGGCAGGCCGTTTTGACTTTCTTTCATTCTCAGGATATGAATTCCTGATATCAACAATTCAATTTTCACTAGTTTAAATGTTTATTCTTGATATCAGGAATTAGATTTCTACTAGTAACAATGTTAATTCTTGATATCAACAATTACATTTTCACTAGTAACAATGTTAATTTTTGATATCAATAATTTATATCCTGGGAATGGCAATAGGCAAGCCGTATTTAAATTTTCACTAGTTAAAATGTTAATTCTTGATATCAGTAAATGTATTTCAACATGCTACATTTGTTATTTCTGATATCTGAAAATGCATTTCTGATATCAATATAATTTCTGATATTTAAAATGGCTTTCTTACTAGTAACAATCACATTCATGATATCAGAAATGAACATTGCCACTAGTGACAATTAAATTGTTGATATCAAGAATAGACGTCTGTACTAGTAACCAGGGGATTACTGATATCAAAAATAAAGGTTTTTACTAGTAAGAATTGTATTTCTGATATGTGAAATCAGAATTTCAACTAGTAAGAAATCAATTCTTGATATCAACAATTACATTTGAATGGCAGCCTATGGTGACATTTAGTGAAAATACAATTACAGATATCAAGAGTTAGCATTTTAACTAGTGATAATGTAATTGTTGATATAAAGAATTAACATTGTTACTAGTGGAAATTGAATTGTTGATATCAAGAATTCATATCCTGAGAATGAAAAAAAAAATCTAAACGGCTTGCCACACACAAACACACACACACACACACACACACACACACACACACACACACACACACTCACTTGGATATGTGGTTTACTGGGACTCTCCATAGGTGTAATGGTTTTTCTAATGTACAAACTGTATCTATCCCCCTACACTAAGCCTAACCCTAAACCTACCAATCACAGAAAACTTTTCAAATTTTTTTTTTCAAAGCCGTTTGGTTTATGAGGACACAGATGTCCTCATAAACCATGTTTTCGTTGTAATACCCATGTCATTATGCACATTTGTGTCCTCATAAACCATATACAAACACACACACACACACACACACACACAGACACACTAACAGCAGGCCCTGACAGGAGGGGGACAGAGTAAAGGTACACAGGACCTACAATTTCCACACTTTTATTAGACCCGGGTCTTTTATTAGTTCAGTGGACCCGAACATCCTGTGTGTAATATAAATGTGGTGTACAGTGTGTGATCAATGAAAATGTGTTCAGATATATTTTCTATTGTAAATATTGTATTTATTTGTAAGTCGCTTTGGACAAAAGCGTCAGCTAAATGATTAAATAAATATATATTCTTCACAGAAAATGAGCCAAGGCCAAAGTGTCTGAGTTTGAACAAATAATTAATCGTATAATTTTTCTTTTTTGATAAAAAATGAAAACGGGTCAAACAGACCCGAACACAATACAAGGGTTAAATGTAACAGAGTCGCAAAAGTGGCATCACGTTTTCACGTGTGGGCAACGTAGCTGCGAGAGGTGATTGATTGACACGTGAGTGAGGGGGTGTCCGCTCTCTCCGTCACTCACCATTCATACTGTACATCCTAAAAGGTAGGTAATGAATACATAGTGATATCAACATATGCTAACGGAACCTAAATAATAAAGTTAGTTAGCGCTGTCTACGCCATCATTCGTTAATTATTTATCACCATGAATTTATAGGGATGTGTCCAATGACATAGGGGTTTATCCAGCATTAACGTTATATTAGCCACCGCATTTAACGTTAGCTGCAGTTGGCGGCAATGTGCTAATCGAGGTCAGAATGATATGATAAGTTGAAAACTTTATTGATTCCAAATTCACGTCACTGCAGCAGAATCAAAATGAGATAGGAGCTACAGTAAGACAAGTGGTAAAATCATACACACACACACACAAATACAATACAATACCTAACGTTAGATGAAAACAGAAATCAACTTGGAGCTATATGAAACTATGGAGTATGGGTAATTGTTGCATAGAATCTGTAGTAGGGCTGTGCGATATGGACTAAAAGTCATATATCGATATTTTTTCCGTGGCCGGATAATTTCATACATCTATTATTAATGGCCCGCGGTAAATCGCACTCCCACCACTCACTCATACTACAAATCCCACAATGCACTGCAACAGTTGACACACAGGTCATTAAAACGAATTGGGGGCTCAAGGGCAGAAATGTATAGTAATTTATTTACATAAATTAAATTTATTTATGTAAATGCAAAATAAACTACATCGATATTAACAATATCTCGTGCTGTATCACGTTTGAAAATATGAAACACACATGAAGTGTTGATATCTGACACTAGCCTACTGATAATGCTGAAATAAGCCAAATTACAAACATTTGTAATGTAACACTTAAATAAGGCAGTTCCTTTGTCTCTTTGGTTATTAAATGTTGATTTTTTATATTCTAGTTTTAAGATGCCAAGAGGGTCAACAATAACAACCTGTGTGGGCTGCAAAGCAGCTATTGTTGTGGCCACCAAGACCTGCAAATATTGCCAGTCAGTACAGCCAAGAAAGCAAAGACTGGCAAAAAAACTTCAGAAATTTGAGGACAGAAAGGAGACGTGGTTAAAAAACAAAAACAAAAACCAAACCACCTCTCATGTTATTGATGAGGCATCTGTCTTGGTATGTGTTTAACATCTTTAGCCCACAATGTTTAAGACATTTATAATTGCTTATATTTCTGTATATATTATATAATATATATCTTTATTTTCAGGTCGAAAAGTTAAACACATTGGGGTACAAGGCCATAGTCTTCATTAGAAAGAAAACAAAGAAGCAGAAAACCTGGTCCGCACAAGTCCTCCAGCCAAAATGGCAGCTGTCAGACCATTCTGAAAAATGCCTTGACAGGATGAAGGCTCTCTATGAACTGTTAATTAATGGTAAGTGTGTGTGATTATTTAAAATCTTACTCCACAGTCAACATAAAAATAAATGTGACACAGCAATTACAGTTGGGGATTTTCTTGGTACCACTGTCACAGGGCAAACCACAGTGGGCCAAAAATAGCTATTCATCTGTTGCTTCATCAAATTTGGTCTTTGCTTTATCCAATAGGTGTTTCTTTTAGAGCTGCGACAATACATTGATATTTGAGATTATTAATCAATTATACAATTAATCACCAACAATTTTGATAATTGTTTAATAAAAAAATCCTCTGCTTTCAGAGTCTTACATATGAATGAATATATAAATATATATATATATATATATATATAAATATATATATATATATATATATATATATATATATATATGACTTGATCTTTGATCATCTTTGACTTTGGGAAACACTGGTCAGCATTTTTTTAAATTTTCTGATGGTTTATGGACCAAACAACTAATCGATTCATTGAAAAAAAAAATAGTCGACAGATTATGAAAATAACCATTGTTTGCAGACCTAGTTTCTTTTACTAGTCAGTGATCCACATAGCTCACTGATTGTCTGCCATACATAGCAAAAGAGTCAACAGCAAGAGGCATTTCTCAATTAAACTTCAAAAAACTATAAACACATTTCTCCACTTCACATGAGATAATGAGATCCTACAATTTGCACCAGAGTACAAAATCAGCCTCGCCTCAGTTCTAAAGAGAGCATATAGTCCATAGGGCAGCATTTATAGACAGAAGAATACAAAAGACAAATGTACTGGACGTTTACTTATGGAGCACGGTCCCTGCTAGAAAAAAAGGGGACATTTGTTCTTATTACAGGAGGTGAATAATTTCCTCTTTTTGTACCATTTAGGTTGTACTAACCAGCAGCCCACCACCAGTCCTCCTCCCATCCAGTCCACCACCAGTCCTCCTCCCATCCAGTCCACCATCAGTCCTCCTCCCATCCAGTCCACCATCCAGCCCACCACCAGTCCTCCTCCCATCCAGTCCACCATCCAGCCCACCACCAGTCCTCCTCGCATCCAGTCCACCATCCAGCCCACCACTCCTCCTCCCATCCAGCCCACCACCAGTCCTCCTCCCATCCAGCCCACCACTAGTCCTCCTCCCATCCAGCCCACCACCAGTCCTCCTCCCATCCAGCCCACCACCAGTCCTCCTCCCATCCAGCCCACCACCAGTCCTCCTCCCATCCAGTCCACCATCCAGCCCACCACCAGCCCTCCTCCCATCCAGTCCACCATCCAGCCCACCACCAGTCCTCCTCCCATCCAGCCCACCACCAGTCCTCCTCCCATCCAGTCCACCACCAGTCCTCCTCCCATCCAGTCCACCATCCAGCCCACCACCAGCCCTCCTCCCATCCAGTCCACCATCCAGCCCACCACCAGTCCTCCTCCCATCCAGCCCACCACCAGTCCTCCTCCCATCCAGTCCACCATCCAGCCCACCACCAGTCCTCCTCGCATCCAGTCCACCATCCAGCCCACCACCAGTCCTCCTCCCATCCAGCCCACCACCAGTCCTCCTCCCATCCAGTCCACCATCCAGCCCACCACCAGTCCTCCTCCCATCCAGCCCACCACCAGCCCTCCTCCCATCCAGTCCTCCTCCCATCCAGCCCACCACCAGTCCTCCTCCCATCCAGTCCACCACCAGTCCTCCTCCCATCCAGTCCACCATCCAGCTAACCACCAGTCCTCCCATCCTACCCATCACAGAACCACCTCAGCAGAAACGCGGTAAGTTCTGCTGATATTTTCAAATAGCATATAAATCATGATTCAATTGCTAGTCGTGTTTCTTTTTCATATGTTGTTTAATCATGGTATACATGATAACCATGTTAAACATTTAATCTGTCTCTCCTTCTTAAACTGAAATAATACTCTAAATAAGGAAATGTATTTAAATTTGAAAAAAAAACAAGTGACTAATTAGTGTGAGGTGACTTCTGAGGTGTTATACCAGTAACTACTGTTATATGTAGGTCTGGATAACTTGCCTTTCAAAAATTACTAAAGGGAAATATAATGTTTCAAAATTCTGACAGGATGATTGACAGATGCTGAAACAAAAACAAACTTTTGGCAAGTGAATTACTGAGGTGGTATCGGCCACAATGTGGCACCAGAACAGCTTCAATCTAGTAGGACTGATGATGATGGAGAGCAATGTTGCACATCCAAAGTCTGCTGCAGGTCTTTGGTGCCTCATTTTTAGCTGTATAGAATTCACTTCAGTCTACTGTGTATATGGACAAGCTCAGTATGTGCACACACACACATCAAAATACATGGCTGTAACAATTCCCGTCCTATGCTGGTTTCTGTTAAGTAAGGGATAATGTATAGCGAGGCGGTTGTTATAGCGAATACAACCACGACAGGCTGATCGGGACTTGAATCAGCCTGAAGGGGTTGTATTCGCTATAACAACCGCCTCGCTATACATTATCCCGCTTATTACATGGCTACCTACCAAATAAATCAATAATTTGACACAAAATATTGATTTAAAAAGGAGTTTATTGATTTTAAAACGATTGTATTGCTTCCATTAAAGAACACCGTGTCCATGGCAACGCTCTGTTTTCCCGAAAAACCGAAAAACGTAGTAGCCGATGCGTTAAGTCGAGAGCCTTTTGCTGCTTCCAGGATCCTACACAGACTGACCAGAACACCATACGACATTTTGAGGCAGGAGGCGGAGACGCTTGGGGTTGAGCAGGTGCAGGGTATGTTTCATTTGTCCTGTGATCGTACAAAAGGGGAGGTTGTTGAGGAAATGTCTGGGTCACAGAAGTGTCATGAAGTGACTAACCTGGTTCAGAGTTTTGTTGAAGGGAATGTTTCCTGTGAGGAGATGTCAGCTGTGCTCCGTTCTCATCGCCACTGGGAGGAGGGTGCCGCAGCTAGAGCAGTCGCATATGTCCAGCATTTGAGGAGTTTGGAGGATGATGCACAGCACCCACTCGATAAACTTACCCAAGCTGAGTTGCTTGACAAGCAGTGTCAGGATCCAGTCATAAGTAGAGTGAGGTTCTTTGTAGAGCGAGGTAGATGGCCCTCTAGGAGAGAAAGGGGTAATGAATCGAAAGAAACTGTACGAACACTTAGACAATGGGGCAAATTCACAATCAAGTTGGGCATACTTTACCGTGTGTCTAAGAATCCAACAACCAAGAAAAAGAATTTCCAGTATGTTGTGCCAGTAGCCTTAAGAGGTTTGGTTCTGAAAGGGGTACATGATGACGGAGGTCATCAGGGCCAGCACCGCACTCTTTGGCTTGCGAGGCAGAGATTTTACTGGAACTCTATGGAAAACGACATAAAATTGTATGTGTCGCAATGCAAGAGATGTGTATTGAGTAAGACTCCTGAGCCAGAGGCCAGAGCACCACTTGTGTCGATAACTACAACAGCACCGCTAGAGTTGGTTTGTATCGATTTCTGGACGGCTGAGGATGTCAATAATAAGTCAGTTGATGTGTTGGTAATAACCGATCACTTCACAAAACTTGCATGTGCGTACGTTTGTCCAAATCAAACTGCAAAATCTGTTGCCCGTGTTCTGTGGAATAATTTATTTTGTATATATGGTTTCCCAGCACGAATCCATTCAGATAAGGGTGCAAACTTTGAAAGTTCTCTGATTGCAGAAATGTTAAAACTGTCCGGTGTTTCTAAATCTCGTACTACACCGTATCACCCTATGGGTAACGGTCAAACTGAAAGGTTTAATCGTACTCTTGGTGACATGATAAGGTCCTTGCCCCCGAGGTCTAAAGTCAAATGACCTCAGATGCTGAACACACTGACTTTTTCATACAATTGCACTCGACATGAAACTACTGGCTACCCACCTTTCTTTTTGATGTTTGGCCGTACCCCAAGATTGCCAGTAGATGTTTTGTTTGAGAGTGTAATTTTGGATGGGGGGACTGTTGACGTGAGTAAATATGTTCAGGCCCTGGGAAAGGATTTAAGGGAGACAATGCAACTTGCACAACAAAATGCGCGCCAACAACAGACCAAACAGGCTGAACATTATAATCGCAAGTGCAAGGGTCATACTTTGGAGTTGGGTGACAGAGTCCTCCTGGCAAACAAAGTGGAGAAAGGAAAAAGGAAATTAGCCGACCGTTGGGAAAGCACAGTGTATATTGTAGTGAGTAAGAACTGTTCTTTGAATACGTACAAAATCCGTCACCCTGTTACAGGACGTGTCAAAACTGTCCATCGGAATTTGTTAATGCCTGTGAATTTTTTACCACTGCCTGCTTGGGATGATTCAGTAAATTCAGAGTGTGACCTAAGTTCAAACTGTGATTTGTCAGATATTGACTGTCAGAAAAGTGATACTGCAGACAGAACTTCTCACTGGATTGCTGATTTAGACGAGGTTGCGGGAATGGGTAATGATGAATTGGAGAATTTGACTGCCAGTGGTGAACATGAGATTTGTGATCATGAGGTGGGGCAACACACTGAACAAGGTAGAGGGATGGAGTGTCAGGACAATTCTGACAGTATGTCTGTTTCAGTGTCTTTGTGCCATACATCAAATGATGAGTTTTCACCTGTACCAGATGTTCAGAATGAAGTCTTTGTGTCTCCAATTGTTCTACCTGTTGCTGATCATGATTGTGATGTTTCAGAAGAGGCACCTGTGGGTTCATCTCATCATAATGAAGATTCTTGTCATGTTGCAGCAGAATTTCATGAGCAGCAGAAAACACGCACAAGGTTTGGTAGAGTTATTAAACCTGTGAACAGATTGATACAGATAATGTCAACTCAAAGATTTAGTCCTGTGATAGACGTGTAATTTAGTTTTTGTTTTGCTTGATTTTCTTCTCCAGCAGATTTTTGTTTTTGTATTACTTTTTGTATTTTCGTGACTGATTGTACACCTGTCAGTTTATCATAGGTGGAAAGATCTTTTATGATCTTTGATATACGAGTTTGCTTGAGAAAATAAGCATAGAGAGTGACTGTTAGTGTATGTCATACTTGAGACTATGTATATGGCATGGTTTTTCAAATGGTAGATTGGGGATTAGCTACCCTTGATTTATCTGAATCTTTGACAAGATGGCTTTAAAGCTGTATAACCTAAGGTGGTTTGTGCAAAATGACAACACTGATAAGTCCAGATATTGATCTGTCCAATAATCTAGTGTAAAACAGTGGGGGTGGATGTGGCAAGTGTAATGTTGTTACCCTAGATTATTGAAATTACTATTAATTAATGGTACTAATGTACAGGCCTTTTATTTTGAAATTTGAATTAGGAGAGATTGCATGAGTGATGTATGCACAACATGCACAAGCACAACATGTAAGTGTTATTTTCTTTTTTTATACAGGTATATTTTTATTTCTTACATATTGTTTTTGGTTTTTCCCTTTTTATGAATTTGTTAATCTATTCAAAATGTTCAGGAAGTGCTGCCACGCAATTTATGTTGTGAGTAAGCGCGAGGATAGAGCTGATGTAATTTCCGGTAGCTCGCTCTCTTTCGCGGGATGTCATGGCGATGAGAGGCACGGCTAGACCTGAGATTCTCCCTTTTCTGTCTGATGGTGTCTGTTATGTTTCAATGCAGAAACTGAGAAGCCGAAAGTAAACCACATGACAACTGCATCATCTTGTGAAGACTCTTTTATTAACAACACACACAACGCAGAAACAAACCCACTACACCAGTCCTGATCCTGTCCCAGGTTTTTAGGAGTATGTTGCAGGCCTCAAATTCAAAATGAGTTAATATTAGCTAAAAAACAATAATTTTTTTCAGCTTGTCTTTATAGAGTATTCAATTTAATATAGGTTGAAAATGATTTGCAAATCGTTGTATTATGTTTTTATTTTCGTTTTACAGTTGACCCAGCTTCATTGAAAATGGGGTTTGTAAAACCCATTGAATCAGATTGACAAAATCTTCATACTTAGTAAATCATTCTGTGAGACACTGTGCTCTGTGAATTGAAGCATTATCAGTCTGGAAGATACATCTCCCATCAATATTGAGGTTATAGGATAAAGGTAATATGTGTAGGAGGATCTACATTCATTGTTTTTCCCCTCATCTTCCAGGCTTTTCCTTCAATTGGTCACCTGTGTGTACATCTTGTAGTCTATAACCCTTGGTAGAGCGAAGAAGTGACCATACAGCATATGGTTAAACAATTTCCATGTATTTCAATGAGTGCCCTGCAAAAGATTACAATCTATATCTTTCCAATTGTAATGTGATATTATATATTTGTTATTGGAATAAAGGTATTTAGACCAGTATTCATTGTAATAACAGCTCTTCACAGATACATTTCCTTAATCTCAACAGATATGTCTGCAAACAATAAAAAGAAGCAGAAGAATTCTGCAGCCTCAGACATGTCTACAAGGAAGAAACTGAGGGGGAAAAAATCACCCAAAGGTTATTAAGCTTTCCTAGATTTACATTTCACCATTTCAAATCAGACTTCAAATACAGTGATTCTTTTGTCTTAGCCAGATACACTTAAGTCATAAATATATCATGTGTTGCCTGTTTTTTAATTCATTGATGAAGATGTATGAGGTCAAACTCATGTACTTTTTTTGCTCTTTCAGAATGTAACCATGGGATCCTAGAAGGGGAACCTTACTACCCAGTGAAGAGGGTGATCCGCTGCAAAAAGCAGAAGGTTAGCTTTACAATAATTAAAAGTCTTTGATGTTTTTTCAGGGGATCCAAATGAAGTTGGTGGAATGGGAGCCCTGTTCACTCTGGTATGTACAATTTATCATAGTTTTGATTGGAATAGCCTAATTCTTAGTACTTCAAAACTTAAAGTAATAGCCTTGGCTTGTATTTGTGGGCGGCTGTGGCTCAGTGTGTTAAAGTGTCCTTGGGCACTCTTCGAGAGAGTTCCACATCTAATGCTCGCTATTTCATATGCAAGCATGTCAGCCATTCACAGGAGTGGGCGTTTACAATGAGGTCTCACAGCAGACACACCCCTTCAAACAGAGCGTTCAAATCAGAGGCTAAAATCAGGCTAGGAAAAATGACTTTTATTTCTAAATTATGACAATTTTTGAACTAAGAAAACATATTAACATTATAAGGGTACCCCAGGAAACATTATAAAAATAATGAAATAATCCATGCCATGGGACCTTTAAGGCAGATAAACCTGACTGCCATAATTGAGAGACATATGTTGGACATAATCACCAATTTATTCTGAGCAAGGATTTCCTTTTTCTTCACATTGAATTTTAATTAGACATTGGGATGATAAAGTAACACACATTGGTTAAAGGCATTTACAAAAGTCCAAAGACTTGGGAGGTCTTTCATGACCAAATTTTCAAGATTATTATTGTGCAGCAAATTGCAGAGGTCTTTTACAATACCTTCAGAGCAGAGGTATATGATTTCAAATAAACGGTTACACCGTAGGTAATGCATATTCAAACCTTAACCAAAATATTACCATTAGGTAATGTAAGTTTATAAACCTACTGAATGAAGGGGTGGCTTGCAGTTCCTCATTGCCCTTAACCTTGTCATGTTTGTTTTGAATTTAATTCATGGCTGATGTAAAGACCTAAATTAATAACAATCTCTTTTTATTATAGTGAGAAAACTTGGCCGCCACAGTGGGTGACGGAGGAGAACACCACGAATTAAGGAAATGTTCAATCCCATTGTTTTGTTCCATAAGCTATGTGTATGTTGTTTACAGTATATTAAAAAAAATTCAAAAGCCTGAAAGACTCCCACTTTGTAGCAAACCAGAGAACACATGCTGTTTGCAAAAGCTTGACAGATCATCTCTCTCCTTCACAGATAGATAGATAGATAGATAGATATTGCATACTTCAAATAATATAAATACAATTAATTAACCTCCATGCAGAGAAAAACTTGATCATACACCAGAAATAAGTTATTACTAAGATCACACACGTGGTGGCAGCACTGAATATGTCATAAGAAACGTCATCAGTGGAACACTGCCTGGATATTTAGTGAAATATCGTGATCGGGGAGTAATACCACAAATAACACGCCAGTCCATATTCTTGGACTAACATTGATTCCAAGCTAAAAGTACTTCTTCGTAACTCGTCACTTTGTCAACATTAGTTTCTCCCGCTGCCATGGATTAATGTGTTGATCAGCAAATCAACCTCAGACGCAACGCATATAGTGGGCGAGGGTTTGATCCGTCAGACGGAGCAAAATCATCCATCCATCCATCCACCGATAGCAGCGTCCATAGCAACCAAAACGTTGCAGTTTCACATTATTCTGGCGAGATCTGAAAAATCTTCACAACAACGAGCAAGCGAGTGATTGTGTACATTCACTGAGTGAATATTATGAAAATAAAATATATATTTCTCGCTAGAAATGTAATCAAAACTTATTTTTATGCAGAAACTAACTCAAAATATTGTTTTTTTCACTAAAAATGAGAGAAATGTCCGCCATGTTTTTTGTTCTCACGGCCGGAATCTTGAAAGTCACGTGACTTGGACGTAAAACAATAGGAAAAGAATGGGCAAAAAAAACGTAACAGTCATACAATTGGACCAACGTACGTTTTTATATGAGACTGGGTTGAAATAATCAATTGCATGAATGTACCAAGCATTTTCAACTTGTTCAAAAGAATGACATTTACATTTAGCAGACGCCAAAAAGCGACTTAGCAGTGCATTCAGGCTATATATTTTTTATCAGTATATGTGTTCCCTGGGAATTGAACCCACAAACTTTTGTGCTGCTAACACAGTGCTCTACCACTGAGCCACAGGAACAATGAGAATGAGAAACTGCTTTTATGATGTGCACAAGTGACTTGATGATGTGGAGTTTTGAGAATTTAATTTCTGATCTGATAAATGAGCCAAAGCGACTAATGCCAAGTTCACACTGCACGATTTTAGCCTGATTTTTCACTCGCCGACAGGTTTTGATAAATCACCGACAAATGCCAGAGATCGGAGGTGAATCGGTGCTCGTTCCCGCGAGTGACAATCGCGCAGTGTGAATTATCAAAGACGCGATCTGAGGGAATCGCCGACACGTCGCCGACGCCTGCAGAATATTTGGCATGCTAAATATCTGGAGCTGTCGGCGATTCTCAATCCTGCTGTGTGAATGAGTTCTGACCGGTTCTGACTGTAAAATACATCGGCGATGACCTACAGAGATGTGAGAAACTATGAGAGAGCAAGATACAGGGCAGCTGGAAGTTCGAGGTTTTTTTTTTTTTTTTTTTTTACAAAGCCAGCATTAGAATATACAGAACAGGTAGGCTACATGAAGATGAAGGGGCTAGGGTTTTTCCTGTAAATAATATTCTTCTATAAAGGACAAAATATTTATTGCATTTTTCTTTTTCATCACTTTGAGGGCTTTTATAGGCTATAAGAAATAAACTCATTATAAAATGCACAACACGTTGGTTTCACTTTCAAGTAGGCTAGATTTGTGTATAAAAATTTCACAGCAGAAGTATGTTTGTTAACAAGTCATCTTTAATAATTATTGTGTGTTCGTGGAGGACTTATAGACCATAATATCAGCGTGATCTTGCTTATCACTTCTCGTGTGCGTTTGGCTGTATTTGCGGATCAGACAGAGTTGTCGGCGATTCTTCCTATTGTGAAATCGTGCAATGTGAAAACAGCAGCAACTGAATGCTACCCCAGATAGATGAATGCTACCCACTGAATGCTACCCCAAACAAACAAACAAAAAACACTCTGACATGTATGGTGTCAGAGAAACTTTTATGTTAAATAAAGTGTGACACTTTATATTTTGATAGTGACTTTTAAGTACACTGCAAATTAGAACAGATTTTAATAATCTGATTGATGGACTCGTTGATATAATTTAGTTATTATTTTAAATGTGAAATGTCACAGCTGTAACATTTAAAGAAAATTTCACTAACCATACAAATAAGCCAACTTTAAGTAGTGAACTTATTATTAGAACATTTGTTTGCAACCTCGAGAACAGAAAAAATTACGCTAGTTCTAAGAATGTTCATAGTTCAATTAACACTGAAATACCAAAAATGTTAACTGATAATGAGGTATTGAGTTATTATTTTTCATTATACACATCCTTAAATTTTCTTACATTTCTTCAGACATCCCACAGAAGATACGTTTTTATGCTAACATTTTTAGAACGTTCCACTAACAACGCAATGATAACGTTTTTAATGCCAACGTTTTTAGAACGTTCCACACTGTTAGACATTTCTGTAATTTCCACAGTTATTTACTGTATATCACCCAGTATACTACTGCAAATTCCCTTTAGAGTTAATAACTGTAATCATGGGAATTTTCTGTGACGTCAGACCCCACATACAGAGACTTACTGTATTTTTTAAAATTGCTGTATACTACTTTATTTGCTGTAATGGTCTCTTTGGCGCCATTCTATTGAGGTCGTTTTATTTTCCTCATTTCTTACATTTGGATTGACACAATTTGCCCTACACCTTGTCTACAACGCCGCAACAGCTTGGGACTGACTATACTGGATGTTACATCGCTTGTAATGATGGGAAAATCCGTTTGTCCTTCATGTCAGAAACAGCGCGAGCGCTTGGAGTACATCTGTACGTAAGAAATATATCTTTACTGTCCGCATCCACTGTAGATAGTATATATAATGGGTTCTATACTGTCCTTTATTGAGTCGCGTTGCGCCACTCGCGTCCGAGGAAGACACGGAAGCAGCGCGGCAGCTCCGGAGAACATCTGCACTGTGTGTCGATGCACCTTACGAGAGAATAAGACCAGCAAGCAAGGGAAAAATATATGTACGTTTGTCTGTGTGTTTTATCAGATTTTTGCATGCCAGTTTAACCCATAGTAACATTTACTCGTCAACATGGCGGTTAAGTTCTGATTGCCCCGCAGCATCTTTCTCTAGCAAAACGGCAACATCACGTGTATTACTTGATCAGTCTATGAGCATGTATTGTTTCTTCACAAAGTGAAGATTCATGGATCTGTGTGAACTGGATCATTGTTGTCTGTATAACAAAAAAAAAAAAATAATGTTTTACCCTCAGATCTCAGATGCATTTTGAAGTCATTTACTTTCTTCATCCGTTTATTATTTTACAGGTTTTATAACAAAAGTCACTGAATCTGATGAGCTGCCTACAAGGCATCTGCAGGTATCAAACTATCACAATTTATATATATATATATATAGATATAGATATATATATATATATAGATATAAATTAAATGTTTTAGATAATTATTATAAAACTGCATGATACATGAGCTATAATGGATTATGTTCATGCATACATATATATATATATATATATATATATATATATTATGGCTGTCAATCGATTAAAATATTTAATCACGATTAATTGCATGATTGTCATGAGTTAACTCTTGATTAATCGCAACTTAATCGCACATTTGTATTTGTTCTAAATGTACCTTAAATTAATACTTTTCAAGTTTTTAATACTCTAATCAACATTGGCATGGACAAATATGGATGCTTTATGCAAATGTATGTTTATTATTATTGAAACTATAGTCAACATAGAGCATGAAGACTAGACATGTTTCAAAGGTCATAGATGTTTTTCAAAGAACTTGTTCATGTCTATTAGACACATGAAAAAAGAAATACCAGGTTCCTATTACTTCTCTTGTAGAAGATTTTCATTAATCTTGAATTAATATAATACATAGAATTATGCCTATACATAAGAAAAAGTTATTCTATTATTATTTGACTGTGTACGTGACTGTGTGCAGTAAGCTTAGAACAGAGTGAACTATTTAAAACTTGAGGAACACATATATGGAAATAATCTGTTCAGGACCTAGAAGTGCATACATGATGGTGATTGATCATTCCTCAAGAATTCATATATGGTAAAAGATACCTGTCCAAAAATACAACTGTGCATATATGGAATGCTGTGAAAACTTCAGGATGTATATATGTGAGTTTGAGACAAGACTCAGGAGTGTGTTGACATTTTTGCAGACAGGGCAGCTTTTCTTCTGAACATTTATTATTGCATTTGTTTCCCTCTCTGTGCCCACATGCTGTATTTTGATGCAGCTAAATTCTCAATAAAATTTGTTTTCATTGATATATTTTACTGTTTCTGTTGTCAGACAACGGAATGAATATGAAATAGTGATTGAAACGCGACCCATTAAGACTACATAAAAAGCTCTCCCTTCCAAGATGTTAATCTGCACAAAAATCGTCGTCTGATGAAATCAAACACACATAAAGACAATAGCTGTGCTGTGATTTAAGCTATACTTGCATGTAAAATTAGAGAAGCAACATAATATCTGTGTTTAACTGAAAGTGCTGCTCCTCTCCATCGCTCGCTGAACAGATCAGACGCACAGAGAGAGAGAGAGAGAGAGAGAGAGGTACGTGCACTGGGAAAGCAAGACCTCACGCTCACGCGGCAGTACCGGCGATTCTCAGAAACAAAATAAGGTTTGGGCGCTTTTTTGAAGGGAAAAAAAGTTGCTAAAGGGGTCTGCAATGTCGCCAAGTTGGCAACTCTGTGCATCTCCATTTCTCCAACTACGGGTTAGGCCACGGGTCAAACAGAAAATGCACGCTGTGTTAATCGTGCGTTAATAAAATTAGTGCCGTTAAAATTAATTTGCGTTAACGCGTTATTAACGTTAACTTTGAAAGCCCTAATATATATATATATATATATATATATATATACTGTATATATATATATATTATATATATATATATATATATATATAGAGAGAGAAAAATTTTCTTTCAGTGTCCATTTTCATGTTCCTCTACATTCATTCTGACCAAGTCTGTCATTTCTGTGGTGGAAACAGTTTCCTTCATTCCAGCTCGTTGCTTATTGGTGAGAGGAAGGTTTGTGTCTGGGTTACACAGGTGAAGCCAACGCTGTCAAGACACAAACACAGTTTAGTAATATTTTAGTGGTTTATGTAGACTGAATTGGTTAGTTGTGTAGATTTGCTTTGGTTAAAGAGTTAAATATTTTGATTGTTTTGATGAAATCTAAGTGTGAAGAGACACTTTCATCCTCACCTGTTTCAGGCTTCCTTTCCCAGCTAACAGTCGTCCCATCGCCCATCCAGGCACCAGCAGAATGGAGGACAGGGCAAGTAACCAGCCTAGTGCATATGCCCAGTCCGGGTACACATACCAACGGTTGAAAGTCGAGGGCTGGTACTCCACCACAGAACAGACAAAAGACACCTGAGAATGTGAAAGAGACATTGAAGGAAGATGAAGGGAGAGTAAGAACTGATCTTAAGTGGTTGTGGTAAAGAAATGCCTCTGGTAGGAATGTGGAACTCAAACAGATGAAAGAAATGCAAAGACACTCACCATGGACACGAGAGGAGTCAGGTATTTCCAGCACAACATGAATATGTAGTTGGGTCGTGAGTTTGTCATGTCTTCAATGACGTCAAACATTCTCTCGGCTCCTGTGGTAAGACAACAAAATTACAAATTACTAGCTTTCCAATACTGCCATTGTATTCTGTTGGCTTTTTATGTTAAGGTAAATTTTGGCAGCTTGTGTGAGTAAACTCACCGAAGATCCAACCCATGGCCAGAGACTCGAACACAGACAGAAACAGACGGTTGGCTCCATTGCAGGCATAGTAGTCAAATAACTGGAATACGTACATCCCCGCCTGCAGGTGCAATACCCAAACCCACAAAACACCTGTCGTATAGTATGCACATGATCTGCCACAATTTCAAATATTACCAAAAAATTTGTCATCTGCAGATCCATATTCATATATTCTAGCCATAATCATAAAATTTTCCGAACTGTTATCTTTTACAAAAAGCCTGACCTTTAGTTTAGTTCATTTTTTGGTGTAATTATTCATTTTGTTTATTGTACTCTCTCACACACAAACACTCTGTTCTGACCTCTGTAACCATTAAGAGTTGCCCCAAGAAGCAAGCGAGACAGAAGAACAGGAGGAAAATTTCTCGCCGTCCCGCTCTGCGCAGCACCGTGGGGAACAGGTCCGTCACTGATGTAACGACAGCTTCCACTGCAACAAACTTCAAAAGTATGCAAAACTTTGTGAACACAATTGAAGATTGAAAACAAAATTCCAAATTTTTCGTAATGTCCAGTGTTCTGTAAAATACAGTGGGTACGGAAAGTATTCAGACCCCCTTAAATTTTTCACTCTTTGTTATATTGCAGCCATTTGCTAAAATCATTTAAGTTCATTTTTTTCCTCATTAATGTACACACAGCACCCCATATTGACAGAAAAACACAGAATTGTTGACATTTTTGCAGATTTATTAAAAAAGAAAAACTGAAATATCACATGGTCCTAAGTATTCAGACCCTTTGCTGTGACACTCATATATTTAACTCAGGTGCTGTCCATTTCTTCTGATCATCCTTGAGATGGTTCTACACCTTCATTTGAGTCCAGCTGTGTTTGATTATACTGATTGGACTTGATTAGGAAAGCCACACACCTGTCTATATAAGACCTTACAGCTCACAGTGCATGTCAGAGCAAATGAGAATCATGAGGTCAAAGGAACTGCCCGAAGAGCTCAGAGACAGAATTGTGGCAAGGCACAGATCTGGCCAAGGTTACAAAAAAATTTCTGCTGCACTTAAGGTTCCTAAGAGCACAGTGGCCTCCATAATCCTTAAATGGAAGACGTTTGGGACGACCAGAACCCTTCCTAGAGCTGGCCGTCCGGCCAAACTGAGCTATCGGGGGAGAAGAGCCTTGGTGAGAGAGGTAAAGAAGAACCCAAAGATCACTGTGGCTGAGCTCCAGAGATGCATTCGGGAGATGGGAGAAAGTTGTAGAAAGTCAACCATCACTGCAGCCCTCCACCAGTCGGGGCTTTATGGCAGAGTGGCCCGACGGAAGCCTCTCCTCAGTGCAAGACACATGAAAGCCCGCATGGAGTTTGCTAAAAAACACCTGAAGGATTCTCTGGTCTGATGAGACCAAGATAGAACTTTTTGGCCTTAATTCTAAGCGGTATGTGTGGAGAAAACCAGGCACTGCTCATCACCTGTCCAATACAGTCCCAACAGTGAAGCATGGTGGTGGCAGCATCATGCTGTGGGGGTGTTTTTCAGCTGCAGGGACAGGACGACTGGTTGCAATCGAGGGAAAGATGAATGCGGCCAAGTACAGGGATATCCTGGACGAAAACCTTCTCCAGAGTGCTCAGGACCTCAGACTGGGCCGAAGGTTTACCTTCCAACAAGACAATGACCCTAAGCACACAGCTAAAATAACGAAGGAGTGGCTTCACAACAACTCCGTGACTGTTCTTGAATGGCCCAGCCAGAGCCCTGACTTAAACCCAATTGAGCATCTCTGTAGAGACCTAAAAATGGCTGTCCACCAACGTTTACCATCCAACCTGACAGAACTGGAGAGGATCTGCAAGGAGGAATGGCAGAGGATCCCCAAATCCAGGTGTGAAAAACTTGTTGCATCTTTCCCAAAAAGACTCATGGCTGTATTAAATCAAAAGGGTGCTTCTACTAAATACTGAGCAAAGGGTCTGAATACTTAGGACCATGTGATATTTCAGTTTTTCTTTTTTAATAAATCTGCAAAAATGTCAACAATTCTGTGTTTTTCTGTCAATATGGGGTGCTGTGTGTACATTAATGAGGAAGAAAAATGAACTTAAATGATTTTAGCAAATGGCTGCAATATAACAAAGAGTGAAAAATTTAAGGGGGTCTGAATACTTTCTGTACCCACTGTATATATTGGTTTAGGTTTTTCAGAAGAAAGAAATGCATTTACATTTATGCATTTAGCAGACGCTTTTATCCAAAGCGACTTACAGTGCATTCAGGCTATACATTTTTTTTTTTTATCAGTATGTAAATGCATACAGGTTTGGAATGACATGAAGGTGAATAAACAATTATGTAATTTTCATTGATGGGTGAACTAAGCCTGTTTTAAATGTAAAACTTAAACAAAACATTTGTTGTCATTTCATATTTTTCAGTTCAAGGTAATGCAGCTTATGTGTAAGTGTGTGTTTAAGCTCACTTGTGTATCTAGCCCCAGCAAAATAATCATGATGAAGAAACAAACAGCCCATAGCTGAGGGAAAGGCATCATGGCTACAGCCTGTGGATAAGCTATGAATGCTAGCCCTGGACCTGAAAGAGAAATCTCATGTTGAGCACTGCTTTAGTACATTCTCTGATAAAAATCTTTTACCTTGTCCATCCAAAGTTGTGAATTTAGGCTAACTTATGCATAAATTTGGAATATTGCATAAAACATTTGCCAAGCACCGTTTCCATCTAACAAGTCAAAGAGAACAAAACCGTTACTTCTGATGAACTGGCACTAAATATTGCTAAAAAAAGTATGTGAAGCCACTGAATGTAAGAATTTTCATATATAATAAATTACTTGTGCCTCAGAGCAAGCAGATGAAACATAATAAATCCGGTCGTTGCTTTCGGAGGTGGATGCCTGCTGTTTGGTAACACAGTCATGTAAGAACTAATACACCCTACAGCACACTCCCACTTTACGATATGCCACGCACTGCACTTTAACTCCACAGTTCAAACTGGACTACACGTACACACTGCACAAATACAACAATCTATCTGCTACCACTTCCACATTCACATAATGTAGAATGTGTACACACAGTGTATAATGTGTATTGATAACTGTAAGTATGTCTAATAGTACACTGTGTGTAATGAGTATATGTATGTGTATATTGCACATTGTCATCTGTATAAGTCTGTAAGTATGTAATGGTACTGTCTATATGTTAATTGTTTCTGCACTGTATGGAGCACGCTCTCAAGAATTTCACTCATCAAGGCACATGTGCTGTGATGATGTGACAATAAAAGTGATTTGATTTGATTTGATAAGACAGTTCTGGGAGGCAATTATACAGAAATAATTAGATGACAGACTTTGTTCGGGCATTCAAGAATGACCACAACATTTCAGATGCTGTGCAACGAGATCAGTCCGCTGGTTAGTCAGGTTGTGCCATCCCATAGCGTGTAGTCACATTACTTTTTTGATGCGCATAGAGGAACTTATCCAGTAAATGTATTTCCATCTCCCATTATTCGCAATAACCCTTTTTCAAGTCAAAAACCACTTCAAGTGAGCGTTTAAAACTTTTTTTTGTGAATTCCATTACTTCCATTACTTGTTGATGTGATACTTCAAAATGCACATTAAAACAGGATGATGGAAACATAGCTAATGTTGCAGTACCTGATTCTGCCACCTCCTCAATGGGGACACCCTGTTCATGGGCCATGAAGCCCAGCACTGAGAACACAGCAAAACCAGCCACCAAACTGGTGCCACTGTTCAGAAGGCAAAGCCAAAAGCAGTCCCTGATAGACAGAGATAATATAAACACATACGCACACAATCAACTCATTTACTGTCTGGCATCTGCTGGCCGAGTATCACAAGAAACAGTGAACATGTTTTTCAAGAACATCCCTCATAGTACACAATACAACAAATAGTTCATTCTTTATTTCCTCCTTAATTGTTGATTTATTTATTTGCCTATTCTATCACTCTTATTTTATTAAAAGTACCAATACTAACCTGTAACAATTGTTGTTGTATTTATTGTAACTGCCCAATACAGTGAGAGTGCCAAGAGACAAACTGTAGGAGAAAACAATCTGAGCTCCGGCCTCCATCCAAACCTACACACACACACACAGATTTTAATTTCAAAATAATAACACGTTTAATTTTTTAAAACCTTATGTTACTACTTACAGCCCAAAAAAATTTAAAAATAAATATTTTTGTTTTTGAAAATGTATTACTTAATGTGAAAAAGGGTTACCTATAGTGTTACATCAGCTAAAGCAGTGATTGTTGTAAAAAGTGGTCTACTTTTGTTAAACCGTGAGATGTATTTGATAATGAAAAGAGTAATTAAAAGCTGCAAAAGAGACACTGTTTCCAAGGTGGATTTATGTGCTCATGCTCAGAGCAGAATGTGTTTAAAAAGTATACTTTGAGCCTTGTGCCTAAACAGACGAATGTACACAGAAATATCTCAAAATGACATTCTTGGAGAGCATTCAACTGAACAGTTTATGTTAAGTGGGTGTAAACAGTTGAGAGAAAATCTGCTGTGTCATACTTCACATTGGTGCATTTACAAATAGATACATGCTGCCCTGAAATACAGAAAGTGATCAAGCAGAAAAGTTGGAATGATGCCAAACTCTACAGAATGAGGTGAACCATATACTTGCCATGGGGATAACAGAGGATTCCCACAGAGAATGAACTTCATTTACATTTATTCATTTAACAGCTTTTATCCTAAAGCAATTTACAAATGAGATACATCACAAGCAATTTGACATAAGAAGGTGTGCAGTACAACACGCCAAGTTTTAAGTATATGTGGGTAAGTACATAAGCTGGAGCAGAAATGAAATGCAGAAATTAATTTTTTAACAAGGTTCCCCTTCTAGGGAACTCCATGCTGGGCCCCCTAGGGGGGACTATGGGGAATGCAGCCAAACATGTGCCCATGACGTCATAGGCGGGGTGCCCAAGTATAAAAGGGCACCTGCTGAATACGTCATCCTCTTTGCTGTCTTCAGGAGCCATCTGTTTGAAGTGCGTGTGAAAGACCAAGGCAGGTGAGCGGTGTGGAACGTGTGTGCTTCTGTTCCAGAGGTTTCTGGCACTTGAGGACACACACAATCTATCTGTCACGTGTCTTGGTCAGGAGCTTGCGTGTTCAGAGCTCGAGGGCGCTGAACGCGCTCATTGTGAGTGTTATCCACTGAGAAGCTCTATTTGCGTTTGTCCCTCTTCTTGAGAGATGAGTGACAAGTGTTTGCGTCTCGCAGTTCTGGTCCCGCTGTTGCCGAGACACGGCGAAGACTCGGATCACGGGATTCGCAGGTTTAAGACGCTCTTTTTGGGTTATCAGATCCCGCAGATAGCGCTCGAGTCGAGCAGCGCTTTAGGGGATGTGTGCCTCCGTGTTTGGATTTTAACACTCGAGGGCATGTTCTGCTTTTGCATTTGTCTCGGCAAAGAGCACGCGCGTTCAGAGTTACGCGTGCATCGTGATGAGTCACGGTGTCTAGGCTCCGCTCGCGTTTGTTCCTATTCCCGAGGGATGCGGAACAAAGCGTTTGTGTCTCGCGGCACGGTTCCGCAGCACAGTTTCTCACTTCGAGGTCATGATCTGCGAGATCTGCACACCCTCTCTAAACAGGTTGTTGGATATCACAGATACTATTGGGTTGTTATGATGATGAAGTGTGAGCACGGAGTCGTTTCAGCCCTGATCCTGCGGGATCGTGGGCAGAGCTATATTCAGCTCGGCTGTGCCTCTCTAATATGCATGTTATTGTGTGTGGAGAACCTCACTGGGCATGAATATATTTTTATGCTCTGTGGAGAGAGGCTTGCGTGTTTTCTCTCCCAGGGTTTTCAGCACCTAGAGTGGTTATGGGGAATGTCTCTTCCTGTGTTAAGCCAGACTGTAGCTGTCTGCAGATGGTTATGCTCCAGCTCGACTTACTTTGTTCTGGAATATGGCGGTCTGAGGGCAGCCATGTTCTAGCCTGGCTCCTTAACTAGGTTGGGTTCCCCTTGGCAAAAGTTCTCCTGATTTAAGCACTGAAGTCTTTGTCTAGGAATCTGTTATTTGAGGATACCTGTGTTCCAGCTTGGAGACTGCTTCCCTTTTTGTAGGGTTTTTTAAATAGTGGTCTCCGCGAGCCCCTTGCATGGACTGTGCTGTCTCCCCTTTGGGGTTTTATGTAGATGGCCCACTTCCGTGGTCTGGGCTATCTTCAGCCTTATCTGAGTGAACTGCTATTTGAGGATAGCTGTGTCCAGCCCTCTAGTGTTATGGCCTCAGCTTACATCAGGCGTTGATCACTGACTATGATGTTTATGTGTTCGCTCTCATTTACTGAATCATTTACTGAGGGTCCGGATCTCCCTCTTGTGAGCTCGTGGTCAATAACACGGTGCTTCGCTAGCCTAATGTGTGACTGACATGGATTGGGGACCTCCTCAGTATAACCATCTGAGGGTGGTTATATTCCAGCCATTATGGCAGGTCGGGCTTACTTGAATACAGCTATCTGAGGCTAGCTGTCTTCTACTGCAGTTGCGGTGAGCCCTCTTATGGAATGGCTCCCTTTCCTAGAGCCTAGCTATCTGAGGATAGCTATGTGCTAGCTCAGTGATCGGTTCCCTGCTTAGGGTTTTAAGTAGCGGTCTCTTGAGCCCTTACATACACAGTGCTGTCTCACCTCTTGGGTTGTAAGTAGACAGCCCACTCTTTGTGGTCTGAGTAGTTTCAGTCAGTCCCCATTCTGGTAGCCCTTCCTAGGTACATAGCTATCTGAGGATATTTATGTGCTAGCTCAGTGACTGCTCCCCTTCTTAGGGTCTTTAAGTAGCGGTCTCCTTGAGCCCTTGCCTACACAATGCTATCTCCCTTGCTAGGGTTGTAAGTAGATAGCCCACTCTCAAGTAGTCAACCAGAATGCCTATTACCGTCACGGTAAAGCTGCAGCAGCAAAAAAAAAACAAATCAGTGAGATGTGAAAGTCGTTTGTGAAATCACCACCAGGTGGCGCAAAGGGATGGTTAACACCGTGGCAACGTGACGTTTTTGCTTGTGAATGAAGATAAAATATAATGAAATAAACGACTAGTTTAATAACAATAATGATATAGCATTATAACATTAAATCTGAACTACTTATTCTAAATGCTTAAAGTTTCAGCTATTTGACTACAGTTAGATTGAAATATAGGCTACAATGACGGCAGCGCTTTAAGAGTGCTACTTTTACTGTACAGTATTAACCACTATTTGAGGTGTGCATATTTATTTTGTCAACATTACTGTCACAGATAAAATGTTTGAAACTTAAATTTAATAATTCAATGTTTATTAAATGATCTTTTTATGACACATATTCTGGTGTAAACAACCCTGCTCATGACACAGACAAAAATATAATGTCTCTGATTTAAAGAAATTGTAGATTATTTTCACAAAGTCTCAGCCTTCTGTCCATTTTAAGATAAAATACAAACAATAAATGTGTTTTAAGCTCTTTTATTTGTAGTGAGAACTATATTCGCCTCAGTTCAAGCAACATGTGAATCTAAATATTTTCCTCTTTCATATTTGCAGCACGGGTAACACTTTAGAATATTGTTCCTTCGTTAATGAATAACTACATAGGAACAAATGACTAATGCACTATTAAAATTGTAGTAACTACTACTACCTAACAATAAACTCTGATTAACGATTTAGTAAGTAATAGCGCTCAGTTGAAACTGGTAGTTCACTATTAGCTAATCAATAACTACTATTTTTTTCATATATCCTGGAGAACTCCTAAGAACTACTGTATACAGGTTCATAATTAATGTGAATTATGCATAATGAATAATTAATTCTAAAATGAAGGTCATGGTTACTCACTAGTAATGACTGAAGTATTACCAAATCCTTCTAAAGGAACTACTAATTACTTGGATCAGTATTCTAAAGAGATCATCATAATTCCCTAATATTGGCTGACGTCATTGTAAGCTCTTGAGATATATGTAAGGTTTTGGATAGTAATGACTCAAGTGTTACTACATACTTCTGAAGAAACTACTAATTATTTGGCTCAGTATTCTAAAGTGAAGATCACGGTAACCAACTAGTAATGATTTAAAGGATTAAAAACACAAACCTTTTTCTCAACAGAATCGCGCGGCGCAGCCTTATGACGTCATACCGCCCCGCCAAAATAAAAGTCCTGTTCAGACGAAATAGAAACTCACAAATGATCAGATAAAGGATTGTTACAAAGGATAAATCACAGATTCCTGAAGTTATTAATACCACTGTACTTTTATCAAAGGGTTGGCTTATTTCGAAATATAATTATACCAACTACTGAGCATTTGTGATATGCTCAATCCTAAATAAAGTCCAGTATCTTGATCTTCATGTTACAAATGATTGGAAAGAACTGTTGAATATTTCAAACTCAATAATTTGTTGTTAAAATTTAAGTTTGTGGTTGCAGAAAGATCTACTAAATATTGAATTCTTATCATGATGTATAAATCTTATTTCATCTCAGTTTTCTCACAGAAAATATAAGAGCAATAATTAAAATAAAATCTTTGTTTTGTTAAAGTGCATTATATTAAAGGGCCATGATGACTGTAAAGGATTATATTGATGGTGGGTTTATAATTGATTTTGACTGAGTGGAAAATTAAAACTTAATTTAAATTAATTATCACGACGCAAAATTGTGTCACAACATCAAATCTCAGCAAAAATATATTTTGTAGATGTTAATTTCGATCTGTTTGTAAAATAATATGCATAATATAATATAAGTAACTATTTTTGATACATTGAATTATTGAACACTTACACATTTTTGAATGATTAATTTTTCTTTGACAAGTTTTGTTTAATAGCTAGTAAACTAGTAATACAACACATTCTCAACAGTTATGCTTTAATAAAGTCCCTTTCAAGGATTGCTATAGTCTCTGGCTTTAAGCAGTGTTTTATCTACTATATTAATATGAAATAATTCTCAGTATTGGTTTTCAGGTTACAATACAGGGTGATAATGATAATGTCCTGGAAAATTACTAATATCTTTTCCATTTTTCTTACAGTGTAATAACTGATCAACAATCGGTTACAAGCTACTAACAAATGTATCATAAATAAACAATGATTCAATTATTATTATTAAATTGAACAATTGCAAACAGCAGCTAATGTGATGCGTGTACTGCTAGGCATCTTTGGTTTCCTCTTTTTGTGTAATTTGGTTGATTTTGATGTTTTCACAAAAACGAGTTCATTAAGCCCTCTTTTCTAGTGATCCCAATGCTCCAAATAGAAGTTAAACATCTAAAATAATCTTTATTTGTATGTTTTTGAGAGCTGTTCTTGAGAGTTTTCTCAGGTCACTTCTTGATGTCTGCTGCTTCTCCTCAACACAAGACACGTCTCTCAGACGCCACACGATACACAGAATTACAGTATTTCAAAAATATCTGTCTTGGAGAATAGTAACGCAAACATAGTCTATCATGTCTTAAAGGGATAGTTCACCCAAAAATGAAACTTCTGTCATCATTTACTCATCCTCAAGTAGATCCAAACCTGTATGAATGTGTTTGTTCTGAACACAAAGGAAGATATTCTGAAGAATGAGGGAAACAGAGCAGTATTTTTTCTCCTACTATGGAAGTCAATGGTGCCCCAAAACAGCCTGATTACAAACTTTCTTCAGAATATCTTCCTTTGTGTTCAGAACAAACATTCATACAGGTTTGGATCTACTTGAGGATGAGTAAATGATGACAGAAGTTTCATTTTTGGGTGAACTATCCCTTTACATTTACATTTACATTTACATTTAATCATTTAGCAGACGCTTTTATCCAAAGCGACGTACAAATGAGGAGAACAATAGAAGCAATCAGACCATCGAGAGAGCAACAGTATACAAGTGCCATGACAAGTCTCAGTTAGTCTAGCACAGTACACGTAGCTAGGATTTTTTTTTTATTAAATAGAATAGGTAAGTGTTAGTATTAATTAGTTAGTCAGGTGCTGGCGAAAAAGATGTGTCTTTAGATGTTTTTTGAAAATGGCTAAAGACTCAGCTGTTGGAATTGAGATCGGGAGGTCATTCCAGCAGCTGGGCACAGTCCAGGAAAAGGTCCGTGATAGTGATTTGGTACCTCTTTGGGATGGCACCACAAGACGTCGTTCACTTGCAGAACGCAAGCTTCTGGAGGGCGCATAAGTTTGAACTAGCAAGTTTAGGTATATTGGTGCAGTGCCAGTTGTGGTCTTGTAGGCAAACATCAGTACCTTGAATCTGATGTGAGCGGCTATTGGTAGCCAGTGTAACCTGATGAAGAGAGGGGTAACGTGAGCTTTTTTCGGCTCATTAAAGACCACTCTGGCTGCTGCATTCTGGATCAGTTGCAGAGGCTTTGATAGTACATGCGGGAAGGCCCGCCAAGAGAGCATTACAATAGTCCAGTCTGGAGAGAACAAGAGCTTGGACAAGGAGTTGTGTGGCTTGCTCTGACAGGAAGGGCCTAATCTTCCTAATGTTGTATAAGGCAAATCTGCAGGACCGGGCCGTTGTAGCAATATGGTCTGTGAAGCTTAACTGATCATCGATCACAACTCCATGGTTCCTGGCTGTCCTGGAAGGAGTTATGGTTGACGAACCCAGCTGTATAGAGAAGTTGTGGTGAAGTGATGGGTTGGCGGAGAACACAAGCAGTTCTGTCTTAGCAAGATTGAGCTGAAGGTGATGGTCCATCATCCAACTAGAAATGTCACTCAGACAGGCTGCAATGCGATCAGTTACCGTCGGATCATCTGGTTGGAATGAGAAGTAGAGTTGAGTGTCATCAGCATAGCAGTGGTAGGAAAAGCCATGCTTCTGAATAACCGATCCTAATGACGACATGTAGATGGAGAAGAGAAGTGGTCCAAGCACTGAGCCTTGAGGAACTCCAGTAGCAAGAAGTTGTGACTTTGAAACCTCACCCCTCCAAGACACCCTGAAGGACCTATCTGAGAGGTAAGACTCGAACCACAGGAGGGCGGTTCCTGAGATGCCCATCTTTCTGAGGATCCAGCAAGATGAGTACAGAGGATTTGGAAGCTGCCCTTGCCAGTCTCAGGGCCTCTGTAACCGAGAGTAGGGCAGTCTCAGTTGAGTGGCCACTTCTGAAGCCAGATTGGTTGTTGTCCAGAATGTTGTTCTGTGCAAGAAACAGAGAGAGTTGGTTGAACACAACTCGCTCAAGTGACTTTGCAATGAATGGAAGAAGGGATACCAGTCTGTAGTTTTCTAAAAGTGCTGGATTTAGAGCAGGCTTTTTAAGCAGTGGGCTTACCCGAGCCTGCTTAAATGCTGTGAGAAATGTACCAGTGTGAAGCGAGGTGTTGATAATGTGAGTAAGCACAGGTATGACCGAAGAAGATATGGCTTGAAGGAGGTGAGTGGGGATAGGATCTAGCGGACAAGTAGTGGGATGATTGGAAAGGATGAGTTTGGAAACCTCCGTCTCCGAGAGGAGAAAAGGAGGTGAGAGATTGTGTATTTGTCGTTATGAAGTTATTATTAGTTTGTGGTGTGAGGAATTGGTCACTGATGGTTTTTGTTTTATTTGTGAAGAAAGTTGCAAAGTCATCAGCTGTAAGAGTTGATGAAGGAGGAGGGGGAGGAGGACAGAGAAGAGAAGAGCACGTTTTGAAGAGTGCGCAAGAGTCGGAACAGTTGTTAATTTTGTTGTGGTAGTATGTCATTTTAGCAGTGGAGACATTTGCAGAGAAGGAAGAGAGGTGTGACTGATACACACTAAGGTCGGTAGAGTTGTTGGATTTGTGCCATTTCCTCTCTGCAGCCCTTAGTTTAGCACGATGTTCACGGAGAACATCGGACAACCAGGGGGCAGAGGGGGGGGGTAGCGCGTGCTGGTCTGGATGAAAGGGGGCAAAAGTTGTCTAAGCAAGATGTTAGAGTGAAACAAAGAGTGTCAGTAGCACTGTTTGTGTCGAGTGCTGAAAACTGAGAGGGTGAAGGTAGTGCGGATGAAACCATTGAGGATAGGCGAGAGGGAGAGAGCGAGCGTAGGTTACGTCGAAAGGTGATCTGCGAAGGAGCGTGTGCTATGTCAGGAGTTAGTGTGAGGTTAGAAGTGATGAGGAAGTGGTCTGAGGTGTGCAGTGGAGTTACTAATGTGTTGTCAGTGGAGCAGTAGCGTGTGTAGATGAGGTCCAGTCGGTTACCTGATTTGTGAGTAGCCGTAGTAGACACTCGTTTGAGGTCGAATGAAGTGAGAAGAGTGTTGAAGTCAGTAGCCTGGGGTTTTTCTAGGTGGATGTTGAAGTCACCAAGCAGTACCAGAGGAGTACCATCTTCTGGAAAGTTTGACAGTAACACATCCAACTCCTCCAGGAAGTCACCCAGTTGACCTGGGGGACGATACACAACTACAACGTGGATTTTAGCAGGGTGGGTAATAGTAATTGCATGAGATTCAAATGAACTGTTGCCTGTAGGAGATGGTAGAAGATCAAATTTCCATTCATTTGAAATAAGGAGACCAGTGCCTCCACCCCTGCCAATCGTGCGAGGGGTGTGGGGAAAAAGTGAAATTAGTGGAGAGAGCTGCAGGAGTGGCAGTGTCCTCAGGTTAGATCCAAGTCTCAGTTAGGGCCATGAGGTTGAGACCGGAATGGGTAGCAATAGAGGGAATAAAATCTGCTTTGTTTACAGCAGACTGGCAGTTCCAAAGACCAATTGGAACAGAGAGTAAAGTAGTAGAGGACAGAGGGACCGTTCGTAGATTATTAGGATTGGCCTGCCTCCAACGTACAGCGCGTGCTCTCCGAGTGTTAGTAGTAATAGTACAGATTTGAAAGCACATAGTGAGTACAATTGACTAAACAATTAGATGAGAACAAGCTGGGAAGAAAGTAAAGAAAGGGGAGAAAGCAATATTTAAGTGCCTTGTCGGTGTCCTTGCTCGGTGGAGTCGTGCAAGGTAGAGTCGATCGTCTTTACACTCGTCGGTCTTCACACGAGGAGGGCTTCACACGAGAGCTGCCTTTAAGTAAATGTTTGGTAGCTGTTGGAGAAAACATCTCCATGTGTAACATTATATTAGACCCATCCATGCATTACAGCAGGTCTTAATATAATCTGTCTGTCTCGTTAATCTAACAATAAAAGGAAGGAGGGAATCACTCGCTGCTCTTGATTGAACTGCTTTTGTAGCTTTAATAATCAGTTTATTTGTAATGAACACACTACTTTTTACATTTGATTATTTTTCTTACTTCTGTTTAGATGTACAATTAACCCTGCTAAAAAAACAAAACAATAGAAGCCCAATAGAAACCATCACAGAAATTCCAATGGTTTCCATTAAAATACCATTATAAACCATTAGCTTTTTCCAGTAAAACCATTACAAAATTAATTTTTGTAGTGTGTTTTGGGCATTTTTCCAATAGGATTTAACACCCCACCAATAGAGTCCATCACATACCAGTAGACACCATTATAGTTTCCATTAAAACCAATACAATTCCCATTATAACCATTAAATCCATTACATTTTCTATTGTGTTTAGAGACAGTTTTGCTCATGTCACGTCTGATCATTTCTTTTAGTTTGAAGTCATTTAAAATTCAAAGTAGTTTTAAAGCTTGCCTTGAAGGTTTTAAGGTTTGAAGGCGATAGATAGATAGATAGATAGATAGATAGACAGACACTGGAAAGCACAATTGCAAATGGAGTTATTTGTGTTAGAAAAAAAAAATCCATTTGTAATGTCATTGTTTACCCACTAGGTACCTGAATGGCTCTTTAATAAATATACGTGTCTACTAGTCTTGTTTCTCAAAAGAGCATTGCAGGTCATACCTGCTTACTTATTAAGTTTTGCATTTGAATAAAAGTTAATAACCTACATCTTTTTTTAATATCAATTGATAGTTTTCACGTGACGTCACACCCTTACAGGGCTTGACGCTTACCTTTTTCCCAAGGAGCACATGTGCTCCTAAGTTGAAAAATGTAGGAGCGCATTAAAAAAATTTAGGGGCGCAATGCAAATTTTTCAAATTAGGTGTTTTAGCTTAATAAGGGGATATAAAGAGACATTTATAAGCACAATTATTTAATTTATCAGAATACAGAAAGTACACAAGGTTTTTAAATAATTTTGTTTCAGACTTTATTTAATAGGCTAATTATGTAATTAGTTATAGCCCTATTAAACTGTATGTACATTAGGTGACAGTTTTAAATTTTCACAATAGTCATTGAAGCTTTTGTCAACGTATGTTTTTTTTTATCACAATATATAATTTCGAAGTGAAAAAAAGTGTTGTCCTCCTCACAGGTTAAATAACTTTATTAAAGATCCTTTACTAAAGAAAGACTTTATTTAAAAAAAATATATATACAAAAATATAAATAAACAAGTGTTTCAAGATTAGAGTGCAAAAGATTGTTCAAATGAACGAAAGAACAATATAACACTTTACAATAAGGTCCCATTTGTTAACATTAGTTAAAGCAGGTTAACATTAACTAACAAAGTGCAATAACTAATTGTTGCAGTAGTTAATATTCTTTGTTAATGTTAATTAATAAAAATACAAATTAGTTTATGTTTGCTCCATTGAATAATATTAGCAGACACAACTTTTGATTTTATAATGTATTATTAAAAGTTGAAATTAAGATGAACATGATTAATAAATGCAGTCATTGTTTTTTCATGTTAACTAATGGAACTTAAGTGTTACTGAACAATAACAACGAATCAGTCAATATATAGATAGGCCCTCTGTTCTCTATTATAGATCAGTGGATAGGCCATGTTTTAGGTTCGATTTTTTTTTATTTTTATAAATAGCTCATTAAGTTTGAAAATAAATAGCTCATTAAGTCTTTAAGTATTAATTATTTGGTGCTATTGTGAAGACTAAAGCGAATATAAATACCTAAATGACTGAAACATTTACACAGGAAAGTAGCCAGCTGCTGTGTTTACAGGGTTACCGGGGTAACGGCAGCTGCTGTTTTTACAGGGTTACCGGGGTAACTGCAGCGTCAGCACCCTCTAGTGGCGAATGTGCGTCATTCAGCGCGTCTCTTTCACTCGCTCTGCCTTTCTTCTCATCTGTGCTCATTTAAATTAAACCGTTGCCTTTTTAAAGTTCAGTAATCATGAGGCTGTATTGCTATTTTTCCATAAATAAACTGAAGAAATTAATACGTTTGTTATTGGCCACTGTATAAGTTAGGCTGTTTTGTATTGTATTCGCACTCATGCTCCTAAATACATTTTCCAGTTCGCACACATCTATTTTTAGTCGCAAATGCGAGTGAAATGTTCGCACTGTCGAGCCCTGCCTTATAGGAACGCTCACCTGGAGGGCAAAACCATTAGAAGGAAAACACTGAACCGTTAAGCGGATTGCGTTCATAATCCCGGCCTCATCTGCTTGCCTGTGTAAACTATGCATCATTAATGTGGTGACTACTGAATTTGATCTTTTAATATTAGCATTTTAAATATATTAAGGCACTTTAAGTGTTTTTACAAAGTTTTGTCGCACTGTTTATGATTTAAATATTGCCGCGGGTGCTTAATATGGATTGCAAATGGCCAAAACTTGCATTTTGTTCAGAAATACCTTAGTTTTATTCTTTTGAGAGGTGATCTAAATATTTGCGGCTGGGAAACAGATGAAAAATTGACACATTTGTGCAGCAGTTCTATGGATGTTTTGCCCTCCAAGTCTTCGAGCCGGTCACGTGACTGAAAACTATCAATTGACATTGAATTCGTGATCAATTTGCATCGTGAACAAACATTTTGTAATAAAATTTATTCAAAATTTACAAAAAAATATAGGGACAAATGAAATCACATGTACGCAACAACAACAACAACTTCCTCTGTTATCCCTTATAATCATGTTAAGTGTTAGCAAAACAGAAGGACACAAGACGGGAGCTTCCACAGAATTGGTGTTTATTGACAATGGAACTGATAATGAGTCAAACGCATGAGCAACGCAGACGTAGCTGAGACACAGGTGGGAACAGGCAAGGTCTAGAGTCCAAAGCAGTGCTATCACAACGGGAGGATAAAGATGGGCAGATGGAGGATCGCGAAAGGCAAGTAGCGCAGATAGGCAGCCAGCTATGTTGTGTTAATGCTGCCTTCACATGCTATCGGAAATTTCCTATTTCCCACTAATGAAGTCGTGATTACAAGCTTGTCATATTCAAGAGCTTTAATGTCTAAAAAAAAAAAATGTAGCATCCCATTGGTTGACAATCATATAATCATTCACCGCGCTATACATGCAGTTTGCTGACAATTCTGGAATTTCGGTCAAATACATGCTTATTTCACTGCGTATAAAACATACAATATGCTTCGAATGATCGTTCATATCTAGCCTATAAATACACTACTTTAGCGACAGGACAAAGGGATGTAGTTGTTGTAAGAATAGCATCGACAGCAGCAATGGTTGTCCCCTCCACCATGTTTAAAGTTTATGACCCGCCCAACTCGGAAACTTGGGTATCAAAATTATGCTGCCTTCATGCCATGTCGTAATTACCGACATGCACTAACCTAAACAAACAACAACAACATCATAACAGTAGGAACACTTACATAATATGATTTTATATTATAGTACATATAGTATCTATATATGTATCTATTTTCCCCTTTTTCAGAGTAATAGCTTTCTTTGAAAGCGCCACCGTTTTTCTCTATTTCCGCATGAGGTGTGTACAAGTCACGTGGTACAAGCCGTAGCTCTCTGAAAACTCCCAGTTCACAAGTTGTAATTACGAGTTCTATGAGGACGTGAACGCTTTTAACAAGTTGGTATCACATAATTACGGTTATTACGATATGGTGTGAACGCACCTTTATTTCAGAATTTTCCAGTAGTAAATGCGACTTGAGAGGCCGTTCGCGTCCAATTTCCGATTAGGAGACTCGGATTTACGATAATTCCGATAGCACGTGAAGGCAGCATAAGTGCAGGTGGGAACCAGGAGGGATTCTGGGAAATGTAGTTCTGAATTGACAGTGTAGATGTGACAGTAGTTGTGATTTTGTGGGATAATGCGGGACATATTTAGCAAATGCTTCAGTGTGTATTTGTGTTATGGAGAGCCTCAAATGTTCACTCACTGCTCAAAATGCTGAGTTTTTGCCAAGTGCTCAGTTCTGCAAGCTTACGAATCCTCTCATTATAACAATGTGTTGATACAATGTAAATAAGAGATTCGTTGTGCAGTGCAGACAGCTTCACTGATTAACAGAACGTCGTGAGATCGTGATGAAGTGAATGACAGCTTTTAGTGATTATAGAGGGAGCGCACTTTCTAGGCTATATAATCCTGACTGTCTCAGAACGGATATATTAACCTCAGAGAAGAAAGAATCGGGTTTCGTATCATGATTTTATTTGTCTTGATGTTTCAAATTGGCTCGCTTGATGAATGATATTACGCAGTGCCTGAAAATAGTCCCCAGCTACAGTGGCATGCAAAAGTTTGGGAACCCCTTGCAGAATCTGTGAAAATGTGAATAGTTTTAACAAAATAAGAGAGATCATAAAAAAATGCATGTTATTTTTTAATATAGTACTGTCCTGAGTAAGATATTTTACATAAAATATGTTTACATATAGTCCACAAGACAAAAAATAGCTGAAATTATTCAAATAACCCCCTTCAAAAGTTTGGGAACCCTTGGTTCTTAATACTGTGTGAGGTTACCTGCATGATCCACGACTGTTCTTTTGTTTTGTGTTGGTTGTTCATGAGTCCCTTGTTTGTTCTGAACAGTTGAACTGAGCACTGTTCTTCAGACAAATCCTCCACGTTCTGTAGATTCTGCAGTTTTCCAGCATTTTTGCATATTTGAACCCTTTCCAGCAGTGACTGTATGATTTTGAGATCCATCTTTTCACACTGAGGACAATTGAGGGACTCAAACACAACTATTAAAAAAGGTTCAAACATTCACTGATGCTCCAGAAGGAAACACGATGCATTAAGAGCCGGGGGGTGAACACTTTTTGAATTTGAAGATCAAGGTAAATTGTACTTAATTTGTCTTCCGGGAAACATGCAAGTATCTTCTGTTGCTTCCGAAGGGCAGTAATAAATGGAAAAAAATATATATTTCAACAAAAGAAAAAAGTTGGAAATCTTCATCCTGTTCAAAAGTTTTCAACAGCCAGCTCTTAATGCATCGTGTTTCCTTCTGGAGCATCTGTGAATGTTTGAACCTTTTTTAATAGTTGTGTTTGAGTCCATCAATTGTCCTCAGTGTGAAAAGATGAATCTCAAAATCATACAGTCACTGCTGGAAAGGGTTCAAATATGCAAAAATGCTGGAAAACTGCAGAATCTACAGAACGTGGAGGATTTGTCTGAAGAACAGCTCAGTTCAACTGTTCAGAACAAACAAGGGACTCATGAACAACCAACACAAAACAAAAGAACAGTCGTGGATCATCCAGGTAACCTCACACAGTATTAAGAACCAAGGGTTCCCAAACTTTTGAAGGGGGTTATTTGAATAATTTCAGCTATTTTTTTGTCTTGTGGACTATATGTAAACATATTTTATGTAAAATATCTTACTCAGGACAGTACTAAATAAAAAATAACATGCATTTTGTATGATCTCTCTTATTTTGTTAAAATTATTCACATTTTCACAGATTCTACAAGGGGTTCCCAAACTTTCGCATGCCACTGTATATCATAACTAGTTACCTAGCTGGGGACTACTTTCAGGCGCTGCGTAATATCATTGCACCTGCTGCACACATGGTATGGCAGCAAAGTTCCTTGATTATTACGCTGGAATGAGAGTATAGTTCCTAGCCATATCGGCCTAGAAAATCACAACTTTTCATTTTCCGTCAGTCTTAGTACACGATGTATCTACAGAAGTGTCAAGTTTTAAATAGAAAAATTATCAAAATTCTTTGGTCATTTTTGAGCGAGATGCTAACGGTCTAATCAGATTCAATGATCTATGCTAAGCTAAGCTAAAAGTGCTACCACCAGACCCGGAGATCGGCTGAATGGATTAGAAAATGGTAAAACTCAACTGTTTAACTCTTGGGGAGTTGGAAAATGAGCCTATTTTCAAAAATAGTGGAGTGTTCCTTTAAACATGGACGCGCAATGCGGTTGCCGTGCTGTATTAAAGCTTTAATCAGGATAAAACTGTATATTAAAAGCTAACATAAGCAGTAGAATTTACAAATAACAGCGTATCTAAAATTATGAGACAACAAACAAAATATATACCATTCTGAAACCTTCTGTAAGAGCCGTGCTTGCACAGGTTCTGCGCGATCCTCTTCACTAATATTCTCTGTGTCTCAATCGGGCTCAAATTGATAAGCAATATAGACGACGCCATGTTTACAATACAACCGGAGCACATGCCGCTGAGGCGAGGGGCGTGATGTTTGTGGACGTGCACTAGGCAGTTTAACGAATCACAACACTGGGCCAAGCTAACCAATCTGAGCCCATTGCGTATTTCTGAGGGAGGGGTTTCATAAAACCAGGAAATCATCAAAGCGTTCATAAGAGAAGGGACAGAGCAATGTAGAATAAAGCAATTTTTGAAAAACACTTTTGACCACAGTGTCAGACCATGTCCCAAAACACACTTGCAGCCAATGAAAATATTGGAGGAACACATTAAAAAGAAGGGTTACGATAAGGCAAGAGGTAGGACCCGTGTAAATATCGGAGCAGCTTTCCAGCGGTGGAGAGAACTCAGAGCAGGAAGGGCATGACTCAGACGCCAAGGTTGCGATGTTTCTTTGGCCCCGTTTATACTGCCAGTTAAATGTGACCCAATTCCGATTTTTTTGCTCATATGTGACACAGATCGGATCTGTTCTATGACAGTGTAAACAGGAAAAAAACTCATACATTAGGATATAGAGAGATCGGATTCAGGCCTCATTCATTTGTGGAAATAAATCGGATATGTGCCAATGCGACTGTCATGTAAACAGGCAGATCAGATTTTCTGAGGCATCGCGTTCTGTAAGTCATTAAAACTTGACAATGTGGTACTTCTCCGCAGTTTAAGGACGTTATATGGGACCCATGCTGGCAAAATGAGTGTAAATGCGCACGGGCTATTTTGAGCTACAGGCAAAAAAACATTAAAAAAAAAAGTTGATTTTAGTCGAATTTAAGGTTTTCACCAAAATGTGTTAATTAAGCCCTCGTTTAGCTATCCTAATGCTCCAAATAGTAATTAAACATCTAAAAGTATCTTTAATTGTATATTTTCTGAGGATTACCTTTTCTCCGCTCGCTTCTCGTGCTGACTGTCATCTGAAGAGAGCGCATAACGGCACCTGATCCCGCTAAATACACAGAATTACAGTATTTCAGTATTCACGCAAACATAATCTGTTCTGTCTTAAGTGAACGCTTGGGGAACTGATGGGGAAAAAAATCTGATGTGTAACTTCATATGATTCGTGCAGTAGGCCGTCTGTCTCAATGTTATCTATCAATAAAAGAAAAGAGTAGTTTTAATAATCAATTTATTTGTAATGAACACACTGAAGTGATTTTTACATTTGATAATTTGTTTTTCGTAGGCTATATGAATGCTTGTGTTTAGCTGTAAAATGATAAAGGTAATGCATTATTTGTTTCTTTCTAGGCTATTTGTTAATTCATATGCTACAGGTTTTTGTTTTTTTTGCATCTGTTCTTATTTATAATAGGAAACATAAAATAAAATAAAAACAGCTATATTGTGATTATTAATATAGTAGCCTAATTATTAATAAGAACTGGAGGAAAACTTTAATCTTTCTCAAAAAAATCATACATCATTTTGAAGGTCTTTTAATGGAGAATGTGAAAATAAAAACAAAAATAACTAATTTTTCAAATGTGCCGGACTCGTTTTGTCAGCACAGGTCACATTATTCTCGGGAGGAAGCACGTGTGGAGGCACTAAATGACAACCACGCATGCGGGATGTTTCAGATGGTATGGCAAGTGTAAACACATGAATCGGATATGGGTCACAATTGAAAGAACGTGTAAACGGACAGCCAAAAAAATCGGATATAGGCAACAAATCGGAATTGAGCATCAAGACCTGCAGTGTAAACGCAGCCTTTGTGATAGGTGAATAACGTAGATTTTGCTTTGTTTCACAAAACTTATCGGCGTTGGCTTTTGTTTGAATATGCTTGTGTGCCATATTCGCTCGTTTCCGCCGATTGTCGTTATGCCAGGGTTGTGTTGGTATGTGTGGGGCGGAGATATCAAAATTGGGACGAGGTCCTGTTGGGGTATGGGCATGTTTGTTTTGGTGCTCTCAAATATCAACATCGTTTGGCAAAAATCGCTTAGCGCACATTTAACACGTTAAACTGCACCCCATAAACACAATCAAGCCTAGAAAAAAAAAAAAAAAAGTCAACCACCCCTTTAACTTTATGTTTCCAATTGTTGTTAACAGACAAGCCACCAATTATCATGTCTTATCCTCAGTGCATGGTTAGAGAGGAATAACAACTAAAAGAAAAAGAAAAAAGGAAAGAGGACAAGATTCCAAGTGAAAGTGTGGTATGTATTTACAATTCTCAACATAAAAGAATGGAAGAAAAAACAGAGACCCACTTACACACAGTATGTACACAGTATGGCAATCAAATATAAAATAACAACAAATAATATGTCCTGGGATGTAAAAATACTTTCATATTCTTTCCTGTTTATCTTTTTTCCCTGGGCATTGCAAAAAAAAATGTTTTTTTGCATGGTTTATGTTGGTCCCAAACTTGGGTTATAAAAACTATAACTATAAAAAAAAAAAATACAATGTGTATTTCTAGGAGTAATAACATCACAAAGAACACAAAAAGGGTCTCACATTTACACAACTTAAATTGTCTTCCTCCAGAATGAATGCACAACTGATTACTTTTCCTTTTTTTTTTTGTAAACCTCCTGCAACACTGAGTAGCACTCCATATTTCAGGTCTCTTTGATATATGATACTATTCATTCTGAAGACCTGTGAGATACCTTTCTGCATTGTGAAGTCTCATGTAAATGATCACGTTTCCTTTAAGGTTGAAACTCTTCCCACACTGGGGGCAAGTGAAAAGTTTATCTCCAGTGTGAACCTCAAGATTTGCTTAGTTTCTGCAAGACTTTCCACAGTGATTTAAGACTTCTCTCCAATGAGAGTTATTACATGATTCGTAAGTGTTTCCTGTCTGTGAATCTCATACCACTTTGATGACAGTTTCTTGAGTGTATCCTCAAGTATTGAGCTATAGGAAAGAGGCTATATTATAACTTCTGCCGAACCTTCCACATTGTAGGCAGGTAAAAGGTCTCTCCAGTATGACTTCTCATATGAACTTTAAGGTTTCTATGTTGATTAAAACTTTTTCTCTCTGGTGTGAATTCTCATGTGCATGTTAAGCATCTCTCTTTTTGAGTGAAACTTATTCCACACTGTTGGCAGGTAAAAGGCTTCTCTCCAGTTTGAATTCTCATGTGGTAATTAAGATTTCCTTTTCAGTTGAAACTTTTTCCACACTGTTGACAGTTGAAAGGGCTCTCTCCAGTATGAGCTCTCACATGGACTTTAAGGTTTCCATGTTGCTCAAAACTCTTTCCACAATGACGGCATGTGTACAGCTTTTCTCCAGTGTGAATTCTCATATTGACTTCCATGAACATGGCTTCCATGCTCATATTGGTTTCCATGCTGAATGAAACTCCTTTCACACTGAGGGCATATGTATGGCTTCCCCTCCAGTGTGAGCTCTCATGTGCCTGTTAAGGCTTCCTTTCTGAGTGAAATTCTTTTCACACTGCTGGCAGGTGAAAGGGCTTTCTCCAGCGTGAATTCTCATGTGGTCATTAAGATTTCCTTTTCGGTTGAAACTTTCCACACTGATGACAGGTAAAAGGGCTTTCTCCTGTATGAATTCTCATGTGGACTTTAAGGTTTCCATGATGATAAAAACTTTTGCCACACTGAGAGCATGTGTAAGGCTTCTCTCCGGTGTGAACTGTCATGTGCCTGTTAAGGTTTGTTTTTTGATTGAAACTTTTTCCACACTGAAGGCAGGTGAAAGGGCTTTCTCCTGTATGAATTTTCATGTGGACTTTAAGGTTTCCATGTTGATGAAAACCCTTTCCACACTGAGGGCATGAATATGTTTTTTCTCCAGAGTGAATTCTCATGTGTACTTCAAGCTTTTCATTTTGATCAAAACTCTTTCCACACTGTTTGCAGGTGAAAGGGTTTTCTCCAGAGTGAATTCTCATGTGTACTTCAAGCTTTTCATTTTGATCAAAACTCTTTTCACACTGTTTGCAGGTGAAAGGGCTTTCTCCAGAGTGAATTCTCATGTGTACTTTAAGCTTTTCATTTTGATCAAAACTCTTTCCACACTGATGGCATGTGAAAGAATTTTCCCTAGTATGAATTTTCATGTGGACTTTAAGGTTTACATGTTGATGAAAACTCTTTCCACACTGAGGGCAAGTGTAAGGCTTCTCTCCAGTATGAATTCTCATGTGCCTGTTAAGGTTTGCTTTTTGATTGAAACTTTTTCCACACTGTAGGCAAGTGAAAGGGATTTTACCTGTATGAATTCTCATGTGTACTTCAAGCTTTTCATTTTGATCAAAGCTCTTTCCACACTGATGGCATGTGTAAGGCTTTTCCCTAGTATGACTTCTCAAGTGCCTATTGAGAACCACTTTTTGAGTGAAACTTACTCCACACTGTTGGCAGGCGTATGGCTTCTCTCCAGTGTGAATTCTCATGTGCCTGTTAAGGCTTCCTTTTTGAGTGAAACTTACTCCACACTGCTGGCAGGTGAAAGGGCTTTCTCCAGTGTGTACTCTCATATGGTAATGAAGGTTTACTTTGCGGTTAAAATGTTTTCCACTCTGTTGGCTGGCAAAAGGGCTTTCACGTGTATGAACTTTCATGTGTACTTGAAGCATATCATTTTGATCAAAGCTCTTTCCACACTGAGGGCATGTGTACGGCTTCTCCCCAGTATGAACTTTCATGTCCCTATTGAGAATACCTTCTTGAGTGAAACTTACTCCACACTGTTGGCAGGCGTATGGCTTCTCTCCAGTGTGAATTCTCATGTGCCTGTTAAGGCTTCCTTTTTGAGTGAAACTTACTCCACACTGCTGGCAGGTGAAAGGGCTTTCTCCGGTGTGTACTCTCATATGGTAATGAAGGTTTACTTTGCGGTTAAAATGTTTTCCACTCTGTTGGCTGGCAAAAGGGCTTTCACGTGTATGAACTTTCATGTGTACTTGAAGCATATAATTTTGATCAAAGCTCTTTCCACACTGAGGGCATGTGTACGGCTTCTCCCCAGTATGAACTTTCATGTCCCTATTGAGAATACCTTCTTGAGTGAAACTTACTCCACACTGTTGGCTGGTGAAAGGGTTTTCTCCAGAGTGAATTCTCATGTGGACTTTAAGGTTTCCTTTTCGGTTGAAACTTTTTCCACACTGCTGACAGGTAAAAGGGCTTTCTCCTGTATGAATTTTCATGTGGAGTTTAAGGTTTACATGTTGATGAAAACTCCACCCACACTGAGAGCATGTGTAAGGTTTCTCTCCAGTATGAATTCTCATGTGCCTGTTAAGGTTTGTTTTTTGAATGAAACTTTTTCCACACTGTAGGCAAGTGAAAGGGCTTTTACCTGTATGAATTCTCATGTGGTACTTAAGGTTTCCTTTTCGACTGAAACTTTTTCCACACTGTTGGCAGGTAAAAGGGCTTTCTCCTGTATGAATTTTCATGTGGAGTTTAAGGTTTACATGTTGATGAAAACTCCACCCACACTGAGAGCATGTGTAAGGTTTCTCTCCAGTATGAATTCTCATGTGCCTGTTAAGGTTTGTTTTTTGAATGAAACTTTTTCCACACTGTAGGCAAGTGAAAGGGCTTTTACCTGTATGAATTCTCATGTGGTACTTAAGGTTTCCTTTTCGACTGAAACTTTTTCCACACTGTTGGCAGGTAAAAGGGTTTTCTTCTCTATGAATTTTCATGTGAATTTTAAAATTTCCATGTTGATCAAAACACTTTCCACACTCAGGGCATGAGTAAAGATTATCTCCATTGTGAATACTCATATGCCTGTTAAGGCTTCCTTTTTGAGTGAAACTTGCCCCACACTGTTGGCAAGTGTAAGGCTTCTTTCCAGTGTGAATTCTCATGTGGGCTTTAAGGTTTCCATGTAGAGTGAAACGCTTTCCACACTGAAAGCAGGTTAAATAACTTCTAGTTCCTATTGCTTTTTTAACTCTTTTTCGTGAGGAAGCTTTTTTAGTCTGTGAGCAATTGAAAGACTTTTCTTCAGTTATAAAATCATGATGGTTCTCATGCTGATCCTTCTCTTCCATTTCATTCAGAACTTCATTCTCCACTTTAATTGCTGTCAGGTCTAATGCTAAAAAACAGACAAAAACATGTAAAAACATTAAAACCAACAAAATTTGTACAACCTCATATTCACTTAGCTACTGAAAGAGGTATTGCATGTAATCTCAGACAATCTTTTAAATTTTGTTTCAGCATTTTTTAACTGATCGGTATTGGCTAGCCTAAGCTTGATCCTCTTTGATTCCCTTTCTAGCTTGTACTTATTTGAACAATGCCTGAAACTTGTTATTATTAGCACTTCCTTTGTCTGTTTGCCTCTTTAAGAAGAATCGCTGTATGTATTCCCTAAGTGTAAGTCGCTTTGGATAAGAGCATCTGCAAAATGTAAATATGATCCTTTAATTCACAACAGATGTCACGCAAGTGTCATGCAGTAGGTGGCAGTATGCACCTCCAAGCAGGTTTGTCAATGACAATTAAAAGGAAAACAAGATACTTAAGAACTAGTGAGGTCTATTCTAGCGTATTTAAGCTTCAGTGTTTAAGCTTAAGCTTCAGTGGTTTTCATGGATTTGGGGTATTTTATAATAATGGATATTTATACAAGAAATACTAAGTAAGTGCAGTGATTAGCTACTTATAAAGGCTGTAAATAGCATATTTCAACAACATTACATGATCAAAACCCACATCAGATCACAATCAGAAGTATAAACTTGGTAAGAGTGTAGTATAAATATTATGAATTGTCTCATATCCAGGGCTGGGCGGTATGATGGTATCTACCATGGATTAAAGTATGTATCATTAGAGATTTTGCTATATTGTTTATTTCGTGGAATGCCAATATATCTATTGATAATGTAGCACAGTGCAGTATTACTTTAAAAGTTATATAAACCTAAGTGAAAGAAACATGAATGAATGAGAAAAACAGTGTGCCCTGCTTAGGGCTGGGTATAGAGTTCTTTTTAGGGACAAACCAAATTGCCTAAATACCATCAAGTATTGAATTTTTTTTTGTCTTTTTTGTCATTTTGTACTAAATTTCAATACCTAACTGGGTAATCTCGTCAATATCAGTGAGCCAATAAGCATGCAGCATGCTTGATGTGCCTAAATCAAGTGCTAGTGATTGGCTCTGGTGAGGCATAAAGGAAAAACACTAGGTTACAGCCAGAGACCTGGCTCACACGTGAGGCTGTAAGCAGGGTGCAAGCATCACAGTTGCGCATGCGCCGGTTCTGTAATCAGTAGTAAATCTCCATCATGTGCTTTCAGATGGAGCAGCATTTACTACACAGAGCCGTAGTTCATGGACAAGCTACTCAAAAAAATTGCAGATGATATAATCGATATTATGAAATCGCACTGCGATAATGAAATTTGTTTGCGTAGTGAACTACGGCTCTGTGTAGTAAGCTCCATCTGAAAGCACGTGAAAATACCACATTTAATAACATGGTTTTACTCAACTTACTTCATAATGTATGCAACATATTTCATAGTATTCCAAGCAGTGATAAAGGCATTGCATTATTATAGACTGTTTCAATGGCAACAACATAAACGTTACTGCGCATGCGCGTGTTTGTCGCCCTAACTTAACTTCCGGTAGACATCCAAATAGAATCAAAAACAACAGCTAAGTCCCTCTGGAGTAGATTATTTTTTGATAACAAGCAAAATATGTTTGCTGCGTAAATCAGACGGACTGAGATGCAGCGATAACTACTTGGATGGACTTATTACAAATGCAAATTCATTCTCTGCCAGCAGGAGGCGCTTTAAAGCGGGAGAACTAACCTTAGAGGTTTCCCCGGTAACAGCTGTTGGGCTGTAAACTGAGCTTACAAACACTGCTTTATCAGGCATATAACATGCAAGATGAAATGAAAATAACATCGAACATTTTCTAAAGACAGTGTTCCTTCAGAAATACAGTGATCTAAAAACACCCGCACCTCGTTTTGATTTTTAAACGTGCATTATGTGCTCATGTTTATTCAACGAAGCCTTTTGGAAAATCGGTCAGTTTTGATATCATGGCGGGTCGCCACAAATAAATAAATGTATGTGAAACACATCCCACAGCACAACCACCTGAACCCAACTTCATTACTCATCACTTTAACTTTAACTGCGTTTGTAGCCGGCGACACTAACCAGACCGATAAACAAGCACAGACCGGAAGTTAACTTCAGGCCGGGCGCGTGCACCCGATGAAACCGTCTATATACTTTGAGGAAAAGTATATTAAGAAACTCCGATAAATCATATACAGGTGCATCTCAAAAAATTTAAATATCATGAAAAAGTTAGAAAAAGTGAAAGTTTTTTGTAACATTTTAAAAAGTGAAACTTTCATATATTCTAGATTCATTACATGTAAAGTAAAACACTCAAGTTTTTTGTTTTAATTTTGATTAGATCTTACAGCTCATGAAAGTCAAAAATGAAGTATCTCTAAGTATTAGAATATTTCCTAAGATCAATCAAAAAAATGATTTGCAAAACAGAAAGTTCAAGTTCTTTAAAGTATGTTCATTTATGCACTCAATACTTGGTCGGGGCTCCTTTAGCTCAAACTCCAGCATCAGTGAGGTGTGGCATGGAAGCGATCAGCCTTGTGGCACTATTGAGCCTTCAGGTCGTCTGTATTGTCAGATCGACTGTTTCTCATCTTTCTCTTGAAAATATCCCATAGATTCCATATGAGGTTCAGGTCAGGCATGTTGGCTGGCCAATCAAGCACAATAATATCATGGTAAGCAAACCACTTGGAAGTGGTTTTGGCAGTGTGGGCAGGTGATAAATCCTGCCGGAAAAGGAAATCAGCATCTCCATAAAGCTTGTCAGCAGAAGGAAGCATAAAGTGCTCCAAAATCTCCTGGTAGACAGCTGCGTTGACTTTGGACTTGATAAAACACAATGGACCAACACCAGCAGACCGTCACGGCACCCCAAATCATCACTGACCTCGGACACTTCACACTGGGCTTCAAGCAGCTTGGATTCTGTGCCTCTCCAGTCTTCCTCCAGACCTTGATTTCCAAATAAAATGCAAAATTTACTTTTATCTGAAAAAAAGACTTTGGACCACTGAGCAGCAGTCCAGTTATTTTTCTCCACAGCCCAGGTAAGATGCTTCTGACGTTGTCTCTGGTTCAGAAGTGGCTTGGTAGCCCTTTTCCTGAAGACGTCTGAGCGTGGTGACTCTTGATGCACTGACTCCAGCTTCAGTTCACTCCTTGTGAAGCTCTCCCAAATGTTTGAATCGGCTTTGCTTGACAGTATTCTCAAGCTTGCAGTCATCCCTGTTGCTTGTGCACCTTTTCCTACCCAATTTCTTGCTTCCAGTCAACTTCGCATTTAAAGCAGCTTGACCTTAAAATAATGTCTCTAAAATTATTTCAGAGGTAGAACAACTCTTAACTGGACAAATTCTACTGCTGCTGCTACCGGAGCAGCCTAATAGCAGCTAAAACCACACTCTAAGTTTGACGTTCGGGTAGGTACACACAGGGTAGGTTGTGTGTACCACACTCTAAGTTTGACGTTCGGGTAGGTACACACAGCCCTGCCCATCCCATGCCAGCTGCGACCTGCTTTACGGCTTACGTCGCATATTTTACTCGTCATATTTTACACTCGGTGGCGTGAGCTGAAAGAGGCAACGGGTTGTAAAACGGATGGAGCACTAGCCTTCCTGCTACTGGATTTGTAAGTCTTATATGTACATTTTTGCCCACGGGGAAGCTTATACAGCGACAGTATTTACGACACCGGTAACAGACAATTGCGCTTATCAAAAAATGTTACATAGTGCTGCTTTAATATGCTTTGATACAGCACTCTGTGAACAGTCACCCCTTTCAGTAATGACCCTCTGTGACTTACCCTCTTTGTGGAGGGTGTCGGTGTCAATGATTGTCTTCTGGACCACTGCCAAGTCAGCAGTCTTCCCCATTATTGTGGAGATATCCGGAATTTATACTGTAGGGATGGTCATTTAATTGAACTCAAATGTAAATATTCTAATATTTTGAGATACTGGATTTTTGACTTTCATGAGCTGTAAGCTCTAATCATCAAAATTAAAACAAAAAAAACTTTTAAAATGTTTTTTTACTTTACATGCAATGAATCTAGAATATATGATTTTTTTTTAAATAAGTTACAAAAAAAGAACTTTCACGATATTCTAATTTTTGAAGATGCACCTGTATTGTCGTAGTCCTGTGTTTATTAGTCATGTTGAATCAATGAAAGCAGTTAAATCTTCTGTTTATTCAGTTACCGCTATAGGGATTTCCTGGATTCCTTCTGCGAGGCGTATTTGGAGTTTCTGCGCGAGAGCGCCCTCTGGCCTTCGGATGGAGATTTACTACTGATCACAGAACCGTGCTTTTGCCTAATATCGATTGCAATATAATTTCGATATATCGTGCAGCACTAATCCACACTGGCATTTCCACTGCGTTTCAGAAGACAACTCAGTCCACACTACACGACCGAAAACGCATGTTGCGTATCCATTCATGCACACTGTAGCATCATGCTACATAAGACAATTTATAAGATTTATACTAAGCATTTACTAAAAACTCACTTTAAACCACCATTGAGTCTTTGTAATAACTTCCGATTGCGATCTAATGTGTTTTGGCCATACAATGTTGCTGAAATGTTATTTGTAGCCTTTTATATCAAGTTGATTGTTATACTTGTCTAGCATTTCTCATTTAAACACACTGTATTATGAAAATATGCAGAATCACACGAAAATCACATACAAATCACTTACTATTGTAATCGTGTTTATTAGCTTCATGTTTCGTCTGTAGAAATGTTTTCTTATGAACAGAATTGTGTGGAAGTGTGGAGACAGGGCGGGTTATGAACACATAATATGAGTTATAATTTGAACAATGTAATCTTGGTCAAATTGGTTTCATAAAATTGGTATCGAAAAAAGTATTGTTCAGGAACCGGTATCGAAGTCAAGGTATTGGTATCGATATCGATTTTTTTTTAACAATACCCAGCCCTACCTGTGACTAAGTGACTAATAAAATTGATCGACTAAGCCTTATCTTGTAGACTAACATTTAGTCGACTGTTAGGGGGCAGCCCTAGTGTTCTCATACAGTCTGTTTTAAAAGCGCCGTTTCTTTCCGCTTTTTGCGCATAAATATTATTTTGAACATTTATGAAACTCTTCATATTGTTTAATGAAGGAAAACATCGATTTATCGCCCATCCCTTCTGAAGAATAGTTTTAAAAACAAATATTATGCATTTACTTGATTATTTGTATTGTTTTTTGTTGTTAGTTTTTATATTGTTCTTGGTGCTAGCATTCATAATTGTATTTTGTGTTTGACTCCGAGAGTAAGGAAGTTTTTAACTAATTTTATTTAACCTTTATTTAACCAGGCAAGTTAATTAAGAACAAGTTCTTATTTTCAATAACAGTCTGGCAATTACATTTTGATCTCTGTTAACAGATTGAAACAACTCTATTGGCTTTTTATTTTTGTATTTCTATGATTGAATAGCATCAATAAAAAGAGGTAAACTAAAAAAAACTATTTTAACCAGTGGTTCTACAGATCTTTCTTTCAGATGTTCATGTAATAACATTTTCCCTCCCAGTCAAGAAAACAGCATTTCCTCACTACACGTAGGGGTTTAACGGTACACAAACATGATGGTTCGGTACGTACCTCGGTTTTGACGTCACTGTTTAGTATAGTTTCTATAGTATAGTTTAGCTAAAGAATTTCTATTTGTTGTTGAATTATAATCATTTACACAGTGGCTGTTATAACTAGTTTTATAAAAAGGTTTATTTAAACATTAAATAATTAAGACATCACTAACCGGTAAAGTCAAATATAATTAAGTATAGCCACTGATTACTTGCCTGAGGTAGGCTAAATGAAATGCTACGTGACATTTTGTTTACAAGCTGTTTTAATGACGTCTTTCCGCAACTGAATCACTGATTGAGCGATTACATGAGATGTTCATTCAAGTACACTGCCGCTCAAAAGTTTGGGATCAGTAAGATTTTTAAGGGAGTCTCTTCTGCTCATCAAGGCTGTATTTATTTGATCAAAAATACAGAAAAAAACAAAACAGTAATATTGTGAAATCTTCTAATATTTGTTTCCTATTTTAATATACTTTACAATAGAATGTATTACTGTGATGCAACGCTGTATTTTCAGCATCATTACTCCAGTCTTCAGTGTCACATGATCCTTCAGAAATCATTCTAATATGCTGATTTATTATGAGTGTTGAAACAGTTGTGCTGCTTCATATTGTTTTTAAGAACGTGATACTTTTTCTTTGATTCTTTGATGAATACAAAGTTAAAAATAGCAGCATTTGTTCAAAATAGAAATCTTTCCTAACAATATAAGTCTTTACTATGGCTTTTTATTCACTTAACACATCCCTCCTGAATAAAAGTGTTAATTTCTTTAAAATAAAAAAATGTACTGACACCAAACTTTTGAATAGCATTGTATATTGTAACAATTTATTTTTTAACTTTTTAACTTTTTATTAATCAGAGGATCCTAAAAACAATATCACAGGCCCCCCCCCCAAAAAAAATTAAGCAGCACAACGGTTTCCAACATTGATTATAAATCAGCATATTAGAATGATTTCTGAAGGATCATGTGACACTGAAGACTGGAGTAATGATGCTGAAAATTCTGCTTTGATCACAGGAATAAATTATATTTTGAAGTATATTAAAATCAGAATGTATCAATGACAAAGGGTTCTAAAAATATGTCTTATAAAAAAAAGTGTTCCTGTGGCTCAATTGAGCCGAGTCAGTGGGTAAGATCTGAATCTGATTCAAACCCATGTTAAATTTTAAAGATAATTTACCTATTTTAAAAAACTAATTTAAGATAAGAGATTATTTTTATTTGTCACATACACAATTACATAGAGAGTATATAACCAGCAGTGAAATGTATTCTCTGCATTTAACCCATCCTAAGTGAACACACACCCGGAGCAGTGGGCATGACATAACTGAGCCCGGGGAGCAGTTGTTTCAGCGCCCGGGGAGCAGTTGGGGGCTCGGTGCCTTGCTCAAGGACACCTCAGTTGTGGTATTGAAGGAGGATACTCCCCCCACCAACAATCCCTGCCAGACCTGAGATTCGAACCCACAACCTTCCGCTTACAAGTCGCTATCCATTAGGCCACGACTGCCCCACAAAGTTTAACAATCAAATTTCCTTTTTCAAACAGTCTCATTTATTTGGTAACACTTTACTTGAAGGGGTGTGCATAAGACTGACATGACACCTTCATAATCATGACATGTCATTAAGTGTCATTCGCTCAGTTATGTCATTTTTAATGCAAAGATGACATTATTTGACCTAACCTAACCCTACCCATACCCCTAACCCATAACAAAGACATCTCGAACAATGTCATCTTTGCATTAAAAATTTTAAAAAAAAAAATATTTACTGAGCGAATGACACTTAATGGCAGTTGTTATAAACATGCCAGAGCATGTGAGCGGAGCGGAGAGTGGAGCGAGCGGGGAGCGGAGCGTACGAAATATAGTCGGAGCGCGGAGCGGGTTTTTATCCAAAGGCCGGAGCGATCGCTCTGTCTCGCTCCTGTTCCGCTCCGATACCGCTCACACCACGAGTCTAGGGCATGCACAAATCCACCCAGAATTCACCTGTGCCTTCAACAATTAACAAAACTGTCAGCCTACACTTCAAAATCGTTCGTTGTGAAGGAGAGATGGAGTTCGTGAAATATTTCCAAAAGCAAACCGACAGGTCATACAGGTGAACAATTCCTGTCAAAAAATAGATGATAACTATGTTGAACATGATCAGGAATGTGGTGATACGATTTCAGTAAGTAAGGATTCATATTTTAATCTAAAAAGACACATCATGCAGAAACATGACAGTGTGCTGCGCGAACATGGGGAGGCAAAACGTGAGCATTTTGAATATGGTTGAAATAGGAAATATTGGCTAATAGTCAATTAAATAAGTTTTGTCATACGAATATTTTAATGTAGTCTACTTAACCCTGTCCGTGATTTTTTATTTCATAGAGAAAGAGATATAAATATATGTTCTATTTTGACTGATGTTGCTGTGAGTTCTTTATAGGATATAGGCTGCGTGGCGGACGCGTCGCGGAGCGGGTTTGCTGCGTGTTGATTTTTCTTTCCGCGCCTATGTTAACAGATTAGAGCAGCCACACTGCCTGCGGAATATGCGCGTATCAGGTGCGCGGTCCAAACACACTGCAAACCGCGGCCCCGCGACAGAATAGAAGTGAAGCGGATTTTTCCGCAGCAGTTACACAACAAACCCGCTCCACGTCCGTCACGCAGACAGTGTGTCCCAGGCATAAGGCTTCGGTTGAAAACGGCAGGTGTTAGGCATGCAGAGGAATTTTAAATGTGAGCGAGCGTGGAGCGATTTCACCGGAGCGGGATGAAATTGTAGGTGGGCGGGGAGCGGAATTGAGCGGAGCGGTCTGCTGCGACTTTGAGCGGGGGAGCGAAAACCCACGTGAGCGGGTAGCGGGAATTCTCACCGCTCAGCTCCGCTCACATGCTCTGAAACATGCATAAAAAACCTTCATATTCATGACATGTACACCCCTTCAAGTAAACTGTAACCAATTATTTTCTTAAAGCTAACGTTCTGGTGGGATATGGCCTGGGGGAAAACTGTTCTTGTGTCTGGCTGTTTTGGTGCTCAGTGCTCTGTAGCGCCGGCCAGAGGGCAACAGTACAAAGAGAGAGTGAGCTGGGTGTGATTGGTCCAGAGTGACTTTCTTAGCCCTTTTCCTCACTCTGGAGGACCAAATGAAGTTTATATTTCAATCTTTAATTGTTTACATTTCTAAAACAATGTGTTGAACACCGAAGTTGTAAACTTCCCAAAAACAGACTAAACGGAGAGTTAAATTAAATTAAATAAACTGAATTAGAATGACGAAATCAATGTCACTGAAACTAATGAACATTTTAGTCAAAAGATTCTTGGCATGGTAGCTTTTCTACAATGTTGAAAAGGCCATTTCCAGGTGGAAAGATATATTTGATTATAATGTGAAGAAAAGTAGGTCGGGGCAATACGGGCAAAAATTCATATCTCTGTATTTTTTTGGCCGATTTGCAATATATGGTATATATCTCGGTATTTTCGTTTTCGTTTCATTTTTTTTTTTTAAATCTGTATTTAATATACAGTATATATTTTACATACCGCCAAATGTTGTCCAACAAAACAATACATATTAAAGGCTATGAAAACTAATAAAGTGTATATATTATGTGCAAAAAGGGTCAAAATAACATTTCATTCTAACATTGTAACATTGCAATCTAAAAACAAAAATAATGCTTTTAAGCAGAAGTTAAATTCACTAAACTAAAATTGAAAATAAATCAGAACAAAAGCACAGACTTGTATAGTCTCTTTTGATTACCCCATTACAGTCACTTTACAGATTATCATGAAAATACACTTACTTGTAGGTTTTAAAATAACTACAAATGTTTCGGTGAAATATATATTTTAGTCAGAATTATTGCGCTCCTATTTCATTGCGATCTGTCTGATTGTCTGTCTTCTGCTATGTTTCAGATGCGCTCGTATCAAACTACTGTATATCGATATAGACAGTGTTGCCTCATACCGTATCGCTTATAAAGAATACATCAGTATATCGTAAAAACTCGATATACCGCTCAGCCCTAAAGAAAAGCATCTTATGGTTCTTATCAGAGACGGATCTGGTGCACTTGTACACTATTAATGCTAATGATTTTCTAACTCAGATTATGATCAAGATTGCTTAGGTGGACGTGTTCAGGAAGATTAGCTGTTAAAACACAACGTTTAACTTCAGACTTCAATTCTGAACAAACTTGCTGACTTTGTAAATAGTTGACAGAGGATAATACACTACTAGACTTTCATGTAAATCCAATCATAACAATCTCATGCCAACATTTTAGTAAGAATCAAATGCATTGAGAATGAAAACCAACCTGTTTGTTCCTCGAAATCTTCTTGTTTGAGACAATAATTAACAAAGAAAAACAAATCAAAACTAAATCTCCTTAGACAAGTAATCAGAGCAAAACCGCTCAAAACAAGCTTTACAAAACCAAAGAACACAAATTATATATAAGTTAATAACATATGATTTATTATTATTTATTCCACGTTTTTATGCAAACATTTACAGGGTTTGTGTTGTTCAGCGCTGATTCAATCGAAACAGAAGCATTTTGCTGCAAAATAGACTCGGTTTAGTTGTTAAAGAGCTGTTTCTCCATCACTACTTGTTAGGGAGCGAGTTCACGTTTACTGTTAAAGAGCTGTTTCTCATCACTACTTGTTAGGGAGCGAGTTCACGTTTACTGTTAAAGAGCTGTTTCTCATCACTACTTGTGAGGGAGCGAGTTCACGTTTACTGTTAAAGAGCTGTTTCTCATCACTACTTGTGAGGGAGCGAGTTCACGTTTACTGTTAAAGAGCTGTTTCTCATCACTACTTGTGAGGGAGCGAGTTCACGTTTACTGTTAAAGAGCTGTTTCTCATCACTACTTGTGAGGGAGCGAGTTCACGTTTACTGTTAAAGAGCTGTTTCTCATCACTACTTGTGAGGGAGCGAGTTCACGTTTACTGTTAAAGAGCTGTTTCTCATCACTACTTGTTAGGGAGCGAGTTCACGTTTACTGTTAAAGAGCTGTTTCTCATCACTACTTGTTAGGGAGCGAGTTCACGTTTACCGTTAAAGAGCTGTTTCTCATCACTACTTGTTAGGGAGCGAGTTCACGTTTACCGTTAAAGAGCTGTTTCTCATCACTACTTGTTAGGGAGCGAGTTCACGTTTACCGTTAAAGAGCTGTTTCTCATCACTACTTGTTAGGGAGCGAGTTCACGTTTACCTTTAAAGAGCTGTTTCTCATCACTACTTGTTAGGGAGCGAGTTCACGTTTACCGTTAAAGAGCTGTTTCTCATCACTACTTGTTAGGGAGCGAGTTCACGTTTACCGTTAAAGAGCTGTTTCTCATCACTACTTGTTAGGGAGCGAGTTCACGTTTACCGTTAAAGAGCTGTTTCTCATCACTACTTGTTAGGGAGCGAGTTCACGTTTACCGTTAAAGAGCTGTTTCTCATCACTACTTGTTAGGGAGCGAGTTCACGTTTACCGTTAAAGAGCTGTTTCTCATCACTACTTGTTAGGGAGCGAGTTCACGTTTACCGTTAAAGAGCTGTTTCTCATCACTACTTGTTAGGGAGCGAGTTCACGTTTACCGTTAAAGAGCTGTTTCTCATCACTACTTGTTAGGGAGCGAGTTCACGTTTACCGTTAAAGAGCTGTTTCTCATCACTACTTGTTAGGGAGCGAGTTCACGTTTACCGTTAAAGAGCTGTTTCTCATCACTACTTGTTAGGGAGCGAGTTCACGTTTACCGTTAAAGAGCTGTTTCTCATCACTACTTGTTAGGGAGCGAGTTCACGTTTACTGTTAAAGAGCTGTTTCTCATCACTACTTGTTAGGGAGCGAGTTCACGTTTACTGTTAAAGAGTTGTTTCTCATCACTACTTGTTAGGGAGCGAGTTCACGTTTACTGTTAAAGAGCTGTTTCTCATCACTACTTGTTAGGGAGCGAGTTCATGTTTACTATCAAGTGATTCACTACACAACTTTACTGTTACTCGTCCACAGATGCGCTTAACTTACAAAGAGTAATGTTTTTTAACGTTAGGTAAAGTATTACGGCGTTATATTCAATAACAGTTTATTCATATCACCGTTTCCTATCAAATAACCTGGTTGTAATCATTTAAACACTTGAGATGATTAAAAACACAAACCTCTCTTCAGCCGAGAGTCACAGACGCACGGAGCGCGCGCAGCCTTGTGACGTCATGACGTCAAACCAAAATAAAAGTCTTGTCCACACGATTATAGAAATTCACAGAAACACATTAAAAAATGATAAGATACAGGATTAACTCAAGGAATGAATCACAGATTCCCAAAGCCCTTAATAATGTTCCCCCCAAAAGCATAGTTTCTACTCACCATACAGTTTTATTTTATTTAGTCATTTAGCAGATCCAAAGCAGAATCAGAATGAGAATGAGCTTTATTGGCAGGTATGTTTACACATACGAGGAATTTGTTGTAGTGACAGAAGCTCCACAGTGCAACAGAATGACAGCAACAGGACAGGACACAGACAACAAAAGAACATTATACAAATAGGTAGTGTACAAAATAGCAAAAACACTATGCAATACAGACAATCATGTGTGTATGTACAGGTCTGACGTGCAAATTTGAAATGGAAATAAAAAATACAAATGAAAAAAAAAAAAAAAAAATGATATGTATGTGTGGTGAATAAATATTGTAAAATAGTGTTGTGTGTTCCACGTTAATGTCAGGTGTTCATGAGATGGATTGCTTGGGGGAAGAAACTGTTCCTGTGTCTGGTCGTTCTGGTGCTCAGAGCTCTGTAGCGTCGACCAGACAGTAACAGTTCAAAGAGGGAGTGTGCTGGATGTGCGGGGTACAGAGTGATTTTACCAGCCCTTTTGCTCACTCTGGATAAATACAGTTCTTGGAGAGTAGGGAGGGTTGAACCAATGATTCGGTCAGCAGTCTGGACTACCCTCCGTAGTCTTCTGAGGTCAGATTTGGTAGCTGAGCTGAACCAGACAGTTATTGATGTTCAGAGGACGGATTCAATGATGACAGAGTAGAACTGTTTCAGCAGCTCCTGTGGTAGGTTGAACTTCCTCAGCTGGCGAAGGAAGTACAACCTCTGCTGGGCCTTTCTGACAATGGAGTCTATGTGAATGACCCACTTCAGATCCTGGGAGATGGTGGTGCCCAGGAACCTGAATGACTCCACTGCAGTCACAGTGCTGTTCATGATGGTGAGTGGGGGGAGAGCAGGGGGGTTTCTCCTGAAGTCCACGATCATCTCCACAGTTTTGAGCGTGTTCAGCTCAAGGTTGTTAAGACTGCACCAGACAGCCAGCTCCTTAACCTCCTGTCTGTAAGCAGACTCGTCACCGTCCTGAATGAGGCCGATAAGTGTGGTGTCTCCACACCATTATAGAAATTCACACACAGAAACACATTAAAAACGATAAGATAAAGGATTATGACATTATGGTATTTATTATTAATGTCACTGTTCTTATAAGCTATTTATATTAAATACTGGGGTACTATAAAGGAAGTAAGTCACTTTTATAGAGATTGTTTTAGTTTCACATGTTTAATATATTTTTCATTACAAACACTATCATTTATTATTATTATTATTATTAGACTTGTTGTTGTGGAAACCATAAAGCCTGGTAATGAGGAGAATAAGTTTTGTCTGATTCATGATCTTACTAATACTACAGTTAACTCTGGATTCAAGAATTACAGTAGCTTCTCATCCAGGCTACAACAAAAGAGACTTGAATATTTCTAATAAACTGTAATTCAAGTATTAATTGAATAATTCCGAGCCTGCAGTATAATGTAATATTAATGTTGTTAAGTGCATTTACAGTATCGTGTTCGGCCAGGAATTTTGGAGTGATCCTTGATGATCAGCTGGGTTTTAAAGATCATACAGCACAGTACTGCAGGTTCATCAGGAACATCAGACTCTTCCTAACAGAGCATGCAACACAGCTTCTCGTCCAGGCCCTCGTCTTTTCTGGGCTGCTCTTCTGGCTGGACTTCCAACATGTGCAATCACACCTCTACAAATGATTCATAATACAACAGCATGTCTTGTTTTAGAGCATCATGCTCTTCCAGTTAAGGTATTTATTTAGAAATGTCCTTTTACAATAAATCAAATTAAAATAATATTAATAGAATTCTTAGGTTAAAACTGTAATTATTTTCTGTGCACTAGAACATCTAGGCATAAAAACAGTTTTTTTCCCCATGCCATCTCCGGCTTAAAGGGTTAGTTCTCCCCAAAATGAAAATTCTGTCATTAATTACTCACCCTCATGTTGTTCCAAACCCGTGAGACCTTCGTTCATCTTCAGAACACAAATTAAGATATTTTTGATGCATTCTGAGAGCTCTCTGACCCTCCATAGACAGCAATGTAATGAACACAATCAATGTCCAGAAACGTAGCAAGGAGATCGGTAAAATAATCCATGTGACATCAGGGGTTCGACCGTAATTTTATGAAGCTACGAGAATACTTTTTCTGCGCAAAGAAAACAAAAATAACGAGTTCATTCAACAATTCGTCTCCTCCATGTCACCCTAGCGTCATTTTGGAGAGTATCCACTGAACGTAAACAGCGTGTGCTGTTCTGTGTCAGCTGCTCCATTTAACTAAGGTTTTAAATGACTAGTAGTTTTTCTCCAGTGTCTTTTAAGAGCCATCCACAGGCCACTGCATCTCCAGGGGTGCAGTAAATTGTTTTTAATTTGTCTGCCTGAAATACATTGTCTGTATTTGCAAAGTTGCATTCCCAAGCATTATGTAAGCAGAATAAGTAATTTTATACAACTAAGTTTATATAAATAGTAATTTTATAATAATGAGTTAACTTACAGCATTTTCAAACATGGCAGGCATAGCTGAACTCCAGTTGAACAGACAAACATGAATGAATGTAAGGCCTGGCATAATTCACTGCTAACATTATAAGATGGGAAAGGTCAGGAAAAATACTTTTATGATGAAAAAAGAAAACAGTTGTCATGAGATCGCAAAGAAAACCAGTCTTGATATAAGATGTAATGAAAACATGATTTCTCTTTATTTTATAGAGTTCACAGGGGGAAAATAAACATAACCACTATTTGAAGTGCAGTCAGAGATGTTCACAATCTCAAAACAGTTCCTATACAGCATTCATAAAACTTTTTATTTCATGTCCATGACAGCAATCCTTTATCAGCTAAGCTCTATCAGAGAAAACCTCCCTCATACCAAAAGAAATGAAGCTAGAAATATATTCCCTCCAAACAGCAAAACATGATAATCAGTACAAAATCAATGCAGATGTTAGATATTAATAAGCTAAAATCTGTAAGGTCAAACGATTACCTAAAATACACCACAAACAATATATGATGAATAATAAAGAATATGAATAAATGAATCAAAAGATGAATGAATTAATACCATAGTATGGATGGATGAATACACACATTTATATGAATTAAGAAAAGAATTTAAAAGAAAGTCAATAATAAATGTATTGTGACACAAGCCTGTGTGTGCTCTTTGAAAGCATAGCCAAATTAAGTGTTCTGCTTTCCTGACAATCACCTCTCAGATACGATACATACATGCACAGATTTAGGCTTTACAAAATAATATCCCTTACTTCCCAACAACAGAGTTCAATCAAACATCATTTCTAAAAAGTGCCTCAAAAGGCAGAATGCTCTGTTTTACAATACTTTCTATTTTGAGTAGAGTTGTTCTTCTCTCTTTCTATGTCAAGCATGCATTGGCCGTAAACACTATGGTTAGGCCTGGCAAAATGTTTCTGCCAGTATTTTCTCAAATTGCAACACTGTTGGGGATTTTGTCTGGGGACAGGTAACAATAGGCCAATGTTATTTCTTCATTCCGGCTCTTGATGATGTTGGTCACCTCATCTAGTTTCTGGCAGAAAGTCTTTATGGCTTCCTTCGCTGGTTGCTCTGTGAAGTACATATCTGGATACATGCCTAAGAACAGCTGGGGATAAAAAAGGTCTTCAGAAAACAGAACAATATTTTTTGTTCTTTTCACAAGATAAACTGACTCGCCTCTAAGCTCCGCCCCCTCGGTTACTGTCAATCACTCAGACAAGCTTATAAAACATCCCCTGAAAAATGTGCTCATAAAATGGAAATATCTGAAATTATGTGGGAACATGATTAAGAACTGCAGATCAGCTGACTACAAATCAGAATCAATGCAAATGATTGATCAGTAATCATGTCACTTCATCTCATCAAAATAATTTAACTGATTTCAACTTCATTTTATAAGTTGTACAAGATTCAACTTGTAATATTTTGTAAAGATTTAAAAGAATAAGTCAATATGATTTGTACCGCCAATTTGATTTTACTAATTGGAGAAATTAGTAATTTTTAAATTGGAGAAAGGTGGCAATTTTATTATAGTGAGCTGACTACATTAGCATGAGTCAACAAAACTCTTCTTAATGTTTCACACTAATGGGAACTGATTTCTTACTATCCCCTCAATGACCTTAATCAAAACATTAATGAATTGTGCCAATGCTGTACGTGATCCAACAACAACATTTTACTCTATTTCTAAATCGTTTCTTTAAGATAAATGGTCCTTTCTATAACTTTTAGATATTGTAGTTCAAAACTATCCAGACACACGGGACATCTATAGACCAACATTAGAGAAGAGCAGAAGCTTGCCTGTTAAGTTTTTGTGCTGAGGAAGGATTGGGAGAAATGTATTTCACTACAGAATACATGGTGTAAAATGTCATTTGTAACATATTCTGGTAGATTACTCAAGTTAAGTAACAATTTAAATACTAGATTATGGTTAGATTACTTATTCTACAAGGTTTTCAGTTTTAAAATGCATGAATGTGGCACATAACAGTGTACTAGTAGACGTTTCATTCTCTACTAGGAGATATAATTACGATTTATACCGGACTATAAAAGAACAGAGCTCCTAATATTTCACATTTTAAATACGAAATGCCATTAAGTAAATAAATAAATATACTGTTATTCCCAAAAAATTAGCAAAGAGTCAGTTAAATTATTACTGTCTGACTGAAAAATACTTGTATGTTGACAAAGCTGCAGAATACATTCACTGTAGGAAGCAAACAATTTACAACAATAACATTTTTTTATTAATTTTTGCTTAAATACACCTCAAAACATCATCTTTGGCCTATGTTTTTAACCCGTACATTGATGCTCTGTACCCTCAGCTAGTAAAAAGTTAATTATTTTTCACATTGATTTAGACTGGAATGCTTAGACTGGTTCTTTACAATTTCAAGTGAAAAGTGTATGTGAATCAGACATCAAACCTCATTCTGCTCGGTCCGAGTGAGGGACCAAACTGTTCCCACAACCATGCTGGAACAATCAGGGTCAGGCAGACTGTCCATGATATACTTCAGATCCACTTGGCCCTTTTCTTGGGGAGGCGGCTTGCGCATGGTGGAAGGACTGTTGGGGATCCAGCTATACCAGTCAAACTGGAACATAAACTCCCACATATTAGCTTACAGATGAATTTTGTCTAGCAATTTTAAAGGGTTAGTTCACCTTAAAACGAAAATTCTGTCATTAATTATTCATACTTTTTGTGCGCAAAGAAAACAAAAAGAATGACTTTATTCCACAATTCTTCTCATCCTCATCACATCTGCTATGGCTCGCCGCCATTGTGGAGAGTCTCACGATGCATACGCTTGCTTCCGCGTCATGTAAACGACGCATGTGCAAAATGGTAACTCAGGGAGAAGAATTGCTGAATAAATTGTTATTATTGTTTTCTTTGCACACAAAAAGTATTCTTGTCGCTTTGTAAAATTACAGTTGAACCCCTGATGTCACATGGACTATTTTACAGATGTCCTTACTATGTTTCTGGACCTTGATCGTGTGAGGACCTTTGCTGTCTATGGAGGGTCAGAGAGCTCTCGGATTCCACCAAAAATATCTTAATTTGTGTTCCGAAGATGAACGAAGGTCTTACAGGTTTAGAACGACATGAGGGTGAGTAATTAATGACAGAATTTTCATTTTTGGGTGAACCATCCCTTTAAACACTCTTGCCGTGTGCGTAACCTCACCTGTCCAAAGTTGACAGCAGCATGTTGTGCTGAAGCTGTGAAAATCACGACAGTCAGGTACTCGACCAACTGCTCTCGAGATTCCAGAGACTTTGGAAAGCCTGTGAACAGTGGCAGTATGCATTTAACTTGTGTACACATTTAAAGGTGACTTATTACACACAAAGATGCATATAGAATAAGATTACAAACAATCATGCATGCTTGCACAGACAACCATACACAGACATTTTGATAAGTTGAACCTGTACTCACTGTCAGAGTTATTCATGCCAAAGCAGGCAACATCCTTCACAAATCCTTGAATCTCCACATCTTTTTGAACCGCCTCATCGCTGTCATAGTAGATCTTGACCACATCAGAAACAAAGCTACAGAGAGATAGAAAGAAAAAAACATTTTTACTGGCACATATGTGGACTAATTTGTACTTTTGCAGTAGCAGTACAGGATCTGAACTGTTGCTACCCTACCACCTACCAGTTTATTGCCTCCCAGATCTTAATGCCATCGTCTCTATAATAGTAGTTGGGCACATCTTCCATTCCTCGAGCTTTTATGTCCTCAGGGAAGCACAGGGACTTGTATGTTAAAGTCTTCATGCCATTTTGCATCAGTTTCTCCATCCCATCTTCACTGATGCTACTAATCTTTGGATACCAAGAATAGAGTTAATCTTTTGCCTAAATAGTTTCAGAAATTAACTAGACTGAAAGCATTTATTTACTCAAGTGACCATCTAGGGGATAATGGGTGAAGTTTTATTCTGGAGGATGTTTTTGCATTTGTAGATATTTAGGAGCTACATAGGTATGCTGGTTTACACAGTCTATTAAAGTGAACACCAGCCAACTAAATACAATGAAGCCTTTGAAAGTTTTGTCATGATGAAGATTTGTTAATACCGTGAGCGTCTTTAAACCTATATCACAGACCGATATTATGGCTTGCCAGACAAAGACAAAATAACCAAATATGAATAGAATTGCTTTGGACCCTAACAAGATGCTGTTTATGTATAGATATATTAAATTAGCTGTGAAGCTACCTTGCTGAAGATCCCGTCTTTACTGATGAGGTTTTCACGGGCCTCTGCATTGATTGCAATTGTGAAACGAACATGAGGTATCAATAACTGTAAGAAGCAAATTATGCATTTAAACATGTGCATTAAATCATTTAAAAAAATATTCAAAAAGCATAATGTGAAACAGGAAAAGTGGTTTTCATGTAGTGCTCTGGAGGTTTTTGGTTAACATTAAACCATGGTTGAAAAAAGGCAAGCAACCCTTCATCAACAAATTGGCATACATGAAAGCACAATCTCCAGTTTAGCACTGAATCTAAATATCATGACTGTGAAATACAGGTACCTTGTATACGGGGTGGACGGCAGAAAGCTGTCTGTACATGGCCATTTCAAAAACCTCTGAAAACAGATGTGTCTTGAGAAGGTGTGTGACCAGCTGGTGTACAATGAAGTCAGAAGATTTCACCCACATCTTGGCAAGCATCCAGTCATGTTCATTATCACTTGGGAGAAAGATTGGGCTCATTTCCCCTGGGGTTTGACTGAGCTGATTCAGATATAATTAAAGGCAAACAGGACATTTTTATTTACTTCACTGCAAAAGGACTTTTGGTTTCACTTTATTTTGAGGGTCCCTTTAACACATTCTGTTGACTATAAGTAACATTGCATCTACATTTCTACTAACTCTCATTAGAGAGAGCAGACTGGTAGGGTTAGGGTTAGAATAAGTTGACATGTACTTGCAAAGTTACTTATAGTCAGTAGAATGTCTGTTGGGAGACCATCACAATAAAGAGTTAGCAGATATGAAGCAGACAGTCTACTAATACTCTAATGAGAGGTAGTTGACATGTAGGTGCAACATTACTTAGTGTCAACAGAATGTTCAAAAGGGACCGTCAAAATAAAGTGTTACCGGACTTTTATTTTTAGTTCATTTATGATTTCATTTGATACTGTTTCTATATGAGACAGATACCTGAATGGAGATTGGCACAATTTGGTTCAGATCATTCTTGTACAGTAGGCAGATGGGTGCAGTCAGATAGGGCTTACTGGCTTCTGGCACTCCCTCCAGTATTTCATAATCTGCTATGTAGATGTTTCCCGCCTGTAAACGTGATCATAGGTGTATAGTTTAGAACAGTGGTTCTCAAACTTTTTACACCAAGTACCACCTCAGAAAATATTTGGCTTTCCAAGTACCACCATTATGACCAACATTAAAATACATTAAAAAAACAAGTCAGTTTTATTCCTAATACAAATATTTATTATTGTCAGCCAATTAAAACATTGCAAGTACACAGTTTGAACATTAACACTGCACTGTGCTTACTTCCAGGTAAATAAAAAACTTAATTATTAAATTAAAATATATTGCACCTAAAAGTTAAATAAAAACTGTACTGTACTTCAGTGTTAAAAAACTGTACTTAAATAAAGATTAAATGAAAATGTATCATACTTAACATTTTAATACAGTAACTTAGTTTTTATTTAACTTTTAAGTCACTACAATACATTTTCATTTAATCTTTAAGTACAGTACAGTTTTTATTTAACTTTTAAATAAAAAAGTACTTGATAAAAAAAAAATGTGTAGCTGCAAGTAACTACAATCATGCCACATGACCACCAAAGCCAGCTGTAAGCGCTTGAGAGGGCAGAGTATTTATTTTTTTTTCAGTTGAGATGCTGTGGTTGATATTAGGGATGTTCATTTCGGTTATTTTTCCTAACCGACAACCGACGTCCGTTAACCGATTATTAATCGTTAACCGACAAGATTATTTTAAATTAGAACTGAATTAAATTAGAAAGAATAAGTGTCTGTGACCCGTTAAAAACTAATTCCGGGGATTAATTTTACATGCGCAAAAAACAGCAAACAACAGAACATGAGGATTCACAAGAAAAACCAAAGCACCCCCATAAAAATGAAATAAAATAAAAATATTTGACTCATTAAACACATGCATAAATATTGCAATGCAATAATGTGATTTGCAGTCGCACGTAATGTCAGCATTTTATTTTAAAAATGGATCGGTTCCTTGTGCCAAGTACTATTGGCCTGCCCCGACTAAAGATTTTTCTAGTCAACTATTCGCACGTTTATATTAAATTGATAGTATAATAACCATTTAGGCGTATTATTCCGCGCTCAAACGCACGCATAACGCTTGCCGCAAAGCACCGGCTAAAGTAATGATTATGAATGCATCGGGGAAAAAGAAGACATTTTAATTATTTATTAATAAACTAGTGCTTTCTCAGACTCGCCATCACAGTTGATGTGCCTTTAATAGAGAAATGCACCTATACGGACTACATAATCAGAGAAGATTTTTTATTTTTTTATTTTAATTGGTTTTCAAGCTTTCTGCAGATTTATTTCTTATGTCTGTGAGCTGGTTCATTGTTGTGACGCGCTCCATTCACGGAGACTGCATGATACGACAGAAAGCACATCCAAAAATGACCGGAGTATAAGCTCTTTCCGCAGGAAAAAATAAATACATAAAAATAATTGCGTGCGCGCCCCCATGTCATACAGTAGGCTAAGCGTGATAATACTCCCACATTCCTCATAAACATTTGAAATGCACCTATACAGCGATTTTATTATTCATATAAAATAATAATTATAACAACAACCTGTTTTGGTCATATTTACTATTAATTGCCCAGCTCCCCCTGTCATTGATCTAGCACCCCCTCAGCACCTGCGTTCAACATTCTCTGGCCCCGCCCCTGATCATATTATATCACATCACCCACCTGCAGCGCTTCTGCGAGCGGAGAAAAACATAATAAAGCTAGGCGATATATATATATTATAACAAATAAATAGGCCTATACGAGAAATATATATTCACTTAAATAATAATTTAAGAAAACGAAAGTAAAATCTGTGCCGTTAAGCGTTATCACCGTACCGCCGTGAAAGGTAAATAATATTTGTGGCATTCAAATACATCGCGAATACGGAAACATTTGATTTTGTGTTGAACGAGAGACCCAATATTGGTTTCAGTTTCGTTTTAGCCTAAATTAATTCGTTTTGGTTTGTCGTTTATATAGCTATAGCTTCTTACATTTTTAATTCTTGTTCTTTTCTAAATAGTCTGTTAATTGAAAGGCTTTGTTGAGGAGTGAGGGGAACTAAAATAACCTAGCTATGTTTACAGTGTTTATTATAATGTTTGTAATTCGCGTCTGCCTATTTCTGAATGAAATAATAAAATGCGATTTATGTTTTTTTTTCTCTCTCTCTAAAGAACATATATATTTTTATAGGCGTAGCTTATTTTAACCATGCAGCAAACCTTTACTGAATTACTGAAGAAGAAAAAAAAAGTGACTTTAAACCGTTTAACTGATTGTATTAGTCAAAATTCTTATCGGTCGGTTAATGGTTAAACGGTTAAAATGAACATCCCTAGTTGCTATGATATGGAATATTCGCTGAAGTAATATGGCAGACGCATCGCGAATGAAATATTTCTCCAAGTATTATTTTTCATAACAATATTATGGTAGGCTACTCCGGCAATTCCATCTGGTAAAGACATAAATATTCTGAGACAAGCAATATTAACTTCTCCGTTGTTGTTCAGTCGTAGTACAAGCAGGGTGTGACGGTATTAGTCCCGCCCCTCCTCCACTGTGATTGGTTCGCTGACTAAGTGACAGTGATGAGCGCTAAGTTTCACCCAAAGATGAACATTTATCAACTCTCAGCACTGAGAAAAAAAACACCAGAGTGCTCAGCATGAAAAAGACGCTCCCATTTAAAACAATTGAAAAAAAATCACTAGCCTCGGAAAAAAAATGCTTTGGTGGACATGCGGCCTAATTTATATATAATTCAGAGATTCCTCTGCGTACCACTAGAGGAAGCTCACGTACCACTAGTGGTACGCGTACCACACTTTGAGAACCACTGGTTTAGAACAAATGATTTGTAGGTTAAAATAACACTGATATGAGTCTTTTATATAAACTAAAATATGTGACAGAGATCACAACACAAGCAAATCTTGGATTTGGATAATTGACCAGCTGTTCAAGTAATTTATGTCTGACTGTTTCTGACCTGTAATTCCTCTTGTAGTGTGTGTCCTCTCTTCAGACAGCCCTCGACCATCTCATGTGTGACTGGAAATTTGTCTGGAAGTTGCATGCACTTCCTGATCATGACAGGATTGCAGCCGTTCAGAAACTGATATCCAAACATGTAATCCTTATTCCAGTGTTTCATCAATTCCTCTGTCCAGATTACAAAAGAGAAACTTGAGTCAAAAGTCAAAGGCTTTACTGGTTTCCCACAACAATTGTGTTCGGATATACAGTTTTTGTTAAAAAGAAGAAAGCAAACAAGCAATCATCACCATGGTTTCCTGAAAAGGGAACGAGACACTGCGTGGGAAGTCGAACGCCTCTGTTTGATTGTGTACTCTCATCTAGAGATGCCTTGTTTTGGGCACGGAAAGGGTGTTTTTACTGCTTGATAACTATGAGCAACACAGAACAACGGTTCATGTAATCATCGTCTCCCAATTAGGACCCTAAATAGATAAATATTAAGTCTGCTTTTTAAAACAAAGAAAAGAAGCAATGCAGGAGAATAGTATGTACAAACAGCGTTATATTATATTATATATATATTATATTATATTATATTACAGTGTGTGCATGCTAAAAAACAATGAATTGATATGAAGTTTGTGACACAAATGCAGACATCAACCTGATGGCTTTATTTAGTGTTCATGTAAACACTACGTTCAGATTCATGACATTTGAAGTGTCCATGTAAACGTAGCCATTGTTTTGTTCGGGTTTGCTTTATAGCTTCCTGGTCATGATGTCTATAGGTGCGTTTCCATTACAGATTTGCACAAAACTTTGGCAATATTGTGATAAAAAAGCATTGCGAAATGACTACTTTTAAATTAATCGATGGTATGCGACTAAAACGTCATTTTTTTCTCTTGCGATAAGTCATGGCAACGGATTTTGATGGATTTTGGCTATATTTAATCGAAGGAGGCGTATGCGTGTATCTTTACAGAAGCAGCGCAGAGAGCCGCTTCAGAAACGTGTGTGACGCGGCTCGTATAAACCCAAGCATTGAGAGGGGCCGCGATCAACTCCGGTGGCCGTGTCGGAGCCGTAATGCACCGCAGACGTGTGCACTGTAAATTGTCTAAGCATTAATGGCAGGTAAAAAGCCCCTTGTACACTCGAGAGCGGCCATGTATGAAGTGTTTCTTGGAGGTTATAGTACGCTGAAGAATGATCATATGAATTTTTGCATATGCCATGTGTCCTGTAAATGCGAAAAAAAACGTTTCCAATGCAGTTTTGCTAAATATTCCTGAAATATCGAATTGCCTGAAAAACCACCTCATGCAAGCGTAAAAACTTTTTGTGAAATTGACGTGTTTCCATTAGGCGTATTTTCATTTTGCAATTTCAATTTGCACAATTTGAAGGGTAACGGAAATGCAGCTTATGACGTTCACCATTGGACTGATTTCTCACTTGATTCACATCATGCAGAGGCTTTCAAGAGGTGTTCCTATAGCATCGTAACTTCCGACGCAGCGCGAGTTCCCTTGAAAGAGAACAAATATTCTTGACAGAGGAAGAAATCATCCAAACCTAGTACTGCGGTTTTGTGGCCCAGAGTTCCCAAATAATAAAGTATATTTTCAAAATCCGCAATTTGTTTCCAGGACTCAAAGAGAAATTTCTCAAGACCTAAATACACCACCCTGAAACAGAGTGCATACAGTGTAGTTAGAAACATGAACACTATTTTATGGTACTGCATTGTGCTGAATTCCTTCTGGTAAACATAGGAAAAATTCTGTAACAAATCAATGGAGACTTTAGCCATGACACAGTCCCCAAACTTACACTTTCGCTAAATCCCAATCCCACTCTGATTTTTTTTCTTCATCAAACTGAACTTCTTTAGGAAGATCAGCCAAAGTGGCATCTATGCTCTTAGGGAAGCCTGTTCTCCACTGGTTCCATCTTCAACAAGAAAAACAACAACATTTACTTGTACAGTTACACCAAGAATTACATTTAAAGGTGAAGTGTTTTTTCCAGAACCGAGTGCCTAAGGAAGCAAAGATCCAGGACAGTGTCCAGTTCAAGTACTGTACTTCCAATGAGTTGAATGGAAATCCTCCTTGTCTACCCCCAACACATCACTTTCTATCTCAACTAATGGTCTGAGTTTGGGGTATGGCAACTAATGAGTCTTTTAGCAAGGTAGGGGTAGAATATCTAATCAATGGCAAATTCCCTTAGGCATTAAGGCTTGCCAAACATCACAGAGAACTCAATAAATCTAGCTCCAAATAATTATTAAGTCAATCATAATATGTATCTTAACATTTCTGAGAAGAATCATTGCACATCATCACTGTTTTAGAAATACATACAGCTTCCCTTAATTTCTTGTTGATGTGATGAGCTATTTGTTAGATGACAGTATTTGTGAAAATGAAATGCAAGCTGGCAAAAGTCAAAACACCCGGTACTTTTGAGCATGTAAAGTTGGTGATCTGAGTATCTGGATCAGTTACAACCAAAAAGCAATTCATTTCTAGGCATAGAAGAATAAACTTTATTTGTGAAAAGGCCAAAACAACAGCTGCAACTGGGTAAGCAAAGTCACTTTCTCTGCAGTGGTGTCTTTGTAAAATTGGCTAATTGGAAACTAGAGAAATGTTGGCCAATGTAATGGACTAAAAGTACTTTTTACCCCATTATAAATTTAGTCCAGAAAAAGTTAATTCGTCCCCTGCCATTTTTCTTCCACTGACCCCAGATTACAAACTAAGTAAAACTGAGTAAAAATATTTTCTGTTTTTAAATGGTAAGAGACAGATACAGTGCCTAACCAATATTTGTGTCAAGCACACTGAACTGTATCTAGGGAGGAACAAAAAAAAATCTCTTTCATCAAACCTGAATATTTTCTGTCTAGATTCCAGTCCATCTTTTCTTTGCTCTTGAAAAGATTCAGTGTCATCTTGAGGCAGTCGAGCTAAATATACACAAAGAAACAGATATAACACATAGAAAGGACAGCATTTAAGACATGACTCAATGACAACTGAATTTTAAACATAATAATAATAATGCTGACTCATTAAAAAATAATGAACAAAGTGGGTCTGTACGTACCAGTGCCTTCTCGGATCATCACTTCATTTTCGTCCACTAACCAGCAGTAACAGGGGAACTCAAAGCAGTCTCCAGAGGGTGTTTGCACTGTGATATGCTTACAGAACCAAGGAGAATTGACGACAAGATCTTTCTCCTTTTCAAGTTTTACCTGGACAATGTTTCCAATGTTCTTCTTCACATGGATGTCAAGGGAGATCTCCTTTAATGATAACTTTTATTAGACATGTTATATGTGGGGGGAATACAACAACAAACAAACAGACAAACAAAAAATCTCTCCACAGACTTGGTGAAGAGAGATTAATCCTAACTGTGCCACACAGCTTTTCTGCAGGATAGCCAGGGTTTATCATTTGATCTCACCACTGCGAGCACAAGCATGACGGTGCCACCTCCTGATCGAACAATGATTGAAACCGATGAATGTTTCGAAACCAATCATGTTCAGCAAGGAGAGGGGACGAGGCAACAGGGGGCACAGTAACTCGTATGGGGGGACCAATTGCAAATATGAGTAATTAAAAGTGATTTGGAGACGATTTTAGTCTAAATGGTTAAAAACCATTAATACATTCACTTGACCAATAGGTGGCGCTGTGACCAAATAGATGTGTTGTGGTCAGTGTGGGGTGACTCAAACACACAAAGTTAAAGGTGTTGTATGTAGGATTGACAGTCCAAATTCAAAATATTGGAGATGTTTTTTTTCACCAGCCCCTCCTCCTCAGACTTGACGCACGCGCAGGTTGCCAGATTAACGACACCAACAGGAACGAGCGCACTTGACGATGAATGAAATTAAATACGCTGTGTTTTCCGGCAACTGGCAACCCGGGGTGCCGAAATACAATTGGTTAAACTGGCAGTGGGTGGGTTTCACAAACCATAACAAACACAGACATTCCGGCCCGGAAGCACATTTTCAAAGAAGAATAACTGACTGTAGCATTGTTTTTCAGATAAACAAGTATGTTAACTTAGCATGTTTCTTAAATATCTGCAAGCATATTATGGTATTTTTATGCTTTAGTAGAGTCAAAATCCCACATACAGCACTTTTAAGTGTCAATACGCCAAAATGTTGCAGAGATACAGCATCAGATTTAGTCGATCAGCATAATTTTTTTTTTTTTTAAATTGGGCAAATGATCTAGAAGGAATTAAAAAAAGCAGGTTTTTCAAGAAAGTTCAGCCGGCTATGGTGTAATTGGTATCATTGTTCTCAGCATGTCCCAAAGAATTTGACAATACCGGTCTCACAACAACAAACAAAAGTAACAGTTCAGACTGTCTTCTGTCTGTGTGCCAAATTTCATAACTTTCCTATGTGCTGCCATAGACTTCAAGAGGAGAAGACGAAGAAGAAGAGGAAGAAGACTAAAAGGTACAACAAGTGCCTATGTAACTTTAGTGCTTAGCCCTTAATAATAAGAACAATAGGGCATTTTAGAAAAAGTTTATCAACATGCAAAGCATATTGAAATTCAAGCTATACTAATATTGAGTGGAAGGATGTTTGGAGGTTGACTGGGGAGTACTCACTAAAATTTATTTTAAATGAAAGTGCAGTTATCTGAAAAGGTATGGTAATAATGTTTAAGCATTTGAACTCTGGTAAGAATATATAAAACCTTAATAAATCTATTTATTGGAAAACACCGTATTCAAAAGCAGAAATGGGCAAATACTAAACTCAATATCCACTGGTATAAAACAGAATTGATGCAGAATACTGAGTTACAAGCAAAGTGTACATTTCAAATATTTGAAACTCTTAAATACCTAACTTTAATACATTCAAGAAGACAAAACAAAACCCTGGAACACTTTCTTGACAATTTCTGATTGGATTTTTAAGTTACATATAGTACAAATGCTGTAAAAACAGATTGTCCTATAATAAATGCACAAAGTACAGAAGGTAAACCGTAGAGATAACCCTGGACCTTCCTCTTTTATAGACAGAGAACGCATCTCATTTTGCCTTTTGGAGGCAGAGACTTAACTAGTTCTGGAAGTCTTAGGATGCTGTTTCAAGAATCTTTTCCCAAATACACAACAATTGGACATTCCAATTACACACACACACTCTCTCACACACACACACACACACACACTCACACACAAAGGTGCTGTATGTCACTTTTTTGACTCTTCTTAAACCAAAAAAGAACATTTACATGGCTGTTTCTCTGAAAAAATAATGCTATTGCTAGTAATTCTACTCTGGGATTTTTTTCAATATTACATACTGCACATTTAAAGTAAAAATAATCAAGTATTTGAAGTTCTTACCGCTTCAGCAATAGAAGACCAGTGATTCACCAGGGTTCTTTCACTGCTCTGCTTCTCTGAGTCCATCAGTGTCAGGTAAATGCTGTTCGTTGTCTCAGCAATCACCTCTTTACCAGTATATACAGTCACCTTGTAGGTCGACATCGTGCCTGTGTGGAAGGATCTACAATCTCTGGATCCTCAGCTGTATTCCTACTCAAATTTATATGAAGTTCACTACTGTCATTTGCTCCACCTCCTGTGACATCATAATGTGGGTGTGGACCACCAATCAGAAATGTCATGTTAATACCTGAATATGTGCACTTTATCACATTTCTGAACATAGAGATGAGTATTCCTGGTATTCCAGTGGTACGGACAATCACCTTTCTCTGACAGGCTTTTCCAATTACAATTGCTATTTAAAATGTGCCTCCTTAAATGTAGAGAAATATAAGAGTGTCATTTCATGAGGACACAATACATTCAAAATACCCTCCCTCGATGAACAGTATAATGTGGGTTAAAACAAAAACTATCTATGTGTACTGCGTTAGGCTAACCAAGACTTTTCATAGCACTTGCATGTTGTTGCTCTTTTGTTGGTTTTTATTGCTTCTATTGTCCTCATGTGTAAGTCGCTTTGGATAAAAGCGTCTGCTAAATGACTAAATGTAAATGTAAATATACTTAGTACTTCAGTGTAATACATTAATGAGTTGTAATGAAGTTAACGCATTTACTAATCTGGTTTCATTCTGGTATCATTCTAGCCCAAACCTTTGCTCTCATTGGTCAGTAATTAAATGAGATGAAGAATGACCTTTTTAACTTTAAATTCACTTACAAATAAATACAGATGAGATGCTTATCATTCAAGTCATTCACGCTCTTTATAATGATCATAGATGCTCAGCAAGTATGAAATATTACCAATAAGTGAAACACACCATTATTTGTAGAAACATCAATAAGAAAACAATGATTTTTAATGTTAGTGTAAATTAATAATGTTTCTATTGAGTTTAGTGTGTGGTGTGCCTCAAAAATAGGCTTTCAGTAACCGGTGCCAGACGCCGCTCACAAACTGACAGTGATCATTGAAAATGGCAATAATGCTTTCTTTTTTATTTACTCATTGTTTATTTATTTTTGGAAGATAGAATATTATTGCTGGGGTTCTGTAGGAAGAATTGAAACATTTATAATTAAATATATAGGCTCATATATTTCAATAATTTTCCAAACTGCATTTATTGTTTCACCCTATAATTATTTAATGTAGCAAATCTATTTGCTCAGTTCAGTTATTTAAGTTTGAAAGAAACAACCTCTTATATGTCTAAAGTTGCTTCTCTGTAGATGTTTTTCATTTCAAAGCTCACAATATTGTAGCAGCAATAATATATTTTTTATTCTCATTTTTATGTGCCATTTTGATTCTTACAAGAATGAATGAAATTGTGGGTGTAAGTTTTTACATACTTTTGTGTATATTCACGTTTGCCCAGATAGACATCATCTGTGTTAAAAGACCACTCCTTGTTATATTGAGAATTAATTGTGGGATTTAAATTGTGTAAACTGTTCAGTTATATTTCTAAATAACTGTATCTAGACTTTCAAGAAAAACAAGGAGGTATTGGGCAACACAAAAGTAGTAGGTTATAGATTACAAGTTACACTATTTTAAATGTAATTGATTACATTTGAATACGTTCCTAAATTTCTAACTGTTTTTAACTGTTAATCATTTTAAAACATTTAAAGCGGGCAGGTTTAACCAATCTTATGCCTGGCTCACACTACAGGATTTTAGCCCGAGAATCGGAGGAAAAATCTTGTCGAGCACCTCGATCGGTCCCAATGTTCGGCGCGGATTATCTGGTAATGTGAGGCTTTCACAGATCGAACCTTGCACCTTCCGATCTGCTCGCACACAAATCGGGGCCACCCCGATCATATCAAACATGTTTGATATTTAAGATTTAAATCGGGATGATGACGACTGATTACGTCGGTACTTTCACAATAGCCAATGCGCGACCGCAAAACAGCTGCTGCACAGGTCCGTTGGATAGTGGAGATGGATGAAACGCAGTGGTGGCGTTGGGGGCGGGGCTTGACGGGGCTATAGCCCCATCAGAACTTGCTTATCCCCGGCACAGCCCCCCCAAGGATTTCCAAATGATTGTCCTGTTTTTTAACTCTCGGTGTCATTCTCATTAACATTGAAAAATAAACATTAAAAACCTTAAAAAGTGCCTAATATGTGGCCTATAAACAATTGATAATATGGGGGAGCAACCCAACTCAAGCAGAAGTGAAAGTAAAAAAAAAAAACACTGACGGCTAACGCTGCATTAATGGCGCATATTCTCTCTGAGACAACGAGAGACGAATCTACTTTAACATATGCTGATAACGGTATATAACTGTCTTAAACTGTCTCTTGTGGCTCGATCGTATGTGAAAAACATGAGAAGAAACTTTATTTTGCGTTAAACAGGTTGTTTTTGAAAATTGGTGCATGAAATAAAGCTGCTCTGAATTTTCATTAATGACTGCAGTGTTAATAATAATAATTATAGGCCTATAATTCATTGTATAAATTAATAGATCTGTTTTAAAAAAAAAAACGTTTTAAAAATATTTTCAATGAGGACTAAGCTAATAGCCTATTTTATTATCCTCACAGCGCATCATGCGGTGATGCACCATTAAATTATTGCGGGGCAATAATTTCATGTAATTTAATAATAAAAGTAATCTAATAATAATAGGCCTAATAATAAGAAGAATGTAACAGGCCTACAGTAATTGGAAATGCTAAATCCTCTTAATATTGCCAATTTTTGATGCGTTTGACAATATCTCTGCTATCATCTACACATGATGCAAATCAGCACGAGGAGGTTATCACCCGCGATGTGTGCCCGTGTGGAAATAGGTTTATGAATTGTAATATCTATTATAAATGGTTAGAATTTACCATGTTTTCCTAACATTTGGCATTGAGTGACTGACTCTTGATGGTCAGACAAAAATCACTAGATGTGTGTAAAAAAATAAAAAAATAAAGATAACTTAAATAAATAAATAAAACAATGAAAAAATAAAACATCCCAACTTTCTCTCTTTTCTATATTCGTTCATAAATTATATTACTTTGTAAGTGTCATATTTGGCAGTTGGCATTAGTATATTACTAATCAGTGGCATATGAGAAGTTTAATACCACAGGAAAAAAGTTAAATATGCCTTTTTCAAAGCTGCTGTATATAAAAATCTGATAGCTAAAGTTAGGCGTTCATTACTTTCTATCAATTTAATTCGTTTTTTTAGCACCCTCTGAACTGTTAAGCCCCGCACCCCCAACAAAAAAAATCCTGGAGCCACCACTGAGGAAACGGCTTCTTGAAGTTTTGTAGTAACACTGTCTGTATAATGTGTCGAAAACGTATCACAACTGTAAGGAGAAAGAAAGCACCGGGGTGAAATCACCTCATTTTTGAACGTACAGGGTGAGTGCAGAAAGCTGCCATATGTAAACATTGCTGACAAGCTGCTGCGTGAGATCACGTGAGGCGCTCCGTCTGGCATGATAATCTTAATAATATCTTGTAGTGTGTGATGCGCCACGATATTCAAATCTTGTAGTGTGTGCATGTTTAAGATTTGAGGGAAGATAATCTGCAAAGATTCTCCTTATGTGTGTGCTGCAGCCAGATTTCATAATTGGTTAGGATTTTAAAAATCCTGTAGTGTGAGCCAGGCATTAGTCAAGATCATGATCATTTAATTTTATAGCACAGAAACCACAAAATCAGACTTTAACACCTCGTCTTTCTTTGAGATCTCTTGAGTTTAAATACAGATTTAAAATCATAAAAAAACCTAAACATTTTAATAGCTATGATACTGTTTTTTAAATCAAATCTTTGCATAGCTATGACAGGAAACCTTGGCATCTAACAATGCCTCAGAAACAAACAGTTAATCTTTAAAAATAAAGCATTTACATAAACCCAAATAAGAAATAAAACAGTTATGTGTCCTAAAATCCTGAAACATTGGTGTCTCATATTTTACAGCAGTCAATGAAATTTGGTAAGTGAATCAATCATATCTGTATGTGTGTGAAAATATTCTGAAATTTTCATAATTAACTGTAATTACAAAAAAAATTCTCAGTAACTGCATCAGATTATGGTTAGATTTACTGGTAACACGGTGTCCTTGTTACACATTACATGTACTGACTTTTTTAATAACAATAAATTATGCATAATTACATTTAAGTAACCCTAATCCTAACACTAACCATATAGTAAGTACATTTAGTTCAGTAATATTACTTCTGTAATTATGTAAATCTGTTATTCCCCAACACTGAACATGGTACAGTGTAATTTAGTGTGTAAAAGAAAAGGAATGAAATGCTGGTGCATATAGGCGAGAATATAGATGGCATATTTTAAGTGGTGAATGCTATTGCTAATGGCAAAACTATACGGAGCCCCAGAAAGACATGCAGGGCATTTTTATATCGTGTCCACAAATGAACAATTCAGAGCCCCAGAAAGACATGCAGGGCATTTTTATATCGTGTCCACAAATTAACAATTCGTTCCCATGATTTACTAATTTATTCCCTTGTTTTAACTAAATCATAAGAACGGTTTACAAAGTCGTTCCTCATTTCAGTGAAATCATGGGTAAGCTTTACTAACTCCTGTCCACAATTTCATAAACCAATTTTTCTGTAATGAGAAAAGACCTCTATTCCTGCTGTTATGAATAAAGTATGACAGGACTGTAACGGGGATGTAGCCTCTTCACAAGTTCACCAATCATTCAACGAAAAGAACAGATTAGTAAATCATGAACACAATGTACTTAATAGGTGTCAGGTTCTGTTGTGAGTGTCATGTGTTCCCGCCTCTTGTGTCCATATTTGGTTTGTTTCCTGTCCTCGTTTGATGTCATTATGAGTTAACTCTTGTCCAGCTGTGTTTGTCTTGTTATCTGTAATTAACCTGTGTATATTAGTTCATGCCTGTTCAGTTTGATTTCGTCTGGTCTACTCGTTACTTCCTGGTGTATCCTGTCTCCCTGCCTTGATGTCCTGATTAAAGACTATTATTTGAGTTTATATCCTCGTCTGCGTGTTCCTGTTCCTCCTTCGTGTGTGCACCGTGACAATAGGAGGTAATGAATGAATAAATCATGCTCATGATTTGGTTGCATGTTATTTTACAGTGTGCGCGCTTACTCTGTACTTATCAAAGAAAGTACTGTAATATAAGGTAAGTACGTGGAGTAGGGTTAGTTTTAGGGGTAGGCTCAGGGTTAGTACCTAGTTATTGTAATTACTATAAGTACATAGTATGTGCATGAGGAACAGAACTGTAAAATACAGAGCTACCCATGATTTATTTCAAATGAAGTGATGAATTAGTATGTCAAGACATAGAAACAGTAAATAGAAATATCAAGACAGAAATGAGAGGTTGTTTCTTTCAAACTAAATTAATAGATTTGCCAATAGCTCAATTTGGTTAGGTTTGAAAGAAACAACCTCTTATAACTAAAGTTGCTTCTCTGTCTCGATCTTTCGAATTTCAAAACTCACAACATTGTGATGGAAATACTGAAGGCTCTGAGCAAGAAAGTGAAGTTAATAGTATTTCTGGTAGAAATCAAAGAAATGATTGGTGAAATATTATTTTGCTTCTGAATACATTTTCATTCATTATTTTCGTAGCATTATTTATTAATATCTCGTCCTGCTATCTGCAGTGTTTAGGTCCAAACTAAATGTCATATTAATGCCTGAAATGTCTTCACTGTTTCATGCATTAATATTTTGGTAACGGGTTGTAATCTTTGTTTTCCAGAAATAGTTTTATATTGCAATAAAATTATATGTACTGCCTTGCAAAAATGTTTTACATCCTCTGATAAAGACTCCACATGTAAGCGTGAGATTGAGAAGCACTTGGAAGTACATTTGAAAGTTTAAATGACGTGAATCTTCACTTTGGATGACAAATTTAAACCCGACAGGCACATTTGAATTTGTTGATTGTTTCAGTGAAGAATAAAAGTAAACTAAATAAATTAAATACATATTTTGTGTCTCCTTTCCACATTAAAATGTATCAACATAAACAGTGTTTGGAAAGCTCATAACAGTTCTCAAATACAGAGATCTGGCATGTGTAACCTGTGAGTCGATGCTCAAATAAATAGTGAGATGTTTGTAATTGTTCACTTCTTTGAAATTACATATACATGTGTTCTTAAAACAATCATAATTACCTGATGATGGAAAGTGTTAGGGTGAATCCCATTTCTCTGTCTTACCCCTTCCCCTTAGTTTTGTGCGTTCACGTGAGAGTAAGGGCTATCCCAATTCTCGTTTTGATTGAGGGGTAGGGCTAAGGGGAAGTGGTAGATACCCCTTAAAACCAAGAATTTTCGCGAGCTTACTTGAAACCAAGGGGTACCCAGAACACACTGCGCAACCGGCAACAATGTAGGCCAGATCATCCAGAGAGTCCCATTTTCGGCTTAAATAATTGATTTAAAAATTACGACAGTCTTGTTTTGTGCTCTACACAGTCCTGTACATATATATTTGCAACCATGTTCTTAATTGAAACGTTTTAAAAAATCGCTAGTTTGCTACGCTTTACATCGCTGATTTGCACAACAAACGCAAAAACATCACTAATAAAACCCACGCAATCGACATGCACACACTTGCAGATGGCATCTTGGAAGTTTGTGATCAACACTTGTCGCCTCTGGTGACGTAGCAGCCAGCTAGCGACGATGTACGATGACGTAACCATAACCAAGTGGTGTCTCATTTCATAGGGGTATGTTTTCACCCCTAGCGCTTACCACTCGGTTTCGAGGGACAAGGGCTAGGGGTAAGACGAAGGGGTAGGGGAAGGGGAAGGGGTAAAACAGAGAAATGGGATTCACCCTTAGTGTTAGAACACATTCTGCTGCTGTGTGAATGCAGAAAATATAGTATTGAACTATCGCATTCCTTATTTTACTGAGAGCTAATTGTGGGTGTAAGTTTGTATGAAACAGACACATTTTCAGTTGTATTTCTGAATAATTCTGCCTGGACTGCCTAAGGAAATTATGGAGTTATTAGGCAATACTGTACAGAGTGATTTTCTGAGTGAAAGAAAAGGAATGCACTGTTGGTACATACAGGTGAGGTTTTAGATAGCGCCCCCTCACACACAACTGCAAATGATTAAAATATGAATAGTGCTCAACGTCAACATTAATATGAAGTAACAAAATTGGATAAAAAGATTCACACAAGAATTAAACTAAATGTGCAATAAACTAGCCTCTTACCTGTCATCCCTGTTCTTGAGCATGCTCTGGAAAATGACATACATAAACAGTCATGAATAGCAATCATTTAAGTTTAAGACTGAAGTTATGGTTTCTTTTAAAAGAAGGTACTTAGGAGTGTTTGGCCATTGAAAAGCAAATAACAATATAACTGGAAAAAAGTTTGGTAACACTTTAGAATAGGGAACACTTATTCACTATTAACTACAACTGTTCCCTCAATAAATTCCTAATTTGCTGCTTATTAATAGTTAGTAAATTAGTTGTTAAATTTAGGTATTGGGTAGGATTAGGGATGTAGAATAAGGTCAAGTAGAATAAGGCATTTATATGTGCTTAATTACCACTAATAAATGGCTAATATTCTAGTAATATGCATGCTAATAATCAACTAGTTAAGAGACCATAAAATAAAATGTTACCAAAAGTTTTAATTTATTTTTAAGGAAAAAAATACTACACTTTTCTTAGTTTAAAACAAAAAGCCCACAATGTGTCAGGGTTCTGGACTCTTTGTTTTTCCTCAGCCCCGAGTCGCCGTCTGCGGCGAAGTCAAGTCCGCCGTTCGCGGCTCATCCAAGCCCACCGCGGCTCACTCAAGGCCACCGTCTGCGGTGAAGTCAAGGCCGCCGTTCGCGGGGAAATCCAGGCCGCCGTCCGCGGCTCACTCAAGGCCGCTGTTCGCGGGGAATTCCAGGCCGCCGTTCGCAGCTCACCCAAGCCCGCCGCCGTTCGTGGCTCACTCAAGCCCACCGCCATCCGTGGCAAAGTCAAGCCCGCCGACGGACGCACATGTGCACCTGGGATTACTGGTGGCATATGAGGGTATGAGTTGGAGCCCAGCTCCAGAGCCCGCTCCTCGACAGCGCCCTTCAGAGCCCGTTCCTCCAGTGCCCGCTCTATAGGGCCCGTTCCTCCAGTGCCCGCGCCTCCAGAGCGCCCTCAAGTGCCCGCTCCTCCAGAGAGCCGCAGCTGAGGATGTGCTGTGGGGTTTGCGGCTGGCTGGTCGGAGGTTGGAGCGGTATGTGAAAGATTTCATCTTTTTTCATCCCGCTGCCGCTGGAAGACATCGCATCTCCCCAGCTCACCCCACGCCGAGAACCTCCACATACCGCCCCAATGGCTCGGACTACCTGCCCAACTCCAAACACCCCCTTTTCCTCAGAAGCTTCGCCAGTGTCCTCAGCCCCGAGTCGCCGTCTGCAGCGATGTCAAGGCCGCCGTTCGCGGCTCATTCAAGCCCACCGTTCGTGGGGAAATCCAAGCCGCCGTCCGTGGCTTCCTCAAGCCCGGCGCCGTCCGCAGCTCTCTCAAGGCCGCCGTCTGCGGTGAAGTCAAGGCCGCTGTTCGTGGCTCAATCAAGCCCGCCGTTCACGGGGAAATCCAGGCCCCCGTCTGTGGCTTCCTCAAGCCCGCCGCCGTCTGCGGTGAAGTCAAGGCCGCCGTTCGCGGCTCATTCAAGCCCGTTGTTCGCGGGGAAATTCAGGCCACCGTCCGTGGCTCACGCAAGCCTGCCGCCGTCCGCGGCTCACTCAAGGCTGCCGTTCGCAGCTCACTCAAGCCCACCGCCATCCGTGGCAAAGTCAAGCCTGCCGACGGATGCACATGTGCCCCTGGGATTACTGGTGGCATATGAGGGTATGAGTTGGAGTCCAGCTCCAGAGCCCGCTCCTCGACAGCGCCCTCCAGTGCACGCTCCTCCAGGGCCCGTTCCTCCAGTGCCCGTTCCACCAGTGCCCGTTCTTCCAGGGCCCGTTCCAGTGCCCGCGCCTCCAGAGCGCCCTCAAGTGCCCGATCCTCCAGAGCGCCCCCCAAGACATCATAGTTTTCCCCAAGAAAATTTTCTTGGGAGGGGGGCCATATGTCCTTGGCCATGACTGCTAAGGCCACGGAGGATCCGCCATGGCCTCCCGAGTCCCTGGACCCGCCATGGCTGCCCGAGCTCCCTGCGTCGCCCTGGAAGCCTCCCGTGACTCCATCCTGGACCAGCCTCCAGGGCGCCCACTCCCTATCGGGAGGGGGGGATAATGTCAGGGTTCTGGACTCTTTGTTCTTTGTTTTTCCCCTGCCCTTCCTGAGTTTCCTTATTTGGTTATTTTACTGTTCTTGTTAAGTTCATTGATTACTCCTCAGCTGTTTCTGTTCTCCCTGATTACGTTCTATGTGTTTATAAGTCCTGAGTTCTCAGTGAGTCTTTGTCCATTCACTCGTCATTTTCTGTTGTGTATACCTTCTTCTAAGTTGATTTATTAAAACGAAGTACATTTACTCACCTGCTGTCTCCTGCGTCCTTCCCGCTACACACAACCTGTGACACAATGTTAGTGCTGCCAGTAAAGTGCTCACAAACATCAATGTCTGCCTTGAAGAGTCTTTAACTTATGATTTCACTCATTTTGTCTAAAGCATAGTTTAAATGTGAATGCTATTGCTAACGGCAAAACTACGGAGCCCCAGACATGACGTGGGGAAAAAATTATATTGTGTCCACAAATTAACAACTCAACGTTTGTTTTAGTGATCATTTAAAATAAATGGGAATACTGCTTTGTTTTTTAATTTATTTATGTTATTTTATTTATTTATTTATTTTTGGAAGATATACTATTATTGCAGGGGTTCTGTAGGAAGAATTGAAACATTTATAATTAAATATATAGGCTCATATATTTCAATAATTTTCCAAACTGCATTTATTGTTTCACCCTATAATTATTAAATGTAGCAATTCTATTTGCTCAGTTCAGTTAGTTAAGTTTGAAAGAAGCAACCTCTTATACTGTATGTCTAAAGTTGCTTCTCTGTCTTGATGTTTTTAATTTCAAAGCTCACAATATTGTAGCAGCAATACTATTTTTTTATTCTCATTTTCATGTGCCATTTTGATTCTTACAAGAATGAATGAAATTGTGGGTGTAAGTTTTTACATACTTTTGTGTGTATTCACGTTTGCCCAGATAGACATTTTCTGTGTTAAAAGACCACTCCTTGTTATATTGAGAATTAATTGTGGGATTTAAATTGTGTAAAATGTTCAGTTATATTTCTGAATAACTGTATCTAGACTTTCAAGAAAAACAAGGAGGTATTGGGCAACACGGTTAGTGTTGGGAATGTTACTTTGCAAAAGTAGTAGGTTACAGATTATAAGTAGTGTAACTATTTCAATTACTTTATTAAAGTAACGGGTCACACTTTATATTAGGTGGCCTTAACTACTCTGTACTTACATCAAAAAATAAGTACAATGTACTTATTGTGGTCATATTGTATTGCAACACACTTTTGCTGCTATTGAGGTGGGATATGGGTAAGGTTAGGGACAGGTTTGGTGGTATGGGTCGGTTTAAGGGTGGGTTAAGGTAAGGGATGGGTCAACAGTGTAATTATAAATTGTAATTACAGATGTAACTACATATAGGTATTTTTAAAAATGTAAGTACAATGTAAGAACATGTATGTACACAATAAGTGCATTGTATCAAATTATTAATTTAAACGTAAGTACACAGTAGTTAAGGGCACCTAATATAAAGTGGGACCAAGTAATGTAACTGATTACATTTGATTACTTTAAAAAAAATTTTTTTTAACTTAATCATTTTTGAAACACTTAAAGCGGGCAAGTTTAACCTTACAGTACTCAACACTTATTACTGTCAGACTTCTCAAAATCCTTCATCACTTGAATTACAATAATAATCATTTCATTTTAAAGCACAGCCACCACAAAATCCTCAAAGACTTCAGTACCTCGTCTTACTTTGAGATCATTCTGAGGTTAAATACTGATTCAAAATCATAACAAGTAACTGTTTTAATAGCTATGAGACTGGTTTTGAAATCAAATCTTTGCATAGCTATGACAGAAAACAGTGGCATCTAACAGTTAATCTTAAAAAATAAAGCATATACATACACCCAAAAAGAAAATAAAGCAGTTATCAAATAAGCATGTGTCCTATTCTGTGTCCTAAACTCCTGAAACATTGGTGTCTCATATTTTACAGCAGTCAATGAAATTTGGGAAGTGAATCAATCATATCTGAAAGCGTGTGAAAATATTCTGATGTAACCCCCTTTGTGATCGTTAACATTTTCCTAAGTAACTCTATTGCACAATTTTTTTCTCAGTAACTGTAACAGATTACAGTTCAGTTTATTTTGTGATTAAATTACGTAATTCTGTTAAATGTAACTAGTTGCTCCTCAACACTGAACACAATGTTTAGTGTGTTAAAGAAAAGGGATGAACTGTTGGTGCATATAGCTAACACTGGCTTCTCAATTCTTTCCGTATTCTAGCCATTTGCTTTCTTTTTATTCATGATCAATTAGCAAAAAGTAAAAAAGGCCTCTAACACTATCTTGCTCTATTCTTTTTCTATTCTATCTGTTTCCTTTTTATTTATTATAAATAATAAAAACCTTGCTGCTTGTGCTGCATTAGGTTAACTGAGACTTGTCATAGCATTTGCATATCATTGCTCTTTTGTTGGTTTTGATTGCTTTCATTGTCTTCATTTGTAAATCAACATCAACACAAACATCAAGACCGAAATGAGAAGTTGTTTCTTTCAAACTTAAATAGAGCACAAGCTATATTTCAAGTGAATCCCGCATTTAAATGAGGGTCGCAGAATGTACATTTACATTTAGTCATTTGGCAGACGCTTTTATCCAAAGCGACTTACAATTGGGGAGTACATAAAGCGATTCATCTTGAAGAGGCAATCAGACAGAGGAAGTGCTCGTAACACCAAGTCTCAGTCATTGTTCAAATAAGTACAAGCTAGCAAGGGAAGGAGAGAAAGATAAAGGGAAAGGTTTTTTTTTATTTTTATTTTTTATATGAACAAGTTTAGGATGAAGTCAAGTAGTACCGAAAGAGATGAGTCTTCAGTTGTTGCTTGAAGATTGACAGGGATCCAGCATTCCGGATAGGGGTGGGAAGATTATTCCACCATCCAGGAATGGTGAACGAGAATGTTCTGGAGAGTGATTTTGAGCCTCTCTGTGATGGTACCACAAGGCGTCGCTCACTAGCAGATCTCAGACTTCTGGAGGGGATGTAGATTCGTAATAGTGAGTGGAAGTAGGAGGGTGCTGAGCCTGTGGTCGTTCTGTATGCAAGCATCAGTGTCTTGAACTTGATGCGAGCTGCCACTGGTAGCCAGTGCAGTGAGATGAAGAGAGGTGTAACATGGGTTCTTTTGGGCTCATTGAAGACCAGTCGTGCCGCTGCATTCTGAATCATTTGTAGAGGTTTGATTGTGTTTGATGGAAGACCAGCCAGAAGAGCATTGCAGTAGTCCAGCCTAGAAACGACAAGGGCCTGGACAAGAAGTTGCGCAGCATGCTCTGTCAGGAAGGGCCTGATTTTTCTGATGTTGTGTAGCGCAAACCTGCAAGATCGAGCAGTCTTTGCAATGTGCTCTTTGTATGTATGTCACTCCTGAAACTTTTCTGCATGTATGTGACCGTAGGTCCTGTTAGCAGCACATAAAACAACTTTTATTTAAATTCTGAATTATTATAGCCTAGAAAGCGAGCAAATAGCACTTCCATATAATTAGGCATTTTGAGTTTCTGCCAGTGATTCCTACGGAGAAAAATCTCTTCCTGCCCTCCAGCTGCATTTCGCGCGTCATCAGAATCACGTGATTGCAAACAAGCTATTTACCCCCGGGGAAGTGCCGCCACATAAAGAGCGCAAGTCTGTGGGAAACGCTGTGTATGTCATATGGCCTAAAGCAAACAGCAAACAAATGCATGCGCACACACACACAGCTGAAGGTGTTCATGTTTGCTACACAGCCTTGCTTAGGAGAGCTGCTGAAAAAGCTCCTTTTGTCACGGTTCATGGGCTCACGGTCCCATCCTCGCTCTGTTGTGTGTGTGTGTGTGTGTGCAGGTGTCTGTGTGTGGGTGTGTCTGATTGAGGCTGATTCGCTCCAGCTGAGGATCATTTACAGGGGCTATATTAGATCCTGTCATGCTGTCTTGTGTTGTCAGATCCTCAGATTGTCTGCCGTGTCATGGTCAGTGGTTTTCGTCCGTTCCTGCTTCCGTGATTCCTGATCTCTGCCGTTCCTGGACTCTATCACCGGACACTTGGCTGCCCATTGTTTCCCTGCGCTACCTGCCCCAACCTACGGAGAGCTCAACCTTGTTTTCTCAGTTTCACCTGTCTGACGTGTTTGCAATAAACCGTTCTTGTTTCCGCAACTTGAATCCTCCAGTCTTTATTCATGACACCTTTGGTTTATTGTTTTGGTTACTTTTGGACAGGGGACTCGAAACTCGGGCCTAGAGTTTACAGTTTAGCTCCAACCCTAATTAAACACACCTGAAGCAGCTAATCAAGGTCTAGGCATACTAGAAACTTTCACACAGGTGTGTTGAGGCAAGTTGGAGCTAAACTCTACAGGACACTGGCCCTCCAGGACTTAGTTTGGAGAAGTAGTAAGAAGATCAAGAATGGGGAACATGTTGATTTTTTAGTGAGATTTGTGTTGCTTGTTACATTTTCCATTGGCAGCCCAGAATGTGATTGTTACACTATAATAAAAAAGACTGAAAATGTGAAGTTGCACTTCAGTTTATGTGACTTTAGTGAAATTGCTATACCTAAAGTGAATAAAATGGCCTAATGTGATTCTACAGTGTTGTTACTCTGCACATGCTTTTTGATCATTACAAATAATAATGCAAAATGATTAACTTAGAAGAGAAGATATGCTGTCTCTTGCATCACATAAATTATCAAAAGGAAGGTGGTCTTGAAGCGGATTCTTTTTTTTTTCTTGTCTCTGTTTTGACTGTCTCATTTGGACTCAACTAGTCCTAGTCTCTGACTTGTCTTGGACTTGACAAAGGTGGACTTGACTACAGCCCTATTTAAACTATGCTAACTAAAATCTCGCCTATATGCACCAGCAAATCATTCCTTTTCTTTAACACGCTAAACATAGTGTTCAGTGTTGGGGAGTAACTAGTTACATTTAACAGAATTATGTAATTTAATTACAAAATAAACTTAACTTTAATCTGTTACAGTTACTAATAAAAAAATTGTAATTAAATTAGTTAATTATTAAAATGTTAAGGTCAGAATACAGTATTTTCACACACATACAGATATGATTGATTCACTTACCAAATTTCATTGACTGCTGTAAAATATGAGACACCAATGTTTCAGGAGTTTAGGACACAGAGTAGGACACATGCTTATTTGATAACTGCTTTATTTTATTTTCGGGTTCATGTATATGCTTTATTTTTTAAGATTAACTGTTAGATGCCACTGTTTTCTGTCATAGCTGTGCAAAGATTTGATTTCAAAACCAGTCTCATAGCTATTAAAACAGTTACTTGTTATGATTTTAAATCAGTATTTAACCTCAGAGTGATCTCAAAGTAAGACGAGGTACTGACGTCTTTGAAGATTTTGTGGTGGCTGTGCTTTAAAATGAAATGATTATTATTGTAATTCAAGTGATGAAGGATTTTGATAAGTCTGACAGTACACTGGAAAAAAAAGTGCTTTGAATTTATTTAATTTTAATGTGTACATCGGTCCCACATGATCAAAATGTGTTCAACTGACATAATTTTCCTCTTTGTCTCAATGACTTGTTGCTTGCCAAACCAAACAATTTCATTCACGTTAAGACTACTTAAAATAATCATGTTGATTCAATGTATTATTTGTCATTACCGATTGTCATTACACAAATGTATTGTGTACTGTTAAAGTGATTTCATTGTGTGAAGTGTACCAACTTGATTTCTTAAAGCAAATATTAATTATTATTATTAATCAAGGGTATTATGCAACTTTAAAGCAATTTCATTGTCTCTGGTACCAGAGTTGTGTAAACCTAACTTGCTTTACGTAAACTCTACATGTACTATAGATATGCAAATGTGTGAATACAAAATCAAATCTAAGAACGCATAACTAGCATTGACAATAAAGGCAAAAAGCAAGAGTTGGTACTTAAATTTTGTTGTATTGAGTTGTCAAACTGCAAATATGGAGGACTGAGCACAGTTGTCATTAATTGATTACACAGAAGTATCAAAACAAAAACACTTTAAAGGCTGTATCAGCAGCATATTCAAACACAAATACAGTACATAATGTATCCTCAAAGTGGATTAAGAACGGCAAGACATTTATAAACCTACTTAACTGTTGTCAGTGTCGATTAAGAACAGCAGACATTTGTAAAACTTTTAACTGTCACAGTAGACTTAAAAGTGCATATACAAAATAGTAAACTGTTAGAACAAACAGTGCATTCTGAAGAAAAAGCAAAACACTTTTATTCAAGTTATTCAAACATGGCACAAAGTGAATAAGGCATAGTTCACCCAAAAATGAAAATTCTGTCTTTAATTATTCACCATTCAAGTTCAAGTTGAGCTTTATTGTCATTCCGCTACATGTGGGGACATACAGTGGAACGAGATGTCGTGCCTCACAGGTCCACGGTGCTACATAAATACAGACATACAACACTATAAACCTATACACAACTAACCTACTGACAGATTTTGACTAAGTATACTATATATAAATGTTTACCCTATACAAACTAAAGCTAAAAAATACAAACTATACGAATGCTTCACATAAATACTGTACATGTGCAGAGAGAAACATTGTGAGTCAAGCAGCTGGCTGGGGAACAGTACAAGATGATTTGTAGTGCATGAGCATGTAAACATACATATATTGCGGAGTCTTTTGTGGGATTATGTACACACGGCAGTGTGTGAAAAGTGTCTAGTGCACATAGAGGAGAGTGTGTTTCTACAGGTGGTTTGTACAGGCCCACTCACCTGTGTGTAGCACACTTGAATTGAACAAAAAAGTTCACAGTTTTTTCTTTGGTGTGGTAAGGTTGGGGGCTGTTTGGAGAGGGGGGGGGTGGTCCATGTTTCAGGAGGTAGGGGTTTGCATGGGGTTTCAGAGGGGGGCGGGGTGATCTGAGTTCAGGGCTCTCACAGCCTGGGGGAAAAAGCTGTTGAGCAGTCTGGTGGAGCGTCTTCCTGATGGTAGGAGCTGGAAGAGACTGTGGGAGGGGTGGATGGGGTCCTTCATGATGCTGTTGGTTTTGCTGGAGCATCGTGCAAGGAAAATGTCAAGGATGGATGGGAGAGGGGCACCGATGATCTTTAGCAGCCGTGTTCACTGTCCGCTGGAGGGTCTTATGGTCAGCAGCACTGCAGTTCCCGTACCAGACAGTGATGCAGCTGGTCAGCACACTCTCAATGGTGCCCCTGTAGAATGTGGTGAGGATGGGTGGTGGGAGACTTGCTCTTTTCAGCCGGCGGAGAAAGTGTAGGCGCTGTTGTGTCTTCTTGGAGAATGACATGTGTTGGTGGTCCAGGTGAGATCCTCTGTGATGTGCATCCCCAGGAATTTAGGGCTGCTGACTCTCTCCACAGTCGAGCTGTCGATGGTCAATGACAGAATTTTCATTTTTGGATGAACTAACCCTTTAATGCCTTTAAGGACAACAACAACACCAACATCCTCTGGTTCATCAGAAGCATGTTGCTTGAGAACATAAATCCCATCAGTGGTATCTTCAATGGCCTCATTGATGCAGGCTTCATTCATGCCCTGCACAAAACAATTTTTTAAATAAGTAAATGCATGAAAATAGGTCCTAATTAACAAAGGCCTACTGAGAAAAAATCTAAAACACACAAAAAAACACAACAACTGTTTTTAATTATTTCTGATGTTGAAGATTTATTTGGAATGACAATTTATAATGCAAGTGTATATTTTGAATTTTCTATACATTATGTAAAACTTAGTCAAAAAAAAGAAAAAATAGGACTTTAGCAGCAATGCAATAGTAAATTGAAAGACTTACCCATATAAAGCTTGAGTTTGTGCGCAAAGATGGATCTACAAAATACATTTTTATAATCAGTCTAATTGAAAGGCAACATACAAATTCACAAAGTAAAGATGAACAGATAAGTTTTAGTGTTTTGTCATAGGGCAATGAATACGCAACACAAAAAAGAAAACAGACTAAATCTAATGTTCAGAACACTGCTTTATTTTTTAATTTTTTTTATTATTATTGTGAGAGACGGCGAATAAGCCAAATTAGCCAACTGACATGATAGCAGGGCTTTTCTGCTGGGTGCATCCAAAAAGGCCCAGGTGTCCGGCGAGGTTCGGGCGGGGAGTTACAGACAGAGGAAACGGCTCGCTGCTGCAGCCTTCTCTCGCAGCAGAAGCGATCTGCAGTCGAGTCTGACTGGTTGTTAATACTCGGTTCAATAACTAGTTGAAACCGACATGACTGCCGTTAACAAAAAGACTATATTGTAAATTAAGTATTTTATATTATAATTATTTTCAACCCCTTTTCATACCGTCTTTACGCCGCCTGCAGCGCTTCTCTCTAAATATAACGTTATATCACTGAAAAAGAGCTCGAAAAAAATGAGCTAAGTTAATGTTAGAGGCTCGTAACTGGCGAGTCCCGTGTGGAAGGGCAATTCACACGGTCAGCAACGTTTCAATGTACTGACAAACCGAGGAAAGAATATTTACTTTTATGAAAAATACCTCTCTTTTTTTTTTTAATTGTGATTTTTTTTTTTAAAGGTCTAACTTAACGTTAACGTTACTGTTGTCAACCAGTTGCTGACGCTTAATGATAAACTAGCAGAGGGTGTTAAAGTGTTGGTAATTGACCATTGTAATTGTTACTCACTACGAAAACTGGTATCTAACGTTAGTGGAAATATCGCCTACTTCTAAACAAATATAACACAAATTGCTGAACTTACTTTTCAGTAAATCGGTGTTCGTCTGAGATGAGGCGACTGTTGGCTCAGCTGCTTTCACAGTTTTTGGCGCTCGATACAATTTCTTCTTTTACGGCAGTTTGTCATCCCTCTCAATGATGCAATACTGCCACCATCTGCCCCGGAGTGCCCCGGTTGTCTCAAAACTTGATTATATTGATTTCAGTTTTAGATTCAATCATTTTCAATCAACGTGAGAGAAATGTGTACATTATGAACAATTTAAATCTACTTGATTAAAGCATGTTCACAGCAGAAATGTAAATTAATTGTGTTGGACATACATGCTTAATTTATGTAATTTCAAAGACCTGCCATGTTCATTTTTTTCAGTGTAATGAGTATTGAGTACTGTAAGATTAAACTTGCCCGCTTTAAGCGTTTTAAAAATGATAAACAGTTAGAAATTTAGAAAAGTAATCAAATGTAATCAATTACATTAATAAAGTAACTGAAATAGTTACACTACTTATTACATTTAAAATAGTGTAACATTAAATTTTCCAAAGTAACCTTCCCAACACTAACCGTGTTGCCCAATACCTCCTTGTTTTTCTTGAAAGTCTAGATACAGTTATTTAGAAATATAACTGAACAGTTTACACAATTTAAATCCCACAATTAATTCTCAATATAACAAGGAGTGATCTTTTAACACAGATGATGTCTATCTGGGCAAACGTGAATACACACAAAAGTATGTAAAAACTTACACCCACAATTTCATTCATTCTTGTAAGAATCAAAATGGCACATGAAAATGAGAATAAAAAAATATTATTGCTGCTACATTATTGTGAGCTTTGAAATGAAAAACATCTACAGAGAAGCAACTTTAGACATATAAGAGGTTGTTTCTTTCAAACTTAAATAACTGAACTGAGCAAATAGATTTGCTACATTAATTATAGGGTGAAACAATAAATGCAGTTTGGAGAATTATTGAAATATATGAGCCTACATATTTAATTATAAATGTTTCAATTCTTCCTACAGAACCCCAGCAATAATATTCTATCTTCCATAATGTTTTTTTTTTAAAAAAAATACAAAAACAAAGCATTTATTTTAAATGATCACTAACACAAATTTGTAAAATGTTGAGTTGTTATTTTGTGGACACAATATAATTTTTTCCCTCATGTCATGTCTGGGGCTCCGTAGTTTTGCCATTAGCAATAGCATTCGCATTTAAACTATGCTTTAGACAAAATGAGTGAAAGTTAAAGACTCTTCAAGGCAGACATTGATGTTTGTAAACACTTTACTGGCAGCACTAACATTGTGGGATGTTTGTTTTAAACTAAGAAAAGTGTAGTGTTTTTGCTTAAAATAAATGTAAACTTTTTTTTTCCAGTTATATTGTTATTTGCTTTCACTTGACCAAAATCTCCTAAGTACCTTCTTCTAAAAGAAACCATGACTAGGAATTTAGTCTAAAACAGTGATGAATAACAATCATTTAAGTTTAAGTTTGTCATTTTCCAGAGCATGCTCAAGAACAGGGATGATGTCACGAATCCTGGCCATGAACTTCTGTTTACTCACCACCAGAGGTCACTCACTCACCACATGGACTCTTGCACTACACTAACTTTTGCACATCACCTAAGACTACATTTCCCATAATCCATTGCACTGACGACACAGCTGATTTCACTGATCACTCATCACACATGCTTTATAAGCCTTGAACTTGCTCTCTGTGATCGCCGAGTATTGTTTAGCGTATATCCTAACGATAGCTACTCTACGGAGCGCTCTCAGTAGTTATAGTCTTGCCTTGTTAGTTTTCCCGTGTTTGATATGTGCCCGTGTTTCCTGGATTAACCCTTCGCCTTACCGTTCGGACTCTGTTTGCACCTCGTTTGGATTATTGCTGTGTACCTGGATTATCTCTCTTTGCCTTGCCCCTGTTGGATATTGTTCGCTGATCGTCGACCCACGCTTGCCTTAGGACTACTCTGTGTCTTGCCCTTACCATACCTGTTTGCCGTTGTTTGACCCTGCCTGTTTATTGACTGTGTTTCTTAATAAAGCTCAGCAAATGGATCCGCTTGCCTCTTGTCTCGTCGGCTCCGTAACAGATGACAGGTAAGAGGCTAGTTTATTGCACATTTAGTTTAATTCTTGTGTGACTCTTTTTATCCGGTTTTGTTACTTCATATTAATGTTGACATTGAGCACTATTCATATTTTAATCATTTGCAGTTGTGTGCGAGGGGGCGCTATGTAATACCTCACCTGTATATACCAACAGTGCATTCCTTTTCTTTCACTCAGTAAATCACTCTGTACAGTGTTGCCCAAAACCGCCATGATTTTCTTAGGCAGTCCAGGCAGAATTATTCAGAAATAAAACTGAAAAGTTCTCTGTCATACAATCTTAAACCCACAATTAGCTCTTAGTAAAATAAGGAATGTGATAGATTAATACTATATTTTCTGCATTCACACAGCAGCAGAATGTGTTCTAACACTAACACTTTCCATCATCAGGTAATTATAATTGTTTTAAGAACACATGTATATGTAATTTCAAAGAAGTGAACAATTACAAACATCTCACTATTTATTTGAGCATTGACTTATGCTGGGTACACACTAAAATATTTTTCAAATCTTATAAGCTCTTCAAAATGTGAGAGACCACAAACATGAGGACAAAACAAATCCTAGATTTAATCCTATAGTGTGTGGTGTGCTGCGATGTGACAAAGACAGCACACCACACAATAACAGATTTTCAACCAGAATCCTGACTGTGAACACGGGAAATCTCACAAAATCTCTGGAGACTTGAGAATAAACAAGATTTTTTTTTTATTGCAATTTTAGAACAAAGAACATACAAGGGCAATAACATATAAATTACATCAAATACAATAATAGACAAAAAACAATAAAAAGTAAATAAAAATAAAAAAAGGAAAAGCAATAAGAAAATTACATTTCCTTATAGTCCAGGTGATATGTGAATTTTTTTTTTTTTCACTTTTTCATAAAAGCATGAAATTTGGTACACTTGAAAAGTTTGTGTCCCTAAACCTTTTCAGAAATGGAGCCATTGCAAAAACACCTTGTGGTTGCCATGGCGACCATTTTACTTTCTGCCATAACCAAATTATGTATTTTGTGTCATATCTCCTGAACCAAACATGATAACACAGAAAAGGTGATGTCTACCCCTATGTTTTGATGGTCAAGGATTACAATGATACCATATACAACAACATAAACTGTTCAAGTGAAGAGTTAATGGTGAAATCAGCAATGAGCATCACAGTATCACAGCATTTACAAAAGTCCATATTATGGCTATTCATTTTTTCTTTCTTTGATAATTAACTAATATTTTATTCAATAATACATTAAAATATTTTTTTTCAAGAATACTATCATATATTTTAAAAAATCATCTCAGGTAAGTGTATTTCCAATACATTCTTGTTCTCTCTCAACAACGCTCTACCATCACACCTAGACGGCAATGCAGTCAGGTGAACAGTTAATGGTTAATTTAGCAACTTTATGAGAAGGATTACAATGAAATTTCAGAAGATGCAGAATTAAATTTCAAACATATTTCATGTAAATGTAATTTACAATCACTCTCTGGGGCCAGAGTTGTGTATTATGTTGTCCACAAGGGGAAAGCCAGAGTCCTACATGCGGGCGAGTACACGCAGGTGAACCGCTAATATTTCAAATCAAATCAAATCACTTTTATTGTCACATCACCACAGCACGAGTGCCTTGGTGAGTGAAATTCTTGAGAGCGTGCTCCAGACAGTGCAAAAAAACAGAACAATTTACATATAGACAGTACATATTTACAGACTGTACAGAAGACAATGTGCAAAATACACATACACATACTCAATACACACAGTGTACTTATAAAGACATACTTAGTTACCAATACACCGTATGTACACATTCTACATTATGTACACATCTATACATAGTAATATGTGAAGGTGCAACAGATTATACATACATTTACAACAGATTAGTTGTGCAATAGATAGTTGTGCAAAGGTGCAACAGATTATACATATGCAATGTTGTGGATGTGCATTGTATGGTATCCAGTGATAGCAGATAGGTTGTATTATTGCAGTGTGTGCGTGTAGTCCAGTAGAACGGCGGTAAAGTGCAGTGCATGGCATGATGTGTGAGTGTGATGTAAGGTGTATTAGTTCTGACTGTTCATTAGCCTGAGGGAAAAAGCTGTCCCTCAGTCGGCTAGTGCGGGATCGGATGCTGCAAGACGTCTCCCTGAGGGCAGCAGAGAGAGCAGTCTGTGGGATGGATGGCTGGAGTCCTTGATGATCCTCCTGGCTTTCCTTATACACCGCCTGGTGTAGATATCCTGGAGGGAGGGAAGCTCACCTCCAACAATGTGGCGGGCAGTTCGCACGACCCTTTGCAGAGCTTTGCGGTTGCCAGCGGTGCTGTTTCCAAACCAGGCGGTGATGCAGCCGGTCAGGATGCTCTCCACAGTGCAGGTGTAGAAGGATCTGAGGATGCTGGGGCTCATTCCAAACTTCCTCAGCCATCTCAGGAAGAAGAGGCGCTGATGTGCCTTCTTCAGCACTGCGTCTGTGTGAGCAGACCATGTGAGATCCTCGGTGATGTGAACGCCGAGGAACTTAAAGCTGTTTACCTGCTCCACAGGTGTCTTGTCGATGGAGATGGGTGTGTGTTCTCTGCTCTGTCTCCTGAAATCCACCACCAGCTCCTTGGTCTTGTCGATGTTGAGTGAGAGGTGGTTCTCCTGCACCATTTGAGTACTCACCTCCTCTCTGAGAGGTGGTTCTCGTTGTGTCTGGCAAATTTGACGATGACAGCTGTGTGTTTAGTCGTGTGTGTCAGGGTACAGGAGTGGGCTGAGGACGCACCTGCGGGGCACCAGTGTTGAGGATCAGGGGAGATGAGGTGTTGTTCTCTGACCACCTACTTCTGGCAGGAAGTGTCTCATCGTTGTCGGTGCTTCTCAACCATGGCAGGCACAGTTAAATGCCTATCACCGCATCCTCACATTGTTCTTATTTTGTGGGAGAGAGCAGTGTCAGGGTGAAGGCAGCGTCGTCTGTGGAATTTGACAAATTGTAGTGGGATGAGGCAGGCAGCACAGACAGATGTGGTTGGCTTCTCAAAACAGCTGAAGATGGGTGTCAGAGCAACGGGTGTAGCTGTATTTTTCAGTGGGCACAATGGTGATTTTTTTGTGAGGGAACCACAGACAGAGAGTACAGGGATGTCTGTAAAAACCCCGGCTAGTTGGTAAGGAGTGGCACACGCTGGGATGATCCGGGACGCAGTTCACCCGTTTGAAGGATCGAGTTACTCCGCGACAGAAAGGGAGAGCGACTCACCTCTTCTGGGCGTGGGACCACTCTGTGTGGGCGGGGTGAGCCTCGAAACGAGCATAAAAAGGATCAGGGGAGATGATATTTTCAAACTAAGGTGTACCGATGATATATATACACATTTTTGCCTGATATATTTACAATTTAATTCTGAAATCCAAGTCTCTCTCCTGTATTGATTCACCATAAATGACATTTTCAAATGTAGACAGACATTCACCCTGTAAATTATTTCTTGGAGAATAAAGATATGAAGTGCCACATTTTATTTGCAGGCAAATATTTTTTTTACATCTTTTCCTCTGGAACAGCTGCTCCCCCAACATAGTGGTTAACAGAGATGAAACTGAAAACACTTCAGTGCACAAAACAAGCAGCACAGACCTCCACTTCAGTCTGGACCCACTTTAAAGTATAATCAAACAACAAAAAAAAAAAACTCCACATATTATCTGAGCCACAGACAATCTCAATGACAAACAGCTCTCTATATTGCAAAAAATTAAATAAAAATGGCAGATCTTATCCTTTGCTTGAACTATGCACTGCAAACCTTTTGTCCAACTAACTAGGGTAAATGCTGACCGGAGGCTTCTGTTCACTATTTTTTTTATACCAGAAGGTTTTTCCACAAAAATTAGATCTCTGCTTTTTCACCGTCCAGATTTCTCTTTTCATCATCCTCAGAGGCAACGCTAAAAAGCCGTTCATAGCTTGTGCAGGGCGCACACAGGTACTTTGCAGCAGGAACGAGGGCAGGGAAACGGGCCTGGTTATTTTCCAGTGGACTGTGGTTCCTGGGAATTGTGGGAGAGAGCTATGAAGTGAATACCAAAATATCACTTGATTTTTTTTTTACAGCTTTAGGTAACAGAGCACTAAGTTTTTTTTTTTCAGCAAATGAATAGCGTTTATTATTACTCGTAACACATCGAATGATGATAAATGATTATCTATGAACATTGGAATAATAATTTCGAAAGTGCATTATTAATTAGGGTCGGCCCAAAATGAAATATTCTAAAAAATAATAACCTACATTTGTGCATGTTTGATTGTAGTGACGCGGTCTTGTCTTGCTCCTCCAGACATTCTCCTGATTTCGTCATACATATCCAGCAGTGATCCTGTTCGGGTCCTCTTCTCATCGTCTGTGCATCTGCACTGCCGAGTCATCCAAAACTTTGAGCAACATCGCGAGTGTCAAAGTCTCTTTGTAGCGGGATCAAGATGGTTGCAGAATAAAGTTCTCAAAACACTTGCTGAGTCTGCACTCCTCTGTCTGATGGGTGTCAGAGCAACGGGCCTCGAACTTATATCTCTGGTCATTCAAGCGAGAATGTGATCATATTTTCTTTGCCCCACTATGCCGTCAAAGTAGCAGGAAGCTCGAAATCAGCGGCTAAGCACCTAGCCCTCTTCTGTCGACCAAGCTTGCATCATATAAAAAGGAATTCCATCACAATCTTGTTGAAGGTACCGACATTCCGAGCTCTTTTTTTCCAGTCGACTGAAGCAGTGTTTGAGTCCAATTATTCTCCTTCCCACGGCCACAACATCCGCCACGCTGCCTGAGACAGACAGTCATTTACCGCGAGTTGAGTGTGTGTGCCATGACGGTAGACTTGCCACACCAAACTCCATCATAGCTTTGATGTTACGGGCATTATCATAGCACGTGCACTGTTCTCTTTCTATTTTCCATTTCCCAAACATACCTTCAAATGCGGACGCAATTGCAGCTGCTGTGTGAAACGGAGCATTCCTGTGAGTGTAGGACAGCTTTTTTAAGGGTGAAATCTTCGTCTATCCACTGGGCAGTGACTCAACATGTACAGGACTCAGCTTGATGCATGTCCGTGGTGAAGCTTTGACAAGCGCCGGCGAGGAGCTTTTCAATGTGACTGGCGACAACACTGTGGAGTTCTAAGGCCACGTCAGAAAAATAGCGCCGGCTGCATAGCATACCGCGGCCGGTACATCATTAGCCCTGAACAGCTCCACCACGCTAAACGGCTGTTATCGGCAATAAATTCAATTATTTTGTGTAGGTCTTTTACCTTTGGGTGGTCGCTGCTGTATTTTCGCTTTTCAAAGGACTGAAGGAGGCTCGATGGGTTTTTGCCGGCATTTTTTCTTTCTTACTTTTCAAAAAATCTTGGTGCGCAGGATGACGGCTCTTAAGATGTGTAATCAATTTGTAGGGAGACTGTTGTTTTACGCCTCCTCGCATCACTTGTCTTTACAAATATTGCAAATCAAGTTTGTTTCTGTTTGCAGCGAAAGCCTCCACACAGCGACATGGTAAGTTTAAGTTTTTGGCGCACTCTCACGGTGTCGCGCGCGCACATGAAACACGCCCCCCTATCGGTTAGCCTCATCGGGAAATATTTATCGGCCGAGCGATGATGGTAATTTAAGCTTTTATCGAACCGATGTTGTGCCGATATCATCGTGCATCCCATAAAAAGTATTCGGCTCATCCGGTATAGAGGCCGCAATGTTCACAGTGGCTGGTTTATTCCCTTTAAAACCTGTGATGTTGTTGATGCCCTGCCACATGCTTCTTGGGTTGTTGTTGTTGAATTGTTCTTCAACTTTGTTTTTATACTGTCGTTTGGCTGCTTTGATGGATCTCCTGAGATCGTAACTGGCTTGTTTTCGATCGTCAGTGTTTCCGGATTTAAAGGCAGATGTCCGCGCTGACAAGGCTGATCGAACATCGCTGTTAATCCACGGTTTTTGGTTGGGGTAGATGCGTATTGTTTTGGTCGGAATTACATCCTCTATACACTTCCGTATGAAACGCGTTACAGTATCTGAGTACTCCTCTATGTCGTCATCAGACGCTGCCCGGAACATGTCCCAGTCCTGTAGTATAGTGTCCGATTGGTCCGACCAGCATTGAATTGTCCTGAGGGCGGGTGCTTCTCGTTTCAGTTTCTGCCTATAAGCAGGCAGAAGCAGAACGGAGGAGTGATCCGATTTGCCGAAAGGTGGGCGGGGGAGGGATTTGTAAGCGTCCCGGAAGGGGGAGTAGCAATGGTCCAGTACATGATCACCACGCGTGTTGATGGTGATGTGTTGAAAGTATTTTGGAGCTATTGTTCTGAAGTTGGCTTTATTAAAGTCCCCCGTAATAACAAACGCTGCATCTGGGTGCGCGGTTTCCTGATCACTTATATTCCCGTACAGTTCCCTGAGTGCCTGGTCTGTGTTGGCTTGAGGGGGAATGTAAACAGCCGTGATTATGATCGCTGTAAATTCCCTCGGTAGCCAGAATGGTCGACACAGAAGCGTATGAAATTCCAGATCAGGGGAGCAGAAGGATTTAATAGAGTGTAGATTCCTTTCATCACACCACGAGTTGTTGATATAGAAACAAACGCCCCCACCTCTGCTTTTCCCCGTGAGCTCTTTCGTTCTGTCCGAGCGGTGCACGGAGAAGCCCGTAAGCTCGATGGCTGAGTCTGGAACCATTGCAGACATCCAGGTTTCTGTGAGGCAAATAACGCAGCATTCCCTTGTTTCTCGTTGGTATGAGATACGCGCACGCAGTTCACAGAGTTTATCCAGTGACTGAATATTAGCCAGCAAAATGGTTGGGAGAGGAAGTCGAAAGGCACGGCGTCTCAGTCTAACGAGAACGCCAGCTCTCTTCCCTCTTTTCCGGCTACGTTTCTTTCGTCGTGGTCGTGCGTTCCAGACAAAGGGCTCTGATGCGGTGTCTGTAAACAATCCGCCGGCGTTCAGGAACTCAAAGTCCGGTTTGCGTTGCGCGATGGAAGAACCGATGTTTAAAAGCGTGTCTCTATCGTAGACAGTTATACTAACAACATCTAACACGTAAAACAACAAAAGAAAAAAAAAAAACATATGAAAACCTGCAGAGATTTCTCGGAGCTCGCAACACGGCTGCCATCCTCGGCGCCATCTTGGAACATAAAATTTGATGTAACAGGTGGAATAGTATTTGTGTAGGGTGTGGTGTGGGTGCGGGGTGCGGGCTGGACGGTGACAAGCACGGGCGGGGTTGCGGGTCCAGTAACCAAGACTATTTCGACCCGGTCCAGTACACGATGAGCAATGTAGCCAATCGCGCTGCCACTGATTGACAGCTGTACTGATTATATTAAAGGGGGCTCTCTTTGCTTGCTTTCTGTATTTAATCTATTCACAATTTGAATAAAAGTTTTAATAAATGAGTTTTTTCTACCTCAAGTAGGAGATTTAATGCAGGTGTGGTTCGGGTTGCAGTTTTTATGTCAAATGGGTCGGGTATAGGATTAAATTAGTGTTGCTGTCAGATAACGTGCCGGGTGTTCTGTTAATTACTGCAATTGTGGGAAGATCATTTCACCAGCCAGGAAAGGTGTACAAAAATGCCTCTCTGTGATGTTACCACAAGGCATCACTTACTTACAGATCTCAGGCTTCTGGAGGGGATGTAGATTCGTAAGAGTGAGGAGGAAGTAGCAGGGTGTTGAGCCTGTGGCTGTTCTGTACACAAACATCAATGTCTTGAACTTTATGCGAGCCACAACCGGTAGCCAGTGTAGGGAGATAAAGAGAGGCGTGAAGTGGGCCCTTTTGGGCTCATGGAAGACCAGTCGTGCCACTGCATTCTGAAACATTTGTTGAGGTTTGATTGCGCATGATGGAAGTCCAGCTAGAAGAGCATTGCAATAGTCCAAGCTAGAAATTACAAGGGCCTGGGAAAGAAGATGTTCAGCATGCTCTGTTTGGAAGGGCCTGATCCTCCTGATGTTGTGCAATGCAAACATGCATGATCGAGCTGTCTTTATAATATGGTCCTTGAAGGTTAGTTGGTCACCAAAGAATAATTTTTGATGAACCTAGCAGGATGAGGATATCATGCTGTAGAGTCGTAGTGGCAGGGAAAACAAGAAGCTCAGTCTTTGCCAGGTTGAACTGCAGGTGATGTTCTTTCATCCATGCCGAGATGTTTGTCAGGCAGCCTGAGATCCATGCAGCTACTATTGGATTGTCTGGTTGAAATGAATGATAGAGCTGTGTGTCATCAATGGTAGAATTTGGTAGGAGAAACCGTGTGCTTGTATAATGGGTCTCAGTGATGTAGTGTATATGGTGAAAAACTGATCCCCCGAGGAAATCCTGTGGCCAGTTGATGTTCTTTGGAAACCTTTCCTCCCCAGGAAACCCTGAAAAACCTACCTGTGAGATAGGGTTCAAACCAGTGGAGTGCAGATCTGGTGATGGTAGACAGGACAATCTGATGATTCACAGTATCAAAAGTGGCAGATAGATCCAGCAGAATAATAACTGATGATTTGGAATCGGCTTTCTCTATCTGCAGGGCTACAGTGACCGACAGCAAAGCAGTCTCAGTTGAATGGCCACTGCTGAAACGTGATTGGTTAAAGTTCAGGTAGTCATTCTGTGAAATAAATAATGTAACTGTGTCTATAAAGGTGTGAACCAAATAGTCCATTATATTAGAATAACAAAGGAACAGCATTCCTCGGGAACGTCTTGTAGATTGAAGGATCTCCAGCGGGAAGGTCCTAACAGTATTGTTTCTAGCCCTTGTGTCTTCAGGTATACAATTATATCCCACAGTCAGAACTTTGGGAGAAGCTAGGATTCATACAAGGGTTAAGATTGTTTGAAGGAAGACATGCGAACATCGCTATTGAAGAACTTCTACACTACCATCTTCAATAAATTCTTCTCCCCCAAAAAAATTTTGGTCAAGCATACTTAATTTTTTATATTAGAGAAATCTATTACATTGGTGAGCCACCCAAAAGACTGCTCAGCAAAAATACAGTAACTCACTTACGCATAATGAAAAGCCTATGCTTAAGTGAGTGTGCAGTTGTTCTCTTTCAATTAGATCATATTCATATTTTTTCCTTCAACTTGCACCTCTATAGGTGTGCGTTTGCTTTGCCTCGCTTGCTCAATAAAGTTAAAGTGGATGATAAAGTGTCACTTGCTGTATTTACATCCAGAGATGAGAAATAGGTGAGTGAGGGAAGAGAGGATGACACTACAGGGAAAAGATGGAAGGGTGAAAGGGAGCGTAGGTTTGAATTCGGTTGTGAATTCGGCAGTGAGAGATGCGATGGACTCTGTGCTGATTCCAGCATTGTGCGAACTGCGTGAGGACATACAAGCGACCAATAAGTCTGTTAAAGAGCTAAGAGAGGAGTTTGTGGCCATAGCTACCGAGACGAAGCAGACACGTGACCGCGTTGATTCTGTTCAGGCAGCGGCGCGTGAAGATAAGAGAACAGTCACGGACTTAAAGGATCAGCTGGAGCGACTCACCGAGAAGATGACAGATATGGAGGACAGGTCTAGGAGGAACAACGTTAGACTGGTGGGGCTCCCAGAAGGGATGGAGGGTCCAGATGCAGCTGGTTTCCTCAGAGCTAATCTTTCCAAGTGGATTCCTTCCTTGAGGGGCCGTGACATTGAGATTGATCGGGCGCATCGCGTGTATGACGGAGGGAGGGGCTCCGATCGGCCGCGCACTCTCATCTTCCGTGTACTGAGATGGCATGACAGATCAGATATCCTGAAAGGTGCTCGGCAGGCTTATCCCGTGAAGTGCGCACAGAACAATGTCACACTGCTATATTTTCCTGACTGTAGTCTGGCTACAGCGATCAGGAGAAAGGCATTTGGTCCGGTTTTGAAGAAGATGACAGCGCTTGGTCTCCAGCCCTTCCTCATCTATCCGGCAGTAATTAAGCTACGGCACAAAGGGGAACAGAGAAGCTACGATTCCCCTCAGAAAGCGGAGGATTTTATCAGCTCCATGTCTCAGCAGAAGTCGTATGCCGCAGCTCTGCGGGGGGACGACGGGGGAGCAGCGGCCGCTGTTTCTCCAGTTCGACGGGAGGGGCGTGACGGCCGGGATGGACTTGGCCCTAGCTGCAGAAGGGGATGATGGCAGGATGAACATGGACGCTTGCTAAACCTATTGTTTACGATTTCTTCTCTCCTACTGGGATATTGTCCTTATTTATCCGGTACAACGATCTCTTTGCTGGTAAGACTGACACTCCATTTTTCTTTTTTGGAGGGGACTAATGGAGAGTAGGTTTAATTAATAATAAAAAAAAAAAAAAAAAAAAAAAATATATATATATATATATATACAGTGGGTACGGAAAGTATTCAGACCCCTTAAATTTTTCACTCTTTGTTATATTGCAGCCATTTGCTAAAATCATTTAAGTTCATTTTTTTTCCTCATTAATGTACACACAGCACCCCATATTGACAGAAAAACACAGAATTGTTGACATTTTTGCAGATTTATTAAAAAAGAAAAACTGAAATATCACATGGTCCTAAGTATTCAGACCCTTTGCTGTGACACTCATATATTTAACTCAGGTGCTGTCCATTTCTTCTGATCATCCTTGAGATGGTTCTACACCTTCATTTGAGTCCAGCTGTGTTTGATTATACTGATTGGACTTGATTAGGAAAGCCACACACCTGTCTATATAAGACCTTACAGCTCACAGTGCATGTCAGAGCAAATGAGAATCATGAGGTCAAAGGAACTGCCTGAAGAGCTCAGAGACAGAATTGTGGCAAGGCACAGATCTGGCCAAGGTTACAAAAAAATTTCTGCTGCACTTAAGGTTCCTAAGAGCACAGTGGCCTCCATAATCCTTAAATGGAAGACGTTTGGGACGACCAGAACCCTTCCTAGAGCTGGCCGTCCGGCCAAACTGAGCTATCGGGGGAGAAGAGCCTTGGTGAGAGAGGTAAATAAGAACCCAAAGATCACTGTGGCTGAGCTCCAGAGATGCATTCGGGAGATGGGAGAAAGTTGTAGAAAATCAACCATCACTGCAGCCCTCCACCAGTCGGGGCTTTATGGCAGAGTGGCCCGACGGAAGCCTCTCCTCAGTGCAAGACACATGAAAGCCCGCATGGAGTTTGCTAAAAAACACCTGAAGGATTCTCTGGTCTGATGAGACCAAGATAGAACTTTTTGGCCTTAATTCTAAGCGGTATGTGTGGAGAAAACCAGGCACTGCTCATCACCTGTCCAATACAGTCCCAACAGTGAAGCATGGTGGTGGCAGCATCATGCTGTGGGGGTGTTTTTCAGCTGCAGGGACAGGACGACTGGTTGCAATCGAGGGAAAGATGAATGCGGCCAAGTACAGGGATATCCTGGACGAAAACCTTCTCCAGAGTGCTCAGGACCTCAGACTGGGCCGAAGGTTTACCTTCCAACAAGACAATGACCCTAAGCACACAGCTAAAATAACGAAGGAGTGGCTTCACAACAACTCCGTGACTGTTCTTGAATGGCCCAGCCAGAGCCCTGACTTAAACCCAATTGAGCATCTCTGGAGAGACCTAAAAATGGCTGTCCACCAACGTTTACCATCCAACCTGACAGAACTGGAGAGGATCTGCAAGGAGGAATGGCAGAGGATCCCCAAATCCAGGTGTGAAAAACTTGTTGCATCTTTCCCAAAAAGACTCATGGCTGTATTAAATCAAAAGGGTGCTTCTTCTAAATACTGAGCAAAGGGTCTGAATACTTAGGACCATGTGATATTTCAGTTTTTCTTTTTTAATAAATCTGCAAAAATGTCAACAATTCTGTGTTTTTCTGTCAATATGGGGTGCTGTGTGTACATTAATGAGGAAAAAAAATGAACTTAAATGATTTTAGCAAATGGCTGCAATATAACAAAGAGTGAAAAATTTAAGGGGGTCTGAATACTTTCCGTACCCACTGTATATATATATATTTTTTTTTTTTTTTTTTTTTGGCTGTGTGACCCTTTCGGGAGACATGTCTTGCGTTGGAGTGGATCGGTCACGACCTATCACTATTTTTTTGTTGCTCAGTCAGACCTATGTTCTCGGTAATGTGCGGTCTGAGTTGTTCTTTGTTTATGGTTGTTCACATTTTTATGTTGTTTTTGTTTTTTGCAGCAGACATTTATACTTATCTAGGTTACATTTTTGAATGAATTTGTGAAATGCATTAAGTTTTTTATATCCATATTTTTTATTTTAGGCAAGTCGTGATAATTTGAGAAGGCTAAATTGATCAAACATAAGCTCAACTCACTGTCTGCCGCTGGCCACTTTACTTTAAAAAACAAAAATTGAATTTAATAAACAAAATGTTCCAAATATATTTCTAAATTAACTTAAAGAAACGAAAAGAAATATAACCACTTTTTGACATTAAAATGGCACTGAATCATTTTGTGAATCAATTGATTCAGTTGACTCGGAGTTAAAGATAAACTGATTCACGATATATTGAATGAAATGACAAACACCTTCTCTGTTACTTATATGTGGATGCGCTTTACTCACACACAGTTTCATTAATGTTAAATGAAGCAATCTTACATTCAGCAGTGATTAACTAATTGCCGAAAACACAAACCTTTCTTCCGCAGATTCACAACAAACGCAGGCACGCGGCGCAGCCTTAAGACGTCACGTCATCATATCAAAATAAAAGTCCTGTATAGTGCAAAGTTTAAAAACATTAAATGTGCACGCAGGAAAAAAATAAAAGTGGTGAAATATGCATGTTGTCCACTTAAGTGCTGAAAATAACAGTGAAAGAGTATCTGGAAAACAACAACAGTTTTTAACATTGATAATACGGTCATTCCTGTTACACAGTGACTTCCCAGATAGCAAGCAGACGTTGATTCAACGTAGATTTGTGGTTGTAACGATCAGTATCGGTCGTCAATCAAATTTCGATGTTGAATCAACATTCATTATTTGGTCGGTACATCAGAACGTTATTACGCCGAAAATAAAACATTGATTCAATGTCGAAATCATGTAGTCTTATCAACCGACACAGCCGACGCATCTGATCGAAATCATAACGTCTGATACAGGTTGAAACTTGGTTAGAGGAATCGGAGATCTACAGGCCTGTAACTGTACACGGGTAACTAAAATGCATTTTTATTAATTATTTTATATAGTAGCTAGTTTATCCGTCTGTCACTATTAGTGGAATATGAAAGTTTTAAAAATTATGACTAACAAAACATTTTAACTCGAGCTTTGTCGAATGTTTAATGGCCTATATGTTTTATTCATTTTGTTATTTTTTTCTGCAGACATTTTTTACACAGCTGGCATATATATATATATATAGGCTACCCTATAATTTTTTAAAATGAATTTCTTTTTCCTTATTTTTGTCTAAATATTTTTCTTCATTACGTCTTGTTTGGTTTTATTTCGTATAATTGCACGTTAAAAATAATTTACTTTGTTATGCAGACGCAAAACGTGAAACTGCAGTCTTATTCGCAGCTTTAGGCTATTTATAGCATTTATATAAATATTTGTAAGATATAATCAGCATATTTTCTTAACCTGTTTTGTGTCTTAATTATTAATCCATGAATTAAAACAAGTTTTATAACGACATAATCTTGATCAACAACAACTAATGATAAATGTGGAGCGGCATCGGTCCGTTATCATTTTAAAACTCAAATAGCTTCAGTTTTAAGTTATAACTGCATCTGTCTCGGGTGTAGACTGGCAAATTATTTTATAAACCTTTAAATGTGTTCCAGTAGCCCTACTACTGGCCCATATTCAAATGTTTGTGCGGAGTGTGGAGTGCATGACAGGCGCCCGCCAGTGATCGCTTGCATTTTTTTTCCTGATAATAAAACAACATCAGTTCGAAACTCATAATAGGCCTAACTCATATTAATAAATAATTAAAATGTCTACTTTTTTCACACATTCATAATCATTAGGCGACTTTTGCCTGTGCTTTGTGGCAAACTTTATGCGTGTGCTTGAGCGCGGAATATATTAAGGCTCACTGTGGATTATAAACTTTGGATAAACATGCGATAAATTCCGCTTTTAGAACTGTCAAGTCCGTAACGAGAGATGTCACGTTGACTACATTGATTTTCCCTCTGAAACACAAAAGCGAAAACTGAGATAAAAAAAAATATATATATTTTATTAATAGACAACCTTACATCATTATTGCTTATGGCTTGTGCATTGTAAATCGTATACAAAATAGCCTATGTTGTCTCCCCAAAAACTGTCTTTTTTGTCATGTCCATCTAAAATATAAAACACGTTTATAGACTAATACTTTTTTGAAGTCTGGACTTTATTTTCAGGAATTTAGAAAAATATAAAGAGATGGTTCAACACAGGTCTAATGAATATCCTATTTCTATGAGAATTTATGTGTTGACTGCGAATGTCACGTCAATAACGCTGGGATTGCTCTAATGTGATGCTGGTCTTTGAAATACCAGTACTTGCTTTTTTTGTCCAAAGTTGTGATGCTAGTTTTTGAAACACTGCAAAAAAAACAAATCCACAATTTCAAAACTGTTTTTGTGAACGTTCATAAAATATTGTGCTTCACATTTTCATTCATTTTACTGTTTATTTATTGATTTATTATTATTATTTTTGAATAAAGAATCGAGTTAGGTGTATCTGGCCCCTTAACTGCCCAAGTTTCTCTTGTGGCCCCTTAGGGAAATTAATTGCCCACCCCTGGTCTACATGCAAGCAGGCTTTCTAATGAAATAAGGTGGTTGAGTGTTCATTAAAAAAATAAAAAATAAAAGTGCTGCTTTATCCGACTATAACGTGCAGGGTGTCATAGAGCTACATTTAGATTTAAGTTATTTATGTAATGTTCTAAGTTTATATGATTGTTTGTGTAAATTCTGCGTGACTGTGACGTGATTTAATGCGTGCACGCGGAACATTCGAGCTGCAATCAACAGGCGCGTTCGACTTGAAGCAGCGCTGAGCAGAATGATCACCGTATGACATCAAAGTACCGCGAGAGCGATATGAAAGCAGTCGGATTCGAATCGCTCTCGCGGTACTTTGATGTCATAAGCTGCTTCAAGTCGAACGCGCCTAAAACTGGAGCGGTGGGAGTTGTCATGGAAACGGAGCGGCAACACAAGACTGACAAGCAGGAAGCTCCGTTTCTCGCTGCTGTTTTTACTGTTTTCGGTAAGTTTAGTCACTAAAATCTCGCAAATATTAAATACAGCTATTCCTGACACCTCTCTTGCTTGTATTTGACTCGCTTCTGGTGAAATTAGTTCATAGAAATGGTTTAGTGTCTTCGAACAAGTCCGTTAGCATCTTAGCCATTTTCAGAGGATGTAAAGTTAGGCTAACTCCATAGACTGAGCTCTTTTTGAAAGTTTGGGATTTGAATCACATCTTTATGTGTAGATGAGAGGTTTTGACAGTTCTGTAAAAGTTTTGCTGGTAAATTTTCAGTGGGTGATTGGAAATAGGCTCATTTATTTAACCTAAACATAACTCAGACCTGCCAACCTGTACGCATTTTGCGTAGCGGGCACGCATTTTGACCTCAAAGTACGCAGGTACGATTTGTCACTTTAAACTACGCAAAAACCTGGTGACGCCTTTGTGCACGCACAGTAGCCTACTTAAATCAAGCAACAGCAATGAAAGAGGACTTCGACCAATCAGAGCACTGGGTTCATTCCCCATCTAACATGTGGGATGATTGACAAATGCTTAGACCTATCATTAAAAAGAGACTGCAAATAGACAGCAAAACTTTTTCGCGCCTTTTTACTCCCGCCGTCTGATTTCTTAAAAGAGGACAGTACACACGGTACTTACAACTAAGTTAAACGGGTTGTGGTGGATGTGGAAAGTTAAAATATTGAGTTGAGTTAACTTAATCCGCTGGAGTCGACGTGATCGTATTGATATTCTATACAAACTGTGAATAAAATAAAAGCACACATTCATATTCAGCCAGATCTGCTGTGGTTTATTTGTGTTCATATAGCTGCACTCACTGAACAGCTTCCTAATATTAGGGCTTTTAAAAGCCAAGTGTGCGTACTTGGATAAATACTGATATATTTGCACTAGAACTTCGCCCGTGTCTAATAAACCTTTACAAAAGTCTTACCTGAACATTCATATCTGCGTTCGCGCAGCTGCTGACAGAGCAGACAGTTAACATGTTTGGGTAACAGCTTCACAAACAGTCTTTTCAACTACACAGTATTATTTCTGTATTACAGTCATTCATATTATCACAGAAATACTGGGATCAAAGTTAATAGTTCAGATATAAACACTGATGTTTATGGTAGCGATCAAAATAGACCTTTTGAAAGTTAACTGGCGCTTCAAATAACGTTTGTGTCGATTGCATTGTTTCGCCGCTAGGTGGTGACAAGTGACTTAAATGTATTTGTGATTGAATCAAGAGATTCGTTCAAAAACGCTGATTCATCCAGTAAAGAAACAAGTGAAGTATTTATGAGGGAGACATTAAATCATTCATTCAAACCACTTTTTCATAATTTTAATATTAACTAAATATATTATAAATGTAATGTTTAATAATTCGTTCAAATTAAACACTTTTTTAAATAGACTGCAGCAATAATATTTTGTCACACATTATTTTGTTTCGTGGGAGAATCGTGATCTCTGTTTGAGACAAAAAAAAATATCCAGAATCGTGCAGCTGTAGTATGTGACTGAGTGCAGACCTTTGGGAAATATTTAACATGAATAACATTATCCTAACACTACATATGATATATATACTACATATGATATATGCCGCCCCCCCCCCATGTGGCTAGTAAGTTAACCTCAAACATACATGTTCAAAATTCAGTAAAATATTTTGTGTTTTTGAAAATAAGTCTCTTATGCTCACCAAGGCTGAATTTATTAAATTCAGATAAAAAAACAGTAAAAACAGTAATGTGAAATATTATTACAATTTAAAATAGCTGTTTTCTGTGTGAATATATTGTAAACTGTAATTTATTTCTGTGATCAGAGCTGTATTTCCAGCATCATTACTCCAGTCTTCAGTGTCACATGATCCTTCAGAAATTATTCTAATATGCTGATTTGCTGCTCTAGAAACATTTCTGATTATTATCAATGTTGAAAACAGTTGTGCTGCAGAATATTTTTGTGTGATTTTTGATCAATTTAATGTATCCTTGCTGAATAAAAATAAACAAACAAGCAAACTTTACACTGTTAAAACATTCACACAAAAATACTCAGCACAGCTTTTTTTTTACATTCATATTTGGGTCATTCTACAGAAACATCCACTTTTGGTATGGCAAGATGTCTTAAAATGTATTTCTTTTTTAACATTTAAACTTAGACCACATTATTAGATTACCTTTTGACTTTATGAATACACATAAATGACAGCTTAATTATTTTTATATTTTTGTGCATTTATTTAAAGACCACATGTAACTTTTTTTTTTCACTGGTGTTACCTTCTTTGTCAATTTTAGGTTTTTAAGAAATATTATTTCTCGATTTATTTCAGCACATGTAGTCTCAGAGTTACAGAAAAACAATGATAATGCAACAAATAAGGAGATTGTTTTATTTATTTTAATCAGATTTGTTAAAAGTGTGATTGAATGATGTTAGTACTAGGGATGTCAATTTTCAATCATTTCCATAATCGATCGCCGTTTAAATTAACGATCAATTAATCGATTAATCGTTAACCATAACCACTGCAAAATGCGTCTATTGCAGTGGCATATAGTCACCGGCATGACAGGATGTGCAAATGCCACTCAAAACGCCAGCTTCCTCACCCGAATGAAAAGGGTTTTTAGTCTAAATAAAAGGCTAGTGGCAGGATGGTAAAATGAATGGATGTGATTACGATCATTTGATAAAAGGAAGAGAGCGCGCCGGAGTTACGCACGGGATCATTATACTTTATGTGCTGTTTCATATACTGTCACGGAGACCGCTGAATGCGCCTTTTTAAATGGTTTCATGGTGCTCGTTTTTTATTTTTAAAACATCATAGCAATGTTTGCAATTGACATTATCCGGATTTAAAATAAAATGATCCCAAACGTAAGTCCGGCGCGTGGGGCTGTGACGCGCGGTCAGTGATCCGCTTCCAGAACCACCGGCGTTGCTACAAACACACTGTTACCCATTTGAAACATTTTAATGTGAGTATTATGACACAAGTGAGGTACAAAGCTTTGTTAATAAGAGAAATAATTGGTTAGCAGGCAAATGTTACATCGCGACCATGCTTTTTGATTCATGCCGAGCGCATACATTTAAATCAAGTCATATGCGGCTTTGTGTTCTGTTTTTCCGGATGGTCACGAATTTAATAATATTTATTGTTTCTTTTCCCAAATCCTCACCGTCTCACCCTCTAGATTCGCAGGTTTATTTTATTGTTGTTCACTTTTAATCACTGTTTTCGCATCTATTACTGTGGTAAACGTGTGGGAGGGAGGAAATGAAAGATTTTGTGGCCATGAATTAAGAATTCGTTACTATGTAATTGTTCCCGCATTTAAGTTAAATCATGGGTTTTCAAACTGTGGGTCGCACAAAGCCACTTGGCGGCAGCTAAATGACATGCACACAACACACACACACACAGTTCCTAGGGCTGGACGATATACAAAGATTAATTACGAATTGCGATATTGCTCAGTGCGATTTTCGAATCGAAAAGGCCGGGATTTAAAACATGCGTTGCGTGTTTTGAAGTGCGGACGCGCACGAGTTGTAATAACAGTGAGGGTCTCAGAGCGACGGTTCATTATTAAAATGCTCGGTCTGCATTATTAATGAGAAGAAACTCTCTCACTTCACTGCGCTGTGTTCTGCATGAGATTGCATACACCGGAAAATTCAAATGTTGTGAAAACTGTATCAGGTAGGCTGTTCATTAATTTCTATCGTCTGTTTGAACTCTGCACTGTATCTTTCCGAGAGATGTAAAGAGTTTGTTGTTTTCGTTCCTTCATATGCATTTAATCCATAAACTGTCCGTAAAAAGCATTTCACATGTACGGGTTGAGCGGGGCACACATGCGGGGTTAATTGTAACACTATACAAACATTTCCACATGCTAGCATAACAGAATTTACAAAATGTCCTATTATTTCCTTGCCATATCATCACTATATAGAGAAAAAAATGTAAAAAAATCTTTTGAAGATATAGCTGAACATTTATTTAACCATTGCAAAAGTAAATTTCTGGCTGAAGTAAATTTGTCTTCTCGGTTTTTAGTGTTTATTTAAAATGAGACGCATATGTTTATTATTTTTACAATTATTTCAAAATTATTTTAATCTCTAAACTGTTTGAGAATTCTGCTTCGCTTCTTATGCTTTGCTAAAATAAAATAATAAAGTGTTGGGTTGTGAGGGCACTTTTTTTTTTTATAGCACTCGCAGCAGATTACAGTTCATAGCCGCACCGGAGTGAGCGCGTTTCCAGGTTTTATGGACATATTTCTAGACTCATTAACGTCTGTAAATTAAGAAATTAAAACGTAAATATTAGTAGTGAATGTTTACAGTGGTACTAGCCTATAAAATAAAATGGTTATTTTTCTTAAATACTTAATTTCTGCAATATTATGCTTTTAATTATGATTAAGCTTATAGTAATGTCAATTGTTTTTTTATCTCAAATATTTTGGTGGGTCTTGAAATAGATTATACTTGTCTAGGTGGGTCGTGGAATGGAAAAGTTTGGGAACCCCTGTTCTAGGGAACAAATTAATGAAACATGGACAGCTGCCACAAATTAATATGTCGTAGGAACGAATTAACAAGTTGAATGAATGAATAGACTGTATCTGTCCTGCTCGCGTGCGCAGCCCTGTCAATGCGAAGTGCCCGATATGCAATAATTATCTAGAGAAATTATGATTGAACATGACTTATTACTACATTTCAATACAAAATAACTTTGTACTGTATCTCTTTTAATGTACTTTGAAAGTTTGGATCATATTAAAAGCTAGTTTGTACATTAGTAAATTATTTTCTTGTAAGATCCAGCCCTTCACCATCACTCACAGCCATTTGCACGTGTTTTGCGCACGAGCCGCACGCACCCCAAAATGAAACTGCTTAATCGACCATCGATAGCTTTTATCGATTACATTCTCCAATAAAAGACCTTCTCGGGTTGTTAGAATCGACAATTATTCGATCGTCGATTAATCGTTGACATCCCTGAAGTTCCAAAGCAAAATCACTAGCAACATTAATTCTTTCCACCCAATTCCTTTCGTAATAATCATTACTAGATTAATAATCACAATATAGCTATTTTTTATTTTATCTTTGTTGTTATTAATATGAACCAATGCAAAAAAAAAAAAATATATATATATATATACAGTATATACATATATATATTAGGGGTGGGAATCTTTAGTCACCTCACGATCCGATCCCGATTCTGTGAGTCACGATCCGATATCTACTTTTTTTTCCCCCTTATTATTTAATTAGTTTACCGACTTGAGAATCTTAAAATCCTTACATTTACATATACAATAAGTAATTAAGTACATTTAAAATAATTACAAATAGTTTTTTTTTTTAAAACAGTTGTATGTTAAGAATTTTAAAGTAATATAACGTCAAAACAAAGAGGATCATAGAAACATACAAACAACAAACAGAGTGCTTTCAGTATTTAAGATTATCTGAACGTTTTCCATTCAAGAACTGTGAGTGATTTTTCTTCATCTATAGGGGAGAGTGGGGACAGTTGCAACACTTTTTGCATTTCCTTTATATATATTAGTGCTGTCAAAGTTAATGCGTTAACGCGTTAATGCAAATTAATTTTAACAGCACTAATTTTTTTAACGCGCGATTAACGCAGCGCGTATTTTTTGTTTGACCCGTGGCTCAACCCGTAGTTGGAGAAATGGAGATGCACAGTGTTGCCAACTTAGCAACAGTGCAGACCCCTTTAGCGACACTTTTCCCTTCAAAAAACCGTCCAAACTTAACTTAGTTTCTGAGAATCGCCGGTACGGCCGCGTGAGGTCTTGCTCTCCCAGCGCGCGCACACACCTCTCTCTCTCTCTGTGCGTCTGCTCAGTTTCAGTTCAGCGAGTGGCAGAGAGGAGCAGCGCTTTAATTCAGTTAAACACAGTCTGTTACACAGATATTATGTTGCTTCTCTAATTTTACATGCAAGTATAGCCGAAATAACAGCACAGCTACTGTCTTTATCTTATGTGTATTTGATTTCATCAGACGACGGTGCGATTATCAGGATTTTTGTGCAGATTAACATCTTGAAAGGGAGAGCTGGTTATGTCTTAATGGATCGCGTTTCAGTCACTATTTCATATTCATTCCGTTGTCTGACAACAGAAACAGTGAAATATATCAATGAAAACAGTTTTATTGAGAATTTAGCTTCATCAAAATACAGTATGTGGGCACAGAGAGGCACATTTGTTTGTATTACATTTGTTTGTATTACAAACAAATGTAATAATATATGTACATTTTGCATTTTCAGAAGAAGAGCTGCCCTGTGTGCAAAAATGTAAACAGGTTTGTGTCAGTACATTGCTCAGTGCAAAGAAAGAGAAGTAATGGGAACCTGGTATTTCTTTTTTCATGTGTCTAATAGACACAAACAAGTTCTTTGAAAAACAGCCATGTCTACTCTTCATGCTCTATGTTGACTATGGTTTCAATTAGGGATGCACGATATGAAAAATTTGAACCGATACCGATAACCGATAATTAAGTCCTTCTCATGGCCGATTCCGATACCGCTAAATTCATATTTTTATATTATATATATAATTATTATAATTATATTATAATTTTCAAATAATCTGCAGTTTGTGCACCCAGGAGAATACAAAATCTTTAAGATGCACAGATGAAACTAATATTTTAGTAGCTCTGGCCTAACTATAATAGCAAACATCATATTTTTTTGTGTAAGGCACCACAATACTTAGTAACAGAAATGGTTTAACAGAACTATGGCTTATCTGTTTTGCAAAGAGCTTGATTGACAGGCGATCTAACCAATCAGAATGCAGAGATTATGCGCCGCCGCTGCTATCCGCCATCTTGCCCGACAGCTACGGCCTGTCTCCATAGAAATCTATGTTAAAACGGGGTAAAAAAGATGACTGAATTAAAACTTTTTCAATAACTCAATATAAAAATGTGCTGAGGGTTAAGCTGTGCTGTTGATGGCTGCCACGGTAACGGTAACCTACTCCAACCCTAAACCTACCCCTTACAGTAATGCAGATGCATTAAATATTGTTGTTCAGCATGAGAAAAAGGACGAAATATTGATGTGCGCATGCGCAGTAAGCCCCGGTAGGAAAATCTGATGGGTAGGATAAAATGTCAGGACACCGGCGCTGTACGCATGGCTTGCAGCGCTAAAGTTAAATGCTGAGTGTGAAATAATAAAATAATGTTAAAATGTGTGCTCTTATCATTCTGTGGACAAAATCCCGTGAATTTAGCCCCGATCAGGAGCTTTATATGCACATGTGTGCTCATCTGTTTACAATGCAGCTATAACCTCGGGTCGCTTCATGCCATCTTCCACTCATTAAACTATGACAGATACTTTACTGCAAAAAGACCATCACTGCGACACTGTAAAGTGATGAAACTACGGCGCTATGTGCTTTTTAAAACCATTTTCATAGGTTTCACGTTATATTGTCGGCTTGGAAAATATGTAAATACGCATGACCAGTAGCTGCAGCTGTATCTCTTCTAGCCTAAACCACAAATCAGACAGAAGAGCAGATTAACTTCTGTGGACTTAAACTTGAAAAATGGTGTGTTCCGCGGTTGAAATAAAACACTTTCTGATGTTTATTCATGTTCATTTCGTGCTTTAGGTAAATATGAAAAGACGATCGGTTCACGTGTTTGAGGCAATACAGTAATCTGTCACGACACATTAAAGAGCCACAAAACTGTATTTATTGTTTGAATTTCTTTAAAAATGACAGTTTAAAAGCTGAGGGCCCTGAGACCTTGTTTCATACCAGAAGTAACCTGCTCTGTCTTCTCTGTCGGTGTTTTGTCAGTTTCCTCTTTGCTCTGCGATGTATTTTTCACTGCTTGAGACCATGTGTAGTGTGAGAGCGCATTGTATGTCGGGCATAGCAACAGTAACTAAGGTTGGGCGGGTTTTGCGAACGGTCAACTCATTAACAACAAATTTATATTCAAGTATTTCATGCATAAAGAAATGCATCTATTCAACATTTATAGTGCATGAGGATGAGGAAGTTATATAGGGACTTTAAGCAACAGCTGCGAATGCAGGCAAAGCAGCTGTTCTCCCGTAGTAGACGGTTACAGTAGAACGCCACGAAGTAGCAGTTGAAGTCGCGAACGCGCAATATGACGTTGGAATACCATTGCCGCTCCAACAGTGGAGGCTGCTTAAAGTCCCTTAATACAGCTTCGCCGCGATGACGACCTTTCAAGTGAGATATAAGATTTGTTGTGTTAAAACTTGATGCCTTTTTTCCTCCTCTCAGAATCCTTGCTGAACATACGTTGCAAATAGCAATGGCATTGTCCTCCTCTGCCACAGAGAAAAACTTCCAGACAGGCGAAGACATGTTCACAGATGATGACGTAATGAGCGCGACACAAGCTGAGAGTCACTGCAGTTTAAAACTGCAGTCACTTGCACTCGGAAAGCGGATGAATCTCAGATAAATCAGACTGACTGATTGATTGATTTACCAGCAAGCTACTTTATCGGATCTAGTTATCGGATTTCATTTATTTATCGGAGCAATAAAAATGACGTCATTTTCACCCATATCGGTCGATAATTTATCTGTCTGATAAATATCGTGCATCCCTAAAAAATACTATGGTAGTCAATTGGGGGGGGGGGGGGGCGACGATATCTGTTTGGTTCCTGACATTCTTCCAAATATCTTCCTTTGTGTTCAGCAGAACAAAGAAATTTATACAGGTTTGGGAAAACCTGAGGGTGAGTAAATGACAGAATTTTCATTTTTGGGTGAACGATCCCTTTTGCTTAAAATACAAAAAACAGGGCTCGACAATAAGGACTGCCGATGGCCCGGGGCCAGTGTGAAGGATGCTCGGGACAGTAGACGATTTGTCACTGCAGCGTCGTCACAAAAGTTTATCATTTGCATGTGTTTTTAAGCCTTGTTAATTTAAAACTTCAAGCGATTAAAAAGCATGCAACAGGACAACGTCATAAATTAGATTCTGGCACCACTCCTCCGAAGAAAGCCTAACCAACAAGCCTCTTTCACAGAACAGCTTGCAACATTGAGACAGAAGAACACTTTTACACAAAGTATTTTTCCCAAATTTGGGGCAAGTAATCAAGACTGATGGTCATAGAGATGGCCATCACATGGGTTCCACGCTGGAAAACCACGAGCTACAGACTCTCTTGGGCGGGTCTCCCCACACATAGAAGACAAAGAACCCGACTGAAATTCCTTGGTTCACAAAGACTGTCTGCTTCCATATGCACCTAAAATCAACTTAAAAGACTTTCATTTTAATTTTTAATGAAACTAATAATTTCTATGCATAACTGCATATTATGTACCGTATGTAACCCACACATTTGACTATCCTTGTTTTAATCACTCATTGTGTATGTCTTGCTTTTAATAAATATAGAATAGCTTAAGCCTTAAGGGTTAATATTCATGTTTGGTATGTAGGAGTTTGAAAATTCATACTTTAAATGTTTCTTCCAATCAATTCTTTGTCAAATGTATCATTGTCTTGTTGATTTATTGATTGGGTGGAGGAACAGAGCAACACCCCTAGCTAAGATCATTTCTAATTGGTCAAGACGACCAGATGGGATGTGTCTAAAAGCCGAGTTTAAAAACTCAGGACACCTCCTTTTCTCTTCCTCTTAGTCGCTTCTGCTCTTCTGAACTTTTAGCCATGCTTTTTGTCATCACTTTCTGCGTTCTTTGAGCTCCATTACAGCGTGCTTCGGCCTGCACGCCAGCTAACACCATGATGAGAAGAAATACCACCTAGTCTCTTTACATCCGTATATTCTTTTACTTTAGTTTCTTTTCTTTCCGTTGAGTGTCGTGTTCAAAAGTTAAGTTTGCCACAAAGTCCAGCTCCGACTGCACCCACTTCACTGGCCGCGTTCTGAGGTCCTGCGCCGATCAGCTTGCTGGTTTGTTTACTTCTATCTTTAATGAGTCCCTTGCTACCTCTGTGATTCCCACCTCATTTAAGAAATCTGTCATCATCCCTGTGCCTAAGAACAGTAAAGCCTCTTGCCTGAATGACTATCGTCCAGTTGCCCTCACATCAACAGTCATGAAGGTTTTTGAGAGACTTTTAAAGAAACACATATGCTCCTCCATCCCTGCTACTTTGGACCCTCTCCAGTTTGCCTATCGCCCAAATAGGTCTACTGATGATGCCATCTCTCAGGTACTGCACTCCTCCCTCACACATATTGACAGCAAAAATGGCAACTATGTCAGACTGCTATTCATTGACTATAGCTCAGCTTTCTACACTATAGTCCCCACCAAGCTAGCTGTCAAACTCTCAGACCTCGGCCTAAACACTTAACTCTGTGACTGGATTCAAGACTTCCTCACCGGCAGACCACAAGTGGTGAAAATGGGCCAGTTCACCTCCAACTCCATCACCCTGAACGTAGGAGCCCCGCAGGGCTGTGTCCAGAGTCCCCTGCTCTACTCTCTCTACACACACGACTGTGTTTCCTCTCACAGATCCACTTCTATTGTTAAATTTGCTGACGATACTGTGGTTCTGGGCCTCATTTCCAACAATGATGAGACCGTATACTTGGGTGAGGTAGAGAGACTAACATCATGATGCCAGGACAACTGTCTCTCTCTGAACGTGAGCAAAACTAAAGAGCTGATTGTAGACTTCAGGAAGAGACAGCAGTGGCCCTACACTCCTCTTATGATCAGCGGGACCCCTGTGGAGAGGGTGAGCAGCTTCAAGTACCTCGGTGTAAACATCTCCGAGGACCTGACTTGGACTGCACACATTTAAACACAGGTTAAGAAAGCCAGGCAAAGACTGTACCATCTGCGACAGCTGAGGAAATTCAGGGTCTCACCAGCAATCCTGAAAACTTTCTATTCAGAGGCCATAGAAAGTGTATTGACTCAGTGCATCTCAGTGTGGTACAGTAATGCCACAAAACAGGACTGCAAAGCTCTGCAGAGTCGTGCGCTTAGCTGAGCGCATCTCTGGGTCTGCCCTCCCCTCTCTGCAGGACATCTACCTCAAACGCTGCAAAAGCAGAGCTGCAAAAATAATCAAGGACTCAAATCACCCCGGTAACCGTCTTTTCATCACACTGCCATCTGGCAAGCGCTTCAGGAGCATGATGGCAAAAACTGAGAGACTGAGGAGGAGCTTCTTCCCTCAGACCATCAGGCTCCTAAACTCAGTCTCATAACATCTACAGGACTCAATTTAATAAACTGTAAAAACATTCATTATTCTCCATCATCCGCATTGCTGCTATGTGTACATACCCGGTACAACCTGTTTGCACATTCCTCTTGCACATCCCTGTTTATATTAATATTTATTAAATCCACAGTAGACTGTATTGCACATTTTATTTCATTGCACATTTTACTCCTTATTTTATTTTATTCTTCTGTTTTATCTTACTCTTACCTATATTTATATATATTCTCTTGTGTTATGTTTCATTTTTGATTTTATTTCTTTGCACTGTCCATTGAGCGGACCCGTCCTGACCTACATTTCACTACTGATTATACCCTGTATGATTGTGTATGTGACGAATAATAAAGAACCTTGAACCTTCAAACTTCAACTAGCAACGGACTCAGACCATTCGTCAGCCAACGCCCAAGACGTCACTACGAAAAGACCACTGAACTGTCAGCCAACCAGCAACCTGGGAAAACCCTTTTTCTGCAACGATGACAACAAAAGGGAATCCCCTTAGGCAAGGCAAGCAAGTAACTTCCAGTTTTACTGAATTGGTGCATTTAATACAAATTTTGGCCTCATTGAGAAACTCAATGCGAGGGTTAAATAAGTGATTGATGGTTGTTCAGGTCTATGCAATTGCACACATTGCTATAAACGTGGGACATCACATTTTCATTCTCTTAACTCATCCTTTCCTTACTTTCTCTCTTTCTGCAACGTGTGAATGTGTGTGTTCATGTGTTAGATTAGTTTACATGTCTTAGATTTATCAAATAAAGCCTTGTTTATATTGAAAAGAGAAGTATCTCTAATCATTAATGATTCCCTTTGAGCTAAATTGACCTGTTTCCCTTTAAATTATATATTAATATTACATTTTTATGTTACACTTTGCACTAGGGATGTTCATTTCGGTTATTTTTCCTAACCGACAACCGACGCTCGTTAACCGATTATTAACCATTAACCGACAAGATTATTTTAAATTAGAACTGAATTAAATTAGAAAGAATAAGTGTCTGTGACCCGTTAAAAATACTAACATTTTTTTTCCGGGGATTAATTTTACAAAAATCAGCAAACAACAGAGCATGAGGATTCACATGATCATATCACATCACGCACCTGCAAAACATAATAAAGCTAGGCGCTATATGTATATTTTATAACGAATAAATAGAACTATACGAGAAATATATTTTCACTTAAATAATAATTTAAGAAAACGAAAGAAAAACTGTGCAACAAGTAGTCTATGCAGATTTTCGGTTCATTTTTGTGCTGCGTGAAAGGAAACCAGACGGCAGAAATCGGCATCCTATTTTTTAGGCTTATTTTACAAAAGTGCAAAGATTAGTTTTTATTGTGAATGTACACAAATAAAAGCAAACTTTTTACAATTCCGATTATCTTCATGACTAAAAGGAGTATTTGCTTCCACTGTTAGAAGGGGGAAATAATCAAGTTATTGCTCCAGCGCCGCATGCGCGCAGCCGCGCACACAGTTAAGCATTCTACCTTCACAATGCATATTTATTTTCTGAGGTGGTACTTGATATAAAAAGTTTGAGAACCACTGTTTTAAAGGAATGGTATAAAACGAAAAACTGCTTTTTAAGAACTTTTCAGTGAACCATTTCTTCTTTCCCCTTGTAGATTCATCAAGGATCCAGCTGTTTATTGGCAATTTGGTAAGGAATTGTTCATCTGCTACATTGCACTGTCACTTCTGGAAGAGATTCATTCACCTTTTGTGAAAGGTTTTGATTTTACTTAGTTTAATAAAAATGTACTTGATTTGATTTTACTTGTTTTACTAAATACACTGTATAGTTAGGATTCTGATTAAAACAGTGTAACTGGGGGCTCTGAAAAAACTGCTTGTGAATAATTTAATATTGCAAACTTTCATCTGAATACATTAAATAGGTGTTTAATGAATAGTGTTGTGCACTTTGTTTCCAACCCCACTGTTATTGAACTTAAAGTGAAAATATTGTATGTGATTTGTTTTGCATTCAGTTTTCAGTTAAAGATATTTCACAATATCAAAGTTGATATTTTATGAGTATTTATTTTTGGTGTTTTTGTTATTTATACATAAAGGACAGTACAGAAAGTGCACAAGTGTGAGAGAGAGGAGGACACGGCATCAGAAAGGACCTAGAGCTGGGACTCTTTCAAGGATCACCCAAAGCACAACCACGCTATATGCACAAGGCAGTTGTTCTAACATTTTATCAGAATTTGAAGAAACATTTCTACTTAAAATATTAAATGCATTTCATTCAAGGCAGCGTTTTTCCTGCGTAAAGAATTTCCTCTGGCTGTCGACAAAACTCAGACAGTCCTATCCTTTACCACCGACATGGTTTCTGTTGCAGGTTTCATTCTCAAACTGTTCTACATGTTCTCACTGCACAAATGTACAAATCTCTTGTAATGAGACACATTAGTAAAACATGTTTTCACAGAAACTATAGATTTCCACCAAAATAAAAGATCAACTGGTTTCAGTCAAAAGAAGTACAAGGGTTTCTCTTGCAAGTGCAGCGCAAAATATGCATGTTATGGTACAAACACTGAGTCTTTAATTGTTGTATTTGGATTATACAGGTTTTTAACAATACATCCAAGCACAAACACTACAAGCTGAAGTTTGGGATTATTTTCACATGTTTTATTATACTGTATGTTTCCAAAATAAAACTGCTGTTTTACCATTTTCAGCGTGTGGTAGTTTATTGAAGTTGATTGTAAAGCCATTGCTGCCAGTCATTTGATTTTTAAGCTTTATGTATGTGTACAGTGTTGATCTAAATGCAAACTAGGTTCTAATTGAACGTACAGTTGTGTATTCATTTATGTTGAAAGTACGACGGTGAAACAACGTCACAATATCAACGTTGATTCAATTTGCAAAATCAACACATAATTCAACGTTAATCCAACGTCTACAGAACGACCTTAATTCACCAATGCTGAAGGTAAGATGGTGAAACAACGTTGCGATTTCAACGGTGAAACAACGTCATGATTTCGCGGTGAAACAACGTCACAATATCAACGTTGATCCAATTTGCAAAATCGAAACATAATCCAACGTTGATTCAACCATGGTACCCGACGTTGATTCACCGGTGAATCAACATTGAAATGCCGGCTGGGTACAGTATCTGTTACACAGCCGGTTCTTGATTGAGATGGTACTGTGTGGCGCTGACTAAAGCAGTGAATCACTAGTTTATACAGATTTCAGGAGCTCGTTCTTACTGATGGAGACAAAGCATTCAGATCACCAGCTTTAACACAGTATGCAAAGGATGGGAGCAGTTCTACTTATATATGAATTCATTTTTAGAGGACAGGTAAGGGATGATTGTGTTGAATTAATTATTGTGTAAAGCGCTCTCTGAAACTTAGCAGTAGTTTGAGAGTTGATGTAAATTTGATCATGTTGAACCACGTCAAAATATGGCAGTACAACCTTCACCTTTGTTTTTCAGCATATTCTTTACAGCAGGTCGACTGCTATAGTATTGTTAGAAACAATGTACGCTATTTCTCAAAGAGGAATTGTTAGCAGGAAACACACTATTGGGGTATTGGTATTTGATTGTGGCTTGAAACATGATATTTTTTGCTATATATGATTGGATATGCACAAAAGTCAGATTTGGACTGACAGTCTGAACAAGGCTACAGTCATGACAGTTTGTTTTCTGTCTCTGTATCTAGATAGATGTGTATGTACTTAGATCTATGTATGTAGTATATCGATCTATCTATCTGTCTTGTCTGTCTATCTATCTATTTAGTGTGAGGCCTGTTTATTAGAGATATTTGTGTCATAATTCATTTAGTACTTACCGTAGTATTATTTATATATTAGGTTTTGCACTCTCAGCGACTTAACGAACCTCCGCTCAAGCCATGGGTGATCCTCAGCACCAGTGGCCAAGTATTACCATCATTATATCCACAGATCTTTGTTACTGGGTCACAGTTTTGTGACTTTGTTGTGTGGAGAGTGAAGGACTGTGCTGTGGTTCGGGTCTTACCGGATACGGACTACTGGACAACACTTCTAAAGAGGCACAGGAGTTGATATTGCAAACTGATGTTTCTTACCATATTATTTTAATGTATTGTCTTAATTAAAAACACACTGGGTTGTAGCACAAACAATTTTACTGTTTATTGCACTTTATTCTTCTCATTATTTCCCTATGGCGGCTTATGAAGCGAAAGTCTTGCACATTCACAGAAGATGAGAAAACTCAACAAGCCTCCAAAAAGACACCTGTTGTTGTCACAGTATTCAGCTGGTGTGCCTTAGATGGCCACCAGAGGTCACTGTGTCTGTTTGTTGAGCAGATGGATGGTTGCTTGTTGTTAGGGTTATGTGCTCTCCTGTCTATTTTCTTACCCCGCCCTTCTTGTTATCTCATTATTGTTTCAGTTTCTCCACCTGTGTCTCCCTCGTTAGTCTCCCTATTTATTCTCCTTGTGTCTGCAGTCTTTTGTTGTTTATGTCAGCTGAAGTATTTCCTGACTTAATTGATATGAAATTTCCTGATCGATCCTCTAGTAACAGGAAGAAACATACAAACAAAATAGAAATTGATTTTAACAGTCTTATAGCTCAAGGACTCCAGCGTGACCGAGACAAGGAGGCCAAGAAGCAGGAGAAGAAGGAACGCCGGAGGCGGGCCCAGAAGGCAGCTGGAGGACCAAAAGATCATCTTTAAATTGAGGGCAATTCTGAAGCTGATGAGGAAACAAGAAATAATATTTAAAAGAATAACAAAGTTGATGAGAGAGATTATTGATTTGCATGATTTTTCTGCTGATTATTTAAATGTTAACAGGTGATCTAGAAGCAATGGATCTTCAGACTGTTACAGAGATATAAATGCTATAATGATGTTAAAAGTATGTGCTGTGTATTGCAAGAGCACAATCAGGTATTACTGTTTATTTTTGCTTGCTATGTAAAAGGGACGGTTGGATGAAAGGAGATGCATTTTGCAAATTGTGGTTGCAGAATGGAGCTTCTAGCTAAGACCGAAATGTGTAGGGTGGATGGAAGGTGTGAGGTTGTGGTCCAGACACCTACATTCAATATTTAGTATGTGCTAAGATGCTTTTCTTATGATCTAAAATGGCTATAGGCAAGCTTGTTATTGTGAAGATGTTTTTTTTTTTTCCTGTTTGAACTCTTGACATTACCTCGAGAGAGCCGCCCCAGCAACAGCCACGTTTCATGTTTGCGTAACAGGTGGAAACGAGAGATATGGGCAGAAGTAGATGGAGTGTAACCTGATAGGAGGGTTCTGTTTGTTAGATGATGTATAAGGTTATAAAAGGAAGATGAAACGGAAGTGCGGGGCCGTCAATCCGTGGTGAAGACTATACGCTTGTTTTCTTTTTATTTGCTTATGAGTTATTGTTTTTAAATAAAATTAAACCATTTGTTGGTGATTCGTTAAACTTTTAAATCCAGTCTCTGAGTAATTAATTATTAAATAACCAGTTATCAGAACCTGAATAAAATCTTATTTCGAGCTTCAAGTGGACCGGACTTGATTGAGCCAGGACGGACACCGGGAGAGAGGGGTTGAGACTTCCAATAGCATCCATTCATTCAAGAGGTAATTATGAATCTGGGGATTGTAAACTTCTTGTGAATGTTATGGTTGTAAACCGAGAATATCCATCTCTCTTTCGGTATAAAAATACTACACAGCGTGTCTTGTTATGTGTGTGTTCTTGTTCCTAGCCTGCTTGCCTGTTTTTCCCCCTCGGGGTAGTTTTTGATGCTTATTTTGTTTAATAAAGAGCCCATTCATTCTGCATTTGAGTCCTCGCTTCATCTCTCTTCCGGGACCGTGACACTTGTTTCAGCAGAGTTACAGGCATCTCACATAAAAAGTGCAAGAACACAGGTATATGAGAATACAAAAGACACACTTTTTTATTATAAACACTCTATAATAACTTTCATTAATATATCATTAACAAATATTCCCTTGTGAAAAAGAAGAGTGCTTAATTTTATTGAAAGTGTACTTTACTTCAAATCTAAAAGTATACTATTTAAAAAGTGCACTTGCAGGTAATATAATTATAATTAAAGGCCACTTAAAGTGTACTTAAAGAGAGTACACTTTAATGACAAAATTTCTTCACTCTTAAAGTTTGCATCCCTCATATTTATATTCTTGGCCAGTGAATTCATTATTGTTGCTGCCATTAATTTCCATCTTTGGTGTCTGTCCCAGCTTTCATTGGCAACTTGCATATCTGAGAATTAACATTTTATTATTTATTAATTGTTACAAAAAACAGCAATTATCCATTTAGAATAAGAACAGAGATGCACATGAAATCAATAAGCCCAAAGAAGCTGTGGTAATATAGAGTGCATAGCATAAATGAGTACACCCCCCTGAACACAAAAGATGTATTTTCTTAATGATCACTAATACAGTTCATGGAAAAATAGCACGATTTAAATGTACTGAACATACAGTATACTTAATGAAACAGATACTTATTTGTCATGAATGAATATAAAATTAGCCAGTTTTGTTTAAATTAAAGATTTGCAGAAAATTAGTACACCATAGACTTAATATTTCATAGATCACTGATGAATATTAATCACAGTAAAATTATTGATTACATGTTTATAAGGTTCATATTATCTGCAGAGATTAAGGTAATATTAAGTAATATAATACTATCAACAAGAAAAGTAATGGAAATTAGTTATTTTTTAACAAGTGTTTTATTGTACCTAAATAAATATCTTACCTGACCAACTGGAGGCAATTTTAAGATTCATATTCTCAGGCTAATTGACATTTACAGAGAAATGTAATTCTTTACTAATTTAACATAACTATATACAATATGTTTTTTCTTTCTTTTTCAGCTTATGTCAGTTACACAGATGAAGTTGGCTTGAGAAAGTCTGTCCTATTAGAAATAGTTTTAAAAGATTGAAGGTGTTCAGTTAAAGAAGTCTGATGTTTGATTAAACAGTAGTTTGTTTGTACAGCTTGAAGCTGAATATTTTAAGGTCATGCAGATAGCTACAGGTTGGATAGGTAGATAGGTTGGATAGAAGGTTGAAGGTTTTCAGTTTGAAATTAATGCAGCCTTGGTGATCATACGAGTCTTAAAAAGCATTACAAATTAAGGTTTGTGTTTTTGAATTAATCTGTGTCATAGTGAGGTATAAATACAGACAGCATTAGTGATTGTGCAATGAAAAAGTAAAAATAATTTCAATAAATTTGAACAAGAACAAATTTATTTATTAAATCGAGTGAACATAAATGGACATTAGCATAAGCACAAATGACTAATAATGTCAAATAATTATAACTATTATACAAGTGTGTGTGTATATATTTAAATATACAGTATATGACTATAAAACTGTGACTACAGCAAAACTGATTCACTGAACTGATGATGACTGATCACTCTACTGTTCATACGCTAACTACTCATTTATTTACATGTTTTATAATCATTTTCAGTGGCAACTCCATGATTATGTCATCAATGTTGCCACTATAATGTTGAGAAGGCACAAGAAAGATCTCATCATCTGCAGTAAGAAGGTGACAGTTGTTCTCAATTTCCGTCACTCACACAACTTCAACTTCCTGTTCGACAGGTTCAACCTCCTCAATCTGGATAAAAAATAAATAAAAATAACATTAAAAATCTTTGTATTGAATTGACTATTTGTATTTCACTGTGTGTGTGTGTTTGTTTGTGTGTGTGTGTGTGTTAGTGAGTGTGAATGTATGTGTGTGCTTGTCAGTGTGTGTGTGTGTGTGTGTGTGTGTGCTAGTTAGTGTGTGTGTGTGCGCTAGTGAGTGAGTGAGTGTGTGTGTGTGTGTGTGTGTGCATGCTAGTGAGGGTGTGTGTGTCTGTGTGTGTGTTACTAATTATCACATATTTACACATAACAGACAGAGAAAAGACAGACATTCAAGATAGATACAGTAGATAGATAGAAATCGATCTACTGTGTAATGTGTAGTACATAATCATAAGTACCTTAATGGTAGTATAGTTCGAAGACTGGAATTTTCCATTCCCACTTGGCAAAATGGTGGCATGCAGGTGGCTAAGGTGCACATAGTCTCCTTCATGGAGCTCAGAAAGTGCTTCATCCCTCCACAGGGACACATCAAGGAGCCTTTCGCCGCAGTTTAGTTTGAGGTCCAAGACTGGAACATCAGACATTGTCATCCTTGGTTTCTGCAAATGCAAAATTACAGCCCAGTTGTTACAAATGTGTCACAGGTTGGTACAATAACAAGTATAGTGTTTATCAATAATATATTACAATAATCTTATGTTTTGAAACAATGATCGTGGGGATGAAAATATGTGTAATTGCAATGAAAGCATGAGATCAGGTTTTGAAAGAATGACTAACCAAGTTAAAAGTGTGATAGATAGATAGATAGAGATCACTCACTTTTTCCACCTTTCCTTGGAGGCTGAGATACCCACTCCTAGAAAACAGATCCTCCTCCTCACCAGTGGCAGAATAGGATGGTGGATGGATTGCATCCACTGCAGATCTCTCTGCCTCCTCAGAAATGTTTAGTGGACCTGTTCTAAACTTTATGGTGGATCTTCCAACAAGTAGATAAAGCCTCCCATGTCTGTCGGACAAAGTGCAGTTTTTTAATATGTACGATGCCCCCTCCTCAAATTCAGGATAAGAGCCATTCTTCTTATGAAGAATGGCCCTATTACCATCTGTGAGGGCACAGACTGTGGATGTGTGTTGTTTAGAAATTGCAATTTTAAAGCCTCTGCGGACAAATGAGCCCGCTTTTTCGATTAGGCCTGTCCGTACACATTTCAGTGTCAACTTTTGAGGGGTGGTATATGGATGCGCCATTCCGAGGGTAGGAGAAGAAAAGAAAAAACAAACAAACGGATATCTTAGTAGCATAAAACAACAACAACTGTTAGCATTATTATTATTGACTATTGCTTTCTCTAAACATATAAATACTGAGAAGATGTCTTAAAGTCAACCAAAAAATATATTTACAATCAGTGTTCGAACTATACCGTGGACTTTGGGGGAGCCCTTTTTTTTTTTTTTTTACAACGGGGGGGGTTTAGGGGGTTCTTGCGCCTCAAAAGAGGTCTAACAATGATTTGCAGAGATACATAACAACTACAAGTGTATGCACTACTTGCTTTATGCAAGCACTATATAGGATAAATCACTATACAGGATTTCCCCTAGTATTGTCACGAATTCAGCCTCTGTGGCTCCCTCCGATCACCACCAGAGGGAACCCTCACCTGAGTATTAACTCTTTCATTCGGACTCCATTTCCCATACACCCCGTACCTGAGACTGATTACCTGCACAGGTGTTCCTCATTGACTGCTCTATTTATACTGCCTCACCCTTGCTCTCAGTGCGACGTCTTGTTCTTGCCATGCAGACATTTCTGAGCGGTTTTCCCGTGTTTGATTTCCTGTTGCCGACCTGGACTGTTTACCCGTTTCTGAAAGAACTCTGCCTGCCTATTCTGACTCTGCCTGCTTTGTTGATCTGTTCTGTTATCTGTCTGCCGCCTGCCCTGATCTCTAGTCTGAACTCTGTTTATGATTATGTCCTGCCTACGTGGTATCTGACGCCTGGGATTGACTTATGCTTGTATGACCTGTCTTGTGAAGTAATAAAGCTGCACATGGATCTTAACGACACCGCCTCCACGTTACAGAAGACTTCGCCAGAAATCGATCCAGCGGCGTCGACATATGACACTCTCCGGACATATGAGGGCTAACTGTCCCACTCGTCCATCACGCAACCCTCCAGCGGTGAGTTCTAATTTGAATCCATCCACTGTACTAGAAATACCAGTCACTCTAACGATTAACGGGCAGATCACGGAAACCTTAGCTTTGATTGATTCGGGAGCTGCGGGAAATTTCATTGATGCTAGTTTTGCTAAGACTCACAACATTCCTCTTGTCCCTTGTGTATCTCATCTGGCAGTGGCAGCACTAGACGGTCGCCCGCTGGGCTCCGGCCGAGTCCAATTCATCACAGAGGACATACAATTACGTGTTGGAGTCCTTCACACCGAATCCATCAAATTATTTGTTTTCCAGTCACCGCAGACTCCAATCATCCTGGGATTACCCTGGCTAGAAAGACACAATCCTTCTATTTCCTGGTCCGAAAGACAAATTACTCAGTGGTCAGAATCCTGTTGACAGAATTGCCTCCCTTCTACCCCAGCCAGAGAGGTGACGTGCACGCCCAAATTACAACTCCCTGCCGAATACCACGATCTCGCAGAGGCCTTCAGTAAAACCAAAGCCACCCAGCTTCCACCGCACAGAACAGGTGATTGTGCCATCGACCTTCAACCAGGTTCACAACCTCCCAAGGGGAGAATCTTCCCTCTATCCCAACCTGAAGCTGAGTCTATGAAATCATATATTGAAGAGGAACTCGCTAAAGGATTCATTAGACCATCCACCTCACCTGCCTCTGCCGGATTCTTTTTCGTCAAAAAAAAGGATAGGGGACTTCGTCCTTGAATCGATTATCGAGGGCTCAACGACATAACCATCAAATTCCGCTATCCACTACCCCTGGTTCCAGCGGCTCTAGAACAACTCCGTGAAGCAAGATATTTCACCAAGATAGATCTGCGCCTACAATCTCATTCGTATTCGGGAGGGTGATGAGTGGAAAGCTGCCTTCTCCACCACAACTGGGCACTATGAATATCTTGTTATGCCGTTCGGGCTTTCCAACAGTCCCTCCGTGTTCCAGTCATTCATTAATGACGTATTCAGAGACCTGCTTAATCGCTGGGTCATTGTCTATATCGACGACATTCTGATTTACTCAAAGTCACTCGAAGATCATGTCAAGTACGTCCGAGCATTCTTACGTCGCCTCATAGACCATCAGTTATATGCCAAAGCCGAGAAATGTGAGTTTCATCAAGAATCTGTGTCCTTCCTCGGCTACGTGATCAGTTCTGGCGGGGTAGCTATGGATGACAAAAAGATATGAAATGTAGTCAATTGGCCTCAACCCGCCACACTGAAGGAACTTCAGCGCTTCTTAGGTTTTGCTAACTTCTATCGGAGATTCATTCGTAATTTCAGCACGATAGCAGCTCCCCTGACTTCCATGACAAAGAAGGGGAGTCAACGCCTCACCTGGTCTCCGGCAGGCCATCAGGCCTTTCAATCGCTCTAGGAACGATTTACCACCGCGCCCATTCTACATCATCCTGACCCGGAGCGAGGATTCATTGTAGAAGTGGACGCATCCAGCACAGGCATTGGAGCGGTCCTCTCACAACGTCAGGGCAGTCCACCTAAACTTTATCCCTGTGCCTTTTTCTCTCGTAAGCTCAATTCCGCTGAACAGAATTACAATGTGGGCAACCGGGAACTTCTCGCCATGAAGGCTGCGTTCGAGGAGTGGCGTCATTGGCTTGAGGGAGCCAAACACCCTTTCACTGTCCTCACGGATCATCGGAACCTTGAGTATCTGAAACCAGCCAAGAGACTCAATCATAGACAGGCAAGATGGTCGCTCTTCTTCACTAGATTCAACTTCAAAATTACTTACCGTCCAGGCTCACAGAATACCAAGGCAGATGCACTATCACGACTCTACGAGTCTTCCACCTTGACTCCTAATCAAGAACTCATCATCCCATCCTCCATCATTCTCGCACCTATTCAATGGGATATCATGACTGAGATCACTGACGCTCACAACACTGAACCCCCACCAGCCGAGACTCCACCAAACCTCACATATGTGCCCCAACCTCTGCGACAACGAGTCCTTAGTTTGGTCCATTCAACCCCCAGCTCTGGACACCCAGGCATAACAGCTACACTTCAACTAATGAACAACTGTTTTTGGTGGCCTTCCATTCAGACCGAAACAATCGCCTTCGTAAAGAACTGTGTCACATGCAACATCTCCAAGTCACCTCATCAATTGCCCGCTGGTCTGCTCCATCCATTACCCATTCCACATCGTCCATGGTCACACATAGCCATCGATTTTGTGACGGATATACCAGCCTCGCAGGGTCAGACCACCATCCTCACTGTTATTGATCATTTTTCCAAAGCCTGCCGTCTGATCCCTTTACCCAAGCTGCCCACAGCCTTCGAAACCACCGAGGCCCTATGCAACTACGTTTTCAGGTTTTACGGTCTTCCAGAGGATGTGGTCTCGGATCGAGGTCCCCAATTCACTTAATATCAACGTAAGTCTCACTTCCGGTTACCATCCTCAATCCAATGGCCAGGTGGAACGCCTCAACCAAGAACTCACTCGATTCCTTCAATCATACTGCCACCAAAATCAATCTGACTGGAGCCGCTATCTATTCTGGGCCGAATATGCACAAAATTCTCTCTGCAAACCTGCCACTGGTATAACGCCCTTCCAGTGCACCCTGGGATTCCAACCTCCTCTATTCCCCTGGTCGGGAGAACCCTCAGAACTTTCTGCCATTAATTATTGGTTACAGCTGTTGTGGAAATTTTAACTTACTCTCATCAGCATAAGAGACAAACTCACTCTTAGTCTTTTAAAAGGTTTATTCTTTGCAAAGAAGGTCAACAGTCATACAGACACACAAGTTGCTGCAGAGTGCGACAAAAAGGGAGGGTGCTCCTCCACCTTATATCCACACACTCAAGGTTACAAGGTCACAATCTTGCAGCTGTATTTTTCTATACTTGGAGAGGAAGTAAATAGCATTCTACTAAATCATGTTGCACAGCCTTACTACCTTTACATTTAGGGCCTAAGTAACCTTTCAGGTCACTAACATACATCTGGCCCTTCTCCCACTGGTCCGGTTTTCCGCCCATCACCCTTCTGTGGACCCCCCTTGTCGTCCATACATCTTTAGGCAAAAATCCCCAGACCATTCTCCTTCTACACAGTCATACCAAAAAGGTTTTGCACTATATAAACATAAGATCAGTATAAAATGAATTTTCTTTAACAATTCCCCCTTTTTATCATTCATTGATAACTAATCAAAACAAAATTAATTTCTACGTCTAACACTCATACTACTTTACCAAGATTATATTTAATACACTTAAAACAATAATAATGATAATATCAAAGCAAATTTAAGCTATTACATCACATTTATACTCTTCATCTCTGATTTTTCTCATCACACATGTCCAAAAACATGTTCTCAGGATAAACAGTAATTTTAACCAGTATCCCCATCCTCCCCACAGATTCGTCAACCATTCACCCCATACATCATTTGCTCGTTTTAGGCTCTTTTACGGCCATTCTCATGTGAGTGATGATGTTGGTGACGTTGTCACTGTAGTCTGGAATGTGAAAACAACATGATGTACCCAACATTTTACAGACTCCTGGTTAATTTCGTTTGTGAACGCAAATGAATTGGTTGCAAAACAAGTACATATTCACTATCTGGAAGCCGGGCTAAATGAGTAAACACTGCTACTGCACTTCTGACATGGGTCAGACCCTCAGTCACTTCTCACATACCAAATACGAACCTTGCATGCACACCTGTCTTGTAAAACTATTATTTACAATATAATACAATAAGACCTTTTCGAGTTCAATACTCAATAGTGGTATATAAAAATACAGACAAATAAATACCATACCTAATTCATTGATTCATTCTAAATCTCTATTGTAATTCCTAACTTTTACTAAGCTTTACTTTCACCACAGATCCATTTGCAATCATAAATACGCTTGGTGTTTATACAGCATCCTGGCATTTGTTGACATGTGCTTCAGATCTCTTATTCTCTCTGTTCCTCCTCCTGAGGTGCAGATGGAACTTTTCTGCAGTGGCTGGCGTGAATCCACGTTGCCCTTTCCGCTACCTTCACAGCCATGTGGGTAGTCAGAAGCACCTGGAACGGTCCCAGCCCCCTTTTTGCCTTCCAACTCTTTCTCCTCAGATCTCGTACCACCACGAAATCTCCTGGTTTGATGTCATGCAAGGGAGTTTCAGCAACTTTCCCCTGAGCAGCTTTCACCTGCACACAGACATTAGACTACAGAGAAGGAGTTGATTTAAAAAAAATGAGGACAATGAAGAATTTTTCATGTTGAGCGCTCGTTGCTCTGCCATTGCTCTGTTGTTGGGCATTTTCACATCTTTGTTCTTCAACGGCAGACCAATAGAGTAGTGGCCGTTGACCAGCTTTGCCGAATTGGAGACTCTGTCCATAAACAGTTGGTCTTCCTTAGACATTTCTAACTGCTCTCCTTGAGCATTCTCAGGAAAATCATACTTGAATTGCTGAGTCCACAAGTCTTCGAGTCGAGCCACTGAGATCCGATTCATCTGGATCTGCGGGTATCCATTCTTTGTCCAGCTTCTGATGTTCTCACGCAGCGGTCCGTTTACTGTCCATCCCAAAGCTGTGCGTACTGCATACGGCCCATCCTTGACACTGCGGATTACCTCTTCTGGCTCCAAAGCCTTTGCCACATCAGTCCCAATCAGAAGACTGATATCCGCGTTGATCGATGGAATTCGTACACCTCGTAGATGTGGCCACCTATCCACGTCTTCTTGGGTTGGAATGTTCTCTTTACTTGCGGGGATAACCTTTTGTGCAAAAACACCTGTAAGCTCGATAAAGTCATCACCTTCTAGGCTACTCACTTCTAGGTCTGATACAGCTTTGCATGAGACTGTCCTTTGGTCTCCCATAGTAGTGAGTAGGATGTTTACATTTTTTCCTTGCAGGTGAAGGTCGTTCGCTAGCTTGTTAGTGCAGAAGGAGGCATTACTCCCTGGATCCATGAATGCATAACAAGTCAGCACCTTGTTGCCTTTCTTTGCCTTTACTCTCACAGGAACAATGGCGAGGACACTACCTGTACCCCCGACCCCAGTCTGAGAGCATGTTTCCCCTGCATCTACGAATCCACTGACAACGGTTTGCTCTTCCTTTGGAGACTCCTCTTTTGGCTCCTCCTGTGAAGCCTCTTCCTTTGGTAAGTCTTTAAATTTCTGCTTTATGTGTAAGAGCGTAGGGTGTGTCGCTGAACATATCTGACAGCTCTTCTTTTGTTCACAGGCATTACCCATGTGTCCTCCTATAAGACAACTGAAACAAAGTCCTTTGCTCTTAAGGAATTCAAGCTTTTCTTTGTGCAGCTTTCTTTGGAGTTTCTTGCACTGTTCCATGGTATGATCTCCCTGACAGAAGATACAAGGTTTCATGAAGGCTTTGTCCATGTTTGTTCCCTTCTCCTGAGCTTTCTTGTTTCCAGCACCAGCAGCACCTTTCTCAGCTTTCTGTTCTTTTACTTCAGTGGCTAGTGTTATGATGTTTTTCTTTCCACTTGGCCTTTCAGTCTAGCGCTTAGTTTGTCCTGAGATTTCACCAAACACAGGGTGTGCTGCCATTTCAGCCTGTGTGTTGATAAATGACACTACGTCTTTGAACTTTGTCCGCCAATCTTGCTTTTTCTGAATGTCTATGGCGACACTCCTAAATCTCTCTCTCAGCCTGTATGGGAGCTTTGAGATGATCGTGTGCATGTTAGCAGCATTTTCCATCTCTTCTAAGTACTCCAGATCTGACATTGCATTATTGCAGTTTGTCATAAAGAGGGCGTATGCTTCAAGTGCCTTGGTGTCATCTGCTTTAATGGCAGGCCAGTTTAAAGCCTTGTCAAGGTATGCCATGGATATCTTATATTTATCACCAAATCGTTCCTTTAGCAGTCTCTTGGCTTCAGGGTAGCCCTGATCTGGATCCATATGAAAACAGCTGCGCACTAAGTCATTAGGCTGCCCATTTGTGTGCTGTTCTAGATAGTAAAGCAGATCTTTGCTGTTTTCAGTCTTGCTTTCAAAGGCTCTCATGAAGAGACGATATTCTAATGGATCTCCCTTGAAAACTGGAATGTTCGGTGATGGCAATGTAGATAGCCTTTGCTGCTTTATTAGGCTTTCAGTGATGTCGTTTTGCCGTTGCATGACGGTAACCAGATTATCTGTGTGATTATCTGAAGTGACAGGAGCTCGTATCGCATTTGCGCCTCTTCCACTAGTGTGGCTATGCCAAGTTCCACTGCTAGCTACACTTCTCTTACTGTGGCTGACATCACGTTTTTTTTGCGCAGACATCAATATTTCCACCCTACTGCCTTTGGTTCTACTTGACACATCTGAACTTTCATATTTTCTTAACACGGCTAATCGTGCATCAGTTGCAGCGAGCCCTGCTTGCAGCTCCAACTGTTCTTTTTCAACCTTGAGCTGTAGTTGGTGCTCCTCTAAAGTCTGTCTTTTTCTCAATGTAGCTGACTTGGCTAACAGAGCAGCTCTCTCTAATTCAACCTTTAAGCGCTCAGCACGAGCTGACGATGTTGCAGAAGTAGCAGAAACAGACTTAGATTTTCTAGACTTACTGGATGTGACTGACACACTATCTTCAGGATGTATCTGCTCACTAACCTTGTCAGCCTCTTCTCTGCGTAGTATTGCATTCTGTATCCATGCATTCACTTCTTGCACAAATTCTCTGTGCTCGTTATTTCTTGGCTCAAACCAATCCCTTTGATCTGTGTTCAAATTCTCTATGCATTCAATCTGGCAGAATATGTCTTCGACGTCAGCATTTATTTTACTGAATTTCTTTATCAGTGTTTCATACTTGGCCAACAATTCCTTTGCTATGATTTCCACATTTGCATCATCATCCATTAAAGCACGCAATTCGTTCTTTTTCTCAGTAAGTTGTCCTAGTATAGCGCTTCTGGAACTTATTTTCGTTTGCAGATTATATTCCAATGCTTTAAGTGTTGGTTTAACCACTCGCTTTTCCTCAGTTAGGCTTACCGTGGCTTCTGTTCCTGTCTCCGTCATGATTGCTTTGATAGTCAGTACGTTTTCTTTACAGGTTCCACTTGCAACAGTCACGCAGCAGCAACGAAGAACTCGTTGAGACCGTTAGCAATCCACATAGCACTCACCAGCCACGAGCACAGCGCATGATCAGGCTAGTTGAGAAAATCAGTCCCTCGTTGAACCTTCATTCATGTTCCACTCTCCGCAAACCTCTCCAAAGGCTCGTTGTCCAATGTCAAGCGGGTTTTCTTACTAATGTAGAGGTTTGAAATCTTGAGATATGCGATGGCTTACACTAATAACTATCTAACATTATTCCAAGCAGCTAGTCCCATTTGCAGTGTTCATTGCCATACCAGCAACACAGTTCAATAAATCCACTTCAGAAACGTTGTTGAAATAAAAGATGAAAATTTCCGGTTTTATTCCTTGGTTTCTGATTTACAAAAGAGAATGTGAGCTGACTAATACACTTATTCTAGTTGCTAATGAAATAAAAGATTCTTAATAGAAGTAGCTAGAAGTTAGCAGTTAGAAGGTAAGAAAACCGTTCGCTTCCACAGCTCTCAAGATCTGAATCACAATGAGAATCAACGTAACGTAGCCGGAGTTTGCCTGTTCTTAAAGAGGCTGTACACTATTTTACCAATATGTACCAAATACTATAAACACATGAATTCTAGTATGCTTTTAACCTTTTAAGTATTACATGAACTTCTAAATTAAATTATTTACCTTTTTAACATTAATTCTTATTCACATTATTATGAATTGTACTTTGGCCTCTACAGTATAATTGTTTATTGTGTGTCCCCCTCCCCCGCTTCTTGCTGGTGCATGCTTGAGGTGCTCCGAAGCATGTTTTTTAATCATTTCTTCAGTTGCGTCCTTGCTCCATTTCATCACTGCAGCTGTAAGTGGAAAGACAGAAATCTTAAATATTTAAACATTTTATGAACCTATCTTAGTGATGCTGTTCACTTTTCATAACCAACATAGATCGTTTTAAAATAATAATAAATTAATTAATTATCGGGTAACAATAGATTATGACGGAATTTTTTTCAACCCTATCCATTTTTACAACCCTGTTCGGACAAAAAAGTCTAACGCAAGCTCCAATAGCTAGTGCAAGTGGTGTGCGTGCGTGCGTGCACTTGTTTGCTTTACTTAAAATGATTGAAACTATCAGTGCTTTCAACGGGTTGAGCACAACCCTCCAACCAAGTATTCAGACAGATCATGAGATAATTAGAATAAATTAACTAATTAATTAGCCCTAAGTGCTGTACGCCATGTTGATCCTACATAAACAATGAATCCACCCTAAAAGCATTACTTGAAAGATTTGAAAGACCCATTTGAGAAGCACAAGGAAACTCAAAATGGATACACTGTAAAAAAACAACAACTCAAATCTCCTAAAAATAAGTTGAGAAAACTTAAAAGTTTAAGGCAACCAGCTTCAGCAGATTTTTAAGTTTGCTCAACTTTTATTTTTTACAGTGTAGGCCTACATCATTTTGCACAAAGAAATAGCAAAGTCCAACATGGACAGAAACATCTGGTCTTTTGCTCATTTTGTCACAGCCTGTGCATACCTCGGATTGCTCTGTAAATGTATGAGGTCTCCAGGGCCGTCTTGTCTTTTTTCCCCTTTCCCTTCATATTAAAATGGGCCATGAGATGATTACTGAAGAACCTGAAGAGATAAGTGAAAAATCACTGATCATGGTCTTTTAAGCATATATGGAGTCTCGTGGTCCTTATGCAGTAAATGAGTTAGCTAATTGTAGAAGTCGCACAAGGGTTAATTCAAACAATATTCATCTATCGGTCTTTGATCAGTCCTGCATGAATTCAGAGATTTTTATCTTAACTGCAACATACTTTAGTAAATGACTGCACCAGCTGGACGTAAAACACTTTGGTGTAAACCCTAGACAGGCTTAGATAGGTCCAGCCTTGTGTGAGAAATAATTTGACATGACATGATGAGTCCACGCGGACTCATTCTATCGCAGCGATAGTTGAGATGCTGTTCACTTTTTTTTTTTTTGCTCCAAACTTAATTTCAATGTGATTTTTACAGAGGCGTCCAATGCACGTCCAGCATTGGTTAGCGTGCACTCCAGCAAAACCAACATAAGGAGAGTCAAAACAACGTTTATTGTTTGTATTTCGTGATAAAACTGACACAATTTTAAATCTGAGACTTTGTTTCATGTTAAAAGTTGTTTCAAACACAAAGCTTGTGATTTATTGGGTAGCATGGCGTGCTACAAAAAAATGATGTTAGGCTTTTTTCTAAACATCTACCGCCAAGCAAGATGATGCACGGTACAGGTTCTGATAATCATCACAGAATAAATTTTATATATAATTACATATAGAAATACATTTTGTGTTGGTAATTTACTGATGGCAGAGCAGTACAAAGACTTACGAATGCTATATACCATTTATGTTGCCGGAAATGACCATAAACATAAAGGTCACGTCTCCAGTAATAACAGACAAAGAAGTGTAATTTTCCACTGTGTTTTGCATAGAGCACTTACACCAAGTGTTTGACAGGAAAGAAGGTGTAAGGTCACATTACATTTTAAATACGCTGTGTGGAATACAGCATATGCCTTTCTTCTGTGGAACTCTTAACAACTCAAAGATTTTAGAAAAAAAATCCATCTCTGTTAGTCCATATAATGTTAGTCTTTTTAAATCAGTTTCTGTTAGTCCAAGGTGAAGGGGTCTCACAAAATTGACACTTAAAGAAACAGGACTCAAATGGACTCGTGTGGACTTAAAGAGATATTTTTACATTGTATTATGTTTCACAGAAGAAATTAATATACCATGAGAGAATTTTAATATTAGGGTGGAGTATCCCTTTAACTTTAAAGTTGTGGGGATGAGCAAGCTGAAAGGTTTTTTTTCATGACCTTTTAAAACTAAGTATCAGTGATTTTGATCATGTAATTACATTTCTTGATCATTGTACCGCTAATATGTTGAAACATACCTGTCAAGGACTTTGTGGACACAGTCCTTCACATCCTTTCCTCCGATTCGAGCAAGTTGCAGCACCTGTTGAAAGTTCATGCAAAGTCCATGACTAAACATTCTCATTTGAAATACCCCAGAAGAAAGTAAATAGTGTTCCTTCTTGCTATACTAATAAAAACAGTATACAGTGTGGTATTATGGAATAATAGTGTGAGGAATGCTTTTATTTTGAAGGGGGAAGAAAAAGAACACTGGTCGCTTGCTGCTGTACCTGGTTGCTAAATAAAGACAAGCTCCGAATACGTCGTTGTACGAACCTCTTTTATGAATAACTTGACATGGTGTCAGAAGTGGGATAACTTGTAAGCGGAGAAGGAAAAAGAGAAAGGAAAAACAAAGCGTATCGTTTTGGCGGAGGGATAGGAGACGAGCCGGCAGATATGGCGCAACCCACACCAACTGCTACGTTCACAATACAACCTCCAGAGCCATTTGATTTTTCCAAGCCTCAAGAATGGGAGCGTTGGATTAGGAGATTTGACCGCTTTCGGCTTGCAAGCAATTTAAACGCAACGTCGGAAGAAAACCAGGTAAACACGTTAGTGTATTGTATGGGCGATGAAGCCGAAGATGTGCTTAAGGGGCTAACGCTAACTGCAGATGAGAAAAAGAAGTACACGGATGTTAAGGCGGGCTTTGATGCATTTTTTGTGCCTAAAAAGAATGTCATATACGAAAGAGCCAAGTTCAATCAGCGTGTGCAACTGCCGGGAGAAACGGTGGATTCCTTTATCACTGCTCTATACGGATTAGCTGAACATTGCAATTATGGACAATTACAGAATGAGCTGATACGCGACAGGTTAGTGGTCGGGCTGAGAAACGTCTCATTGTCAGAAAAGCTACAACTAGACAGAGACCTAACCCTTGAAACTGCTATAACAAAGACAAGGCAGTCTGAAGAAGTTAGACGACAGCAGTGTGACTTAAGAGGAGAAAATGGCGGTGCTAGCAAGTGCTCCAATGTTGATGCTGTGCATGCTAAAAGTTACAGAAAACCCAAATTTCCCTCAAAGCCTCAGCCACAAGCACAAACACCAGGCAAATATAAACCTAATGCACGGCCACAGCAAGGTTCAAAGGCCTGTTATAGATGTGGGAAAATGCCCTCACATGGAAAATCAGAATGCCCTGCTACAGATGCTGTGTGTCACAACTGTGGCAAAATGGGACATTATGGCAAAGTGTGCAGAAACAGTGCAAAATCTCTGAATGCTGTCACTACAGAAGAGGAAGGGAGTTTATTCCTGGGAGCCGTGGATGCTGGAAAAGACCCGTGGACAGTGCAGCTACAGGTGAGACAAAAAAAAGTGTGCTTTAAAATTGACACTGGTGCTGATGTCACCGCCCTGCCAGCCGAGGTGTACTATGACATTACTGGGGGACTTGATGTGAAGCGCCTGGCAGTGTCGACACGCCCATTGTGCGGACCAGGTGTGGGAGAGAGGTTAGAAAGCCGCAGAGACTTGATTGGTGATTTATTGATTTGTTTTCTGAGAGAGAAAAAAAAAAATAAGAGTTTAATGTGATTGTGAAATTGTTCTGCTTTACTGTTTTCATTTACCCTAAACCTGTGAGTTTAAGTTTTGAAGAACACAGCCTGCTAAAGTAATAGTTCACAGTATGGTAATGTGTGAGTTATTTATTTCTGTTTTGCATGCTTGAAACAGGGACAGATCAGGGACAGGTCTTCCAGCAAAAGGGCAGAATAAACCCCTTAAGACCTGCAGAGACAAAGGTAGTCCACCCTTTGTTCTCAAAGAAAGGGAGATGTGGTATTATGGAATAATAGTGTGAGGAATGCTTTTATTTTGAAGGGGGAAGAAAAAGAACACTGGTCGCTTGCTGCTGTACCTGGTTGCTAAATAAAGACAAGCTCCGAATACATCGTTGTACGAACCTCTTTTATGAATAACTTGACATACAGTGCATTTGTTATGCATGAGTACTGTTAAATGATAATCCAAAGCAAATATTCATGATAAAGTCATTTAGCTATGAATTACCCTTTTTGGGTCACTTGCCAGTGTCAGACTTGTTATAGGTACATGACCTCTTTAAACACTGCTTTACAAACATGTTTCTAAGGTGGATTAATGAGAATTCATTAACAATTCATCATCCATTCTCATCAACACACAACTTCATTCACATATGCTTGCTGCAGATGAAAGTTGAAATATTGCATTTATACATTAATTATTGTAAATATACTGTATTTGCAAAAACACTCAATGTTTGTCCAAAAGTTTCACTGATCATTTTTAGAAATATCAATAGCATTTGTAGTAAATCTATATTCACTCAATCAAATCGAGAATCAAATCAATAATCAAATTGAGAGCTTGTGAATCAGAATCGAATCGATACCCAGCACTAGCTGTATATAGTCAATCAGGGACAATCTATTTAACGTTTGTGCAGTGGTGGGCCGTCAGGGGAAGCAGGGCCTGCTCTGCTGGCCCTATAAAAAATAAAATTGTGTGGAAAATGTTTTTATTGCTTATTTATGTATCATTTTAATTTGTGTAATGTCCACTAAATTGCCTATGATTAGTTTAATTGAGGTTGAACTGGGTCTCTGTCTGAGGCCAGCACTACAGATAGTACTACCCTTTTGTTGAAAGACGTCGCATTTGATTTGTTACGAGCATTAGTGACAGAATCATCAGCCAATCAAATTTTGACGTTCAATGACAGCACGCCCTCTGGGTCTAGCTACGTGCCCAGTGCTACCCCCAGAGTTAGGGTTAGACTGCCCCTATAGTCAGGGATTTCCAAGGAACGAAAGTGAAACACAATGAAAAGAAAATGACAGCCGCAGTCATCAGCGCCTACACCAGATCTTGTTGCCGATCTACAAAAAACGCCTTTTTCAAGGCGCTCTTTTGCAGACAAAAGACAATAACTGAGAAAGGAAGAGCTAAACTGAATTCGATAACAAAGACCAGCAAAGTTTTTATGCACCATTTCAAAGATTGCAACTATGAGTGCTATGAGTGGCTAACAGCTAGCACCGAGCACAAGTTATTTTGTTGGCCGTGTTTACTTTTTAATCTGAGTAAAGGGACATGGAATGATAGACCCATGGACTTTATTTACAAGTGACAGGTGAGTGCTTTATTATTTGATGAGTATTGTATTATGCACATTGTTATGGGGTGTACGTGGTTGCGGTGTGTGGATGTCCAGCATTTGTACAGTTTTACTGCTTTGGGCGCATCTTCATTTTAGAGTGACGTGAATGTGCATAGTGACCCGTGTATTGGCGGATTACTTTTACTGATCCATGTAGGGAAATTTACTCTGCTTTTATCCCACACTAATCTAGCCTACTGTTGAAATTGTTGATCAGTCGTCATTGTTGTTGAGAGCCTGTGTGCGGCATAATATATACATTATGCATATGGCTGTGTTAGCTGTAACAGAGATGTGTAAGATGTGTATATGTAGTTTACAGTTGCTTACTGAAGGCCCTGACTGAAACCCCACGGTACGCCACTGTCCACACTGTTGGCACGTGTATGGCTTCTCTCCATTGTGAATTCTAACATATCTTTTAAGAGCTATTTCTTGATTGAAATGTTTTCCATGTAATAATTGATTTTAAAATAAAACTGGCAATATTCAGGAAGAAAGCAGCAGATGTTTGTTATAACTTTTAAATGACACATCACTGTGGTTCAAACGTCACTGACAGGTGGAGTTACAATTCCCCAATTAACCACATCTGAAAGCAACACATTCACAGAAGCAATAGAAAACAACAGAACAAAACATTAATACAAATCACTAACATGTGTAACAGCATTTATGTGTAACAGGGGCTTTTATGCTTTTTACACTTTCAACTTTCTTTAGTGTGTAATGTTGCTGTTTGAGCATGAATAAGATCTGCAAAGTTACAAAGCAGAAAGTCACTCCAAAACAAGTTAATTCTTTATTTCAGTAAGCACTGTTTCTTAAAAAATGTCTCAACTGACCATATGCACTTCCACATAAAGCAAACTCGTAAACTTCCGGTGAAGCTCATTTTATATGTGCTATACACAGGTAGCCTCTTTCCTCTTTCTTCATAAGATACTTTCTGATAAGAAAGACCCTCACGCCTCTTTCTTATCAGAAACTGACCAAGCCTGGTAATCCCAGGAGAGTACCCAGACACGTAACTGTACATTTTAAATCCTGACAAATAAACACTGTCATAACTGTTTAGGCTGAAGTTAACTAGCTAGCGATGCCATCTCTTAAAACAACATCATAATGGTATTCTTGATAAACAATAACTTACCTTCATAGTCATGAACACATTTTTTAAATCTTACAACTTTCAACACAAGACATCACCAGTTACAAGACACCATCCCCCAGCACTGTGGAGAATCAACAACTGGCAGACAATCTGAACGAGTTTTATTGCAGGTTTGAAAAAACACCATTCACACCTCCTGCAACCCCCGCAACAACCCCCAACCCCCCCCCCCCCCCCCGCACTGCAGATCAGTGAAGATGATGTGAGTCAGGACTTCAGGAAGAACAAGAGAAGGAAGGCACCAGGCCCAGACGGTGTGACACCAGCCTGTCTGAAATCCTGCCCTGACTAGCTGGCCCCCATCTTCACACAGATCACTGGAGCTGTGCAAAGTCCCCTCATGCTTCAAACGCTCCACCATCATCCCTGTCCCAAAGAAACCCAAAATTACTGGACTTAATGACTACAGACCTGTGGCTCTAACGTCTGTGGCCATGAAATCATTTGAAAGACTGGTTTTGGCTTATCTGAAGGACATCACTGGACCCCCTGCAGTTTGCCTACAGAGCAAACAGGTCTGTGGATGATGCAGTCAACATGGGACTGCACTACATCCTGCAACATCTAGACAGACCAGGGACTTATATATTTTATATTGAAAGTTAAATTTTCAAATGAAAATAGCAACATGACTGTTTATAAAGTATGCATTCATATGTTATATTCATATGTTAAGGGCTACATTTTTGCTTTAGGAAACACATTGGTGTGATGAGGGATGAACGCAATGAAAACTAATCAGTAGATGAGTAACCAATTGCTCCCTCATGACATTTTGTCAATAAACACACACCTTGTCCTCTTGTTTCTCGCTCTGCGCCTAAAGCGCCTGATTCACATTTCACTGCTGGTTATACAATCTCTGTTTAGTCGTGTATGTGACAAATGAAACTTGAAGCCCCCCTAAAAATGGCCTAGTGACACCCATGTTCACAGATCTAAAATACTGACACACATGTGATTTCTTCCCCAGCTGTTCACATTCACAGACATAAGCAACATTATCAGGGTATCTACAGCATTTTTAATGCATTAGCATTAGCTTCTTGTCGATCCACCGGCTCACATGTACAACTGCGTATTTGCTGTGTAAAAGCATGGGTCAATTTTCACATTGATCTGAAAAGAAAAAAAAAAAGGCGAAAATGCATTCATTTTCTGCCAGCAGGTGGTGCTTTTGGAACAGCAGAAATAAAGCTGTTTAATCGGTAATGGCAGTAAACAAAGCACCTGACTTTAAAACATGCAATGCTCATGTTTATTCAATAAAATCATAGTCTTTGAAATTTAATCATCACAATAAGCCATCACAATTGTCATAATTGGAAATCATAATTGAGACGTTCTTGTACCTTTTAAGACTTTTTTATGGCCGTAAAATTTGATACAACTTTAAGGCCTCATGGAAACCCTGATTAAACCTGTTAACCAGCACCCCCCATATTGGGAATCACAGCAGAAAATGACTAACTAACTTAAAATGGTAACAGCTCCTGACTTCAGTGTGCCACACACACAATGTTGGTGTCTTTGGAAAGAAGACCCTTTGGCCTTTACTATCCATCATCCAGAGTTGATAATGCTCAAAAATATAAAAAGTTATAGACACTGAAGTGCCTTGATAAAAATTGTACCACACTGATTTTTTTTTTATTTCATATAAAAATACATGAAATCAGTCCTGAAGCAATCCAGAAAAGTAATGGGTTGAAAGTCACATGTCTCATGAGTTTATATTTCAAATCTGAAGAAGATACAATGAAAAATGAGATTCATGCAGCCATTTTTCTAGTCCCCCCCCCCCTCTGTTTGAGGAAAAATATTTACCAAATTATTGAAGGGTTCTACTACAAACTATTTAGTCTTTATACATGCCACTGCAGTTTTTCAATTATAAAACAGTATACAGAATCTTAGACATCGTATCAGTGATTTATTTGAGAAAATAAATTAGAACTAGAAAAAATACAATAATAATTTTTGAGTGATGAAAAAAAAACAATAATAATAAAAACAAATAACTTAAGTACATACTGATTTCCTGACATACAGATGCTCCTGCTCATACACTAGTAATCACTTGCTGACGATCATTCATACAGATGCTAATCATAAATATGGCCGCCCAATATAGTCAATAATCACATTATAATGGCCTTTTATATAGACTGCATTCACACTGATATCTGTGAACAGTCAGTAATTACATGCTGATTATCAGCCATACGGATGTTAATCACACAGATACAGGCACATTACCCACAAAACACGCAAACATATATGAAAACTGTTGAAGAAGAAAAAAAAGAAAGTTATTTGTGCTAAAAAGATCGCTAAGTTACGCCCCCATCAGATGACAGGTGCATCACAGCGTGCGTCACGCGCCGTCGCGAGGGAGCGCCAGAATTCAAATAAACAATCTTCCGTGTATCTTTGACTCTTTTTTTTTTTGATGATTTCATTCTGTTTGGGACATTGTCTGCTACAAAATCATGCTGTTTTTTTTACAACCAAGACGCTGTTTTTGAGCGTAATTTGTTCCATAACGAACACAAACAATAACTCTCCCTGAAGAGATGAGACGTAAACAAATGAATAACGATCCAAATTACAACGTTGTTGTTTCTTTGGACTAAAAGTGCTCGATGGAATGTTGTTCAGTGGACCCTTATCTCTCAAACTAAACCGGGATTTACAGCAGTGGATACGTTTGAGAGTCGTTATCAGGATGAATCTGGTATGTACTGCGGTTTTTTTTATACATATTTTGATGTGTACTGCTTACACAAATTTAGCAAATACATTCCGTATTAGCTTTCTATCGAAAAACAGCGATCTGTCGTCGATGCTTGAGGCTTAGACCTTCAAAATGATATATAGTTTGTCAAGATTCATTTTGTCCTGTTTTACTTTATCTGTTTGAAAACAATGACGTGTGCAAACAAAGAGCTTTCAATGCGCCGGCGTCCTGGTGCGGGTTAACAGGCAAAACTTGAACTTGAACTTGAGTTTTTTTCTGTGCTTTTAACATAACTTCGTTTGTATCTGAACTTAGTTCTCACACAAACTGACACGGCTTTAAAACACAAGCAGATGTTTTGGTTGTTGTTCTAAAGCAGGGTTTCCCAACCGGGGGGTCGCGGCCCACTAGGGGGCCTCAGTGATCATCCAAGGGGGCCGCGAGATGGCTTAAAATTAATTTAAATATTATCCTATAATTGTTTAATTTCATTATTAATGTGTTAAATTAAAATGATCAAAGCACAAAGTGGTCTTTTGGCATCTCCCTGTTGTCCTGTTTGGTATGGCAGGTTTATATTATTTTATATAGGTTTATAGCATTTATATTATTTTAAAAAGTTAGAATTGAGCAGAGGGTTTCCTTTTAAGTTATGAAGTATAGCTTTAATTTAAAGTTTGTTTGAATTTTGAGTTTTTTTTTATTTTTTATGACATGCAGTAGAATAAAAATAAGGCAAAACAAATGTTTTGGTTAATAAAAAAAGTTTAAAAATAAACACTTTTCTCTCTGCTGCAGAAGTACAGTATAAGAGGAAATGTCAGGGGGGCCTTGCAAAATTGACCGGAGAAAGAGGGGGGCCCCGGAGTAAAAAAGGTTGGGAACCCCTGTTCTAAAGGGAACAGCAGCTCACTGGCATTGAATGAGATACATATGAAAACTGTATTTTTGCTTCCACCCAAGAAGGGCATTTACAACATGAAATAATTATCCATGAGATATTTTGAGCTAAAATTTCACAGACTCATTCTGGGGACACCTTAGACTTTATTACAGCTATATTAAATAGTCTATCATTTATTTATTTGTGTTTAATTTTGCAGTAAAACTAGCAATTGTGAAGAATTACAGTCAACATTTAATTCCCATCATTGTAAAGAAACTTCTTATTTAAGTTACAAATGACTTGCTTTTGCCCTGATTGTGGTTACATCTCTCTTCCAACATTGTCATTTCTGTAATAGATCCTTTTTGTAAACCTCGTCACACTGAGGATAACAGCAATGTCTTTACAGAATGAGTTTGCAAATGACGTTTGAAGTCTTTTTGATAGGTGAAACACTTCACACATGAAAGGTCTCTTTCCATTGCGAAGCCTCGTGCTTAATAAGGGTTATTTTATGTCTGAAGCTTTTTTCACACTGATTACATGTAAATATCTTCTGCTCATGTGATAGCTAAGGTTAAGTTTTGTTGTGAAGCTCTTTCCGCACAGATGCAGGTTTAACACACTCTCTGGTGTGAATCATCATGTGCTTGTTAATACTTCCTTTTTGAGTAAAACTTTTTCCACACTGAGAGCATGTGTAAGGCTTCTCGCCAGTGTGGACCCTAATGTGCTTTTTCAGGGTTCCTTTGTCAGTGAAACATTTTCCACAATGTTGGCAGATGAAAGGCCTGTCTCCTGTGTGAATTGTCATATGGCTTTTAAGGATTCTTTTTTGATTGAAACTGTTTCCACACTGCTGGCAGGTGAAAGGCTTTTCTCCAGTGTGAACTCTCATGTGGGCACTAAGAGTATGTTTATGTGGAAAACTCCTTCCACACTGAGGGCATGTATAAGGTTTCTCTCCAGTGTGAATGCTCATGTGCCTTTGAAGGCTTCCTTTTCGATTGAAACTATTCCCACACAATTTGCAGATAAAGGGCTTCTCTCCTGTGTGAATCCTCATGTGGGCTTTGAGGTTTCCTTGACGATCAAAATTCTTTCCACACTGTTGGCAGGTAAAATTACTTTTAGTTCCAGTCTTTTGAGCTCTTTTACATAAGCAAGTCTTTTCAGTCTCTGAGCAACTAAATGATGTTTGTCCAGTTATGGAATCTTTGCATTTCTTACACTGATCTTTATCTTGCATTTCATTCAGTTCTTCACTCTCTTCTTTCAGTGCCATCAGGTCTATGGGCGAAAAGAGAAAAATACAAGTTAACCTCCGTTAAAAAGCAACAGTAGAACAGAAAGTAACAATGGCCCAAATCTGCCATTTATGTCTGCAACAGGGGTGTCAAACTCAGCTTGTGGAGGGTCACAGTCCTGCAGAAATTAGATCCAACACACCTACCTTTAGTTTTCAGGTAATGAATACCTTGATTCAGGTGTGTTTAATTAGAGTTGGAGCTAAACCCTAGAGCAGGGCTGTGGCCCTCCAGGAACTGAGTTTGACATCCCTGGTCTACAATTTTAGAAAATACTGTCTTTTCAACAATGTTCAGTTTGCAGACTTAAATTCTGACTGATATTGTTCAGAAATACAGAAACTGAGCTTATTAAAGTTATAAAGTTATCCCTCTCCTAGAGTTATTAGATCTGCAACAACATATACCACAACATACGGTTGGATAGATTTACAATTATGTAGGCATTTGTGAACAAGAAATAATATGCTGTGTGTACTACCTAGCTGACTGCTACCACTCTGTGTAAATGAAGATACATCTCATCAAACACAACTATGGAAAACACAACGGTTTTGTTTCCTTTGTTACGGTAATAAAATACCTGCATATAGATCCACATCCCTGCTTGCCTGGACCCATTCTCACACATTACAGAACAACTGACCTTACATCTAGCAGGGATGCAGCTTATTCTCCTGCGCCAGAGGAGCACTCCCTCGAGTACCATACCCGTGAGTTTTTGGACTAAGCAAATCACACTCACTTTCCAGACCGTTCTTTCATTACCTTTTATCATGCCGGTCTCAATGATCCTCTAGGACAAGGGTCACCGCACTCGGTCCTGGAGGGCCAGTGTCCTGCAGAGTTTGGCTCCAACTTGCCTCAACACACCTGCCTTGAAGTTTCAAGTATACCAAACAAGACCTTGATTAGCTGGTTCAGGTGTGTTTGATTAGGGTTGGAGCTAAACTCTGCAGGACACCGGCCCTCCAGGAACAAGTTTGGTGACCCCTGCTCTAGGACCTAGGTACAAAACTATCCTGTGTTGGTCCTCAAGGGACATTTGAGCAATTTGTGGAGCATGCTCTTTTGCTAAGCGGTTCCCCCTTCACTATGGGGGAGGACCCTTCCCCTAAACATGCTCCTCAAGTTTGGTGGATGAAGAGCTTGAGCTGCCACTTATGTTATTAGCCTGCACCACATCTACTACTGGACCCATCTTGGGGCGTCCAGTGTGGCAGACCCTCCAATGATTCCCTATGTAATCACATGTTCTTTTAGAATATTTTGCTTGAGTATTAATCTAAATTCTTTGATTGAACATTTAAGCATTAGTTAATATCACATGTATGCTATATTTGGTATTTATTGGCTTCTTTATACAAGTTTTTGGATGATGTTTTACATTACATAGTAATGCCTATTGAAGGAGTGGAATTTTGGATCCATCATGGCCTTCATAAAAATATTAATTATATTTCTTGTGTGATTACTAATCAAGTTTTTAATCAGTATTTAACCTCCAAGATTGAGTAGCATTTGGACCAATCAGACACACAACTAATTGTTATATTTAACAAATAATCTCTAATGCCCCCTCACCTAACCAAAGGGCCAACTATGAGGGTCTATGGAAAAAAAAGCCCCTTTTAGACTTGCACTTTATTCATTAACTAACTACTTGTTTTTCTTTTATTTATTTTACAATTAACAAAAAGCAAAAAAGGCCTCTAACACTAGCTTGCTCTATTCTTATTCTATTCTATGTTTTATTTTTATTTACTATATAATAAAATAAAAAAAACCTTGCTACGTGTACTGCGTTAGGCTAACTAAGACTTGTCATAGCACTTGCATATCATTGCTCTTTTGTTGATTTTGATTGCTTCTATTGTCTTCATTTGTAAGTCACTTTGGATAAAAGCATCTGCTAAATGACTAAGTATAAATGTAAATGAATGCATGAAAATCAGCAGATAACAGCGTGAAACGTAACTGTTGCTCAGTGTAGATGCAATTTGGGAGCTGTAATTTATATTCTGATTGTTTCATATAACTGTAGGGCTGTCACGATTCCACGTTACATTTGAGTACTCAATTAAAAAAAAAATCCTCAATTGCAATTTATCAGTGTCGAATAACCAGAAAAAATACTGGATGTGGTGCATTTCATGGACGAGAATCCACAAACTGCATTATTAGTTAGGTTTCTAAGGCTGCACAAAGTATTACAACAACTTAAAACCATATACTATAGCAGGGGTGTCAAACTCATTTTCACCGAGGGCCACTTCAACATTATGGCTGCCATCAAAGGGCCGGTTGAAACTGTAAGACTGTACAAATGTTACTACTCCTTAACATATTGTTAAATAACTGTCTCTATTTAAGTTACAAATATTGCATGTGCATTTGTATAGATGTAAAAATATATGTTATTGCTCTGTGTTATTTTAACATAAATCCTTTTAATTTATCAGGTTAAGAAATCCAAATTACTCCATAAATCAAAGTAAATGAAGACAAGTATCATCAAACACAGGTTCAACATTAACTTTGTTAAAAACTTTTTTTGTTACATTTATGGTACAACCAATCATTGTGAGCTGCTAAGAACGTGTGACAGATATGGCATTTAAGATAAAAACAAATGAGCCCGGTCTCATGAAAATGCATATCAATAGCACGATTTTCTGTTTCTATTTGGCGTGCGATTTATACGCAGAAATTGACTTTGGCGTGCATATGATATGCAATCAATGCTTAAAGTAGAAAAAAAAAAGAAGTGGCCATACTCCCCCACCCAAAAATAAATAAATAAATACAAACTAAAGTACTAAAAAAGTATAATGTATATTTTTTTTCATTATAATTTACTGATTCAAATTATTTTACTACTCTGCGCTAGGGTGACCACCTGGCTATAGATCTGTTTCAGGACAGTAGATGTGATTTTGCCGGACAATGCGGGACACGTGCGAGACAGATGGCGGACTGGAACAAAATTTCAGGCCGGGAAATCTCACTCTCATCCAGGCCATCCCATACATCCACAACAAATTTTGAAACTGGACAACAATATTTTTGTATGGACATCATCATCATTGCATAAAAAAGTTTCAATTCCTAGGCTGGGGCCGTGCAAAATAATTAAAGGTTATCTTTTAAACTTCCATTTTCCTTTTTAGTCTCTTCATTTTCCCTGACATCTCTATGTCTCTTATGTGTATGTTTACTTTTTTCACTAATTTTCTTGCACCTGTCACTTTTCCAGCACCTTGATGCAAAACAGCCACCTCGTTGTAATTTGTTTGCACATAGTATACATTTATTTTAGAAAAAAATAAGTATTACATTATTGTTTTATCTTGTCAAAATTAGCACAATAACAGCTACATCTTGAATATATCTTTATAAAAAAAAAAAATTGCATGTTTTTGCATTATCATGGGTCATGTTTGGTCCTAAGGAAAATTAACCATGGTATTATTAGACCTATGGTAAAAGTAACCATGTTTTTGGTGGATTGATTACTATTTGTATAAGCAGAGTTTTACTACAAATACCATGGTGAAACTATATCGTGTAGCAAAACCATTATTAATTTGTGGTTACCATGGTTAGTAACCATGGTTTTTTGGTTTTATTTTTAGTAAAACCACAGTTAATTTTCCTAAGGGTTGTGTTGTTGTCTGCCATAACTCCTCCTAAACCCGTTATAAAACTGTGAATATTTATCTGCTAAATTCCGTCTCTTTACAATAGTAATTATGTCCTTTAGTTAAGTTTGCAGTAATTGACAGCTACTGCTATCATTTGCTAGCAGTTTAATGTTTAACTAAGTAAACAAAGATAAAACTAGTCTATTTACAGATGTAACTGACCTGCACTTGAAGCCCTGAACAGGACAGTTTTGCCTCTCTGCTCCACTTGGGCTTCTACTCCATTTTAGAGTCTCGCGTCCTTTTGGCGGATGCGCGGAGCGCACGCGAGGCAAATCGGAAATAATAATTTTAGTACATTCGGTAGGCAACAAAAACAACAACAATATACAAACCCGATTCCAAAAAAGTTGGGACACTGTACAAATTGTGAATAAAAACAGAATGCAATGATGTGGAAGTTTCCAATTTCAATATTTTATTCAGAATACAACATAGATGACATATCAAATGTTTAAACTGAGAAAATGTATCATTTTAAGGGAAAAATAAGTTGATTTTAAATTTCATGGCATCAACACATCTCAAAAAAGTTGGGACAAGGCCATGTTTACCACTGTGTGGCATCCCCTCTTCTTTTTATAACAGTCTGCAAACGTCTGGGGACTGAGGAGACAAGTTGCTCAAGTTTAGGAATAGGAATGTTGTCCTATTCTTGTCTAATACAGGCTTCTAGTTGCTCAACTGTCTTAGGTCTTCTTTGTCGCATCTTCCTCTTTATGATGCGCCAAATGTTTTCTATGGGTGAAAGATCTGGACTGCAGGCTGGCCATTTCAGTACCCAGATCCTTCTTCTACGCCAGCCATGATGTTGTAATTGATGCAGTATGTGGTCTGGCATTGTCATGTTGGAAAATGCAAGGTCTTCCCTGAGAGAGACGATGTCTGGATGGGAGCATATGTTGTTCTAGAACTTGGATATACCTTTCGGCATTGATGGTGCCTTTCCAGATGTGTAAGCTGCCCATGCCACACGCACTCATGCAACCCCATACCATCAGAGATGCAGGCTTCTGAACTGAGCGCTGATAACAACTTGGGTTGTCCTTGTCCTCTTTAGTCCGGATGACATGGCGTCCCAGTTTTCCAAAAAGAACTTCAAATTTTGATTCGTCTGACCACAGAACAGTTTTCCACTTTGCCACAGTCCATTTTAAATGAGCCTTGGCCCAGAGAAAACGCCTGCACTTCTGGATCATGTTTAGATATGGCTTCTTTTTTGACCTATAGAGTTTTAGCCGGCAACGGCGAATGGCACGGTGGATTGTGTTCACCGACAATGTTTTCTGGAAGTATTCCTGAGCCCATGTTGTGATTTCCATTACAGTAGCATTCCTGTATGTGATGCAGTGCCGTCTAAGGGCCGAAGATCACGGGCATCCAGTATGGTTTTCCGGCCTTGACCCTTACGCACAGAGATTGTTCCAGATTCTCTGAATCTTTGGATGCAGGGTTCCCACTCTTTCATGAACACCAGATTCAAGGACTTTCAAGGACTTTTTTAAGCACCATTTATTTTATATCAAGCACCCCAAAATTCACACGCCAGCATATGTAGTGTCATGAAAGACCTTACAGTACTAAACATTTCACTTACACTTAACCTTTACATTAAACATTTCAGAGTAATAATGTTTTGAATGTGTAGGTTTCATAAATTTAGACCGTTTTGAGCAGTCGTGTTCAAAGAAATTTAATGAAATCCATTGAAGTCAATACTGGTAATTCTAAAATATGCATCAAACTGTTTTTTTGCTGTAGTTCTTGTACAAGATTTAAATTTGAAAAAATTTCACAATTTTTAAATTAATAAAAAGTGGTTAAATGTTGTAATAACACTGTAAAACCTGTTAACATTAAAAATGTGCACATTCTCTCAATAGAGACGTTACTCATTAATAAATAAACTCAAGTCAAAATTATTTTGTAAATCACTTATTATTGTAAATCCCATTTTTTCATCTTTGACCTAGACTAGAGGAATGATGGTGCTTAAATATGCTGCAGTTCAAAACTTCAATATTTTTTTTTTTAAAATATGTCATGAACATTTTAAACCTTGTACATGTGCAAATCTGCAAAAAAAAAATAAAAAAAAATAGGACTTTCTATTTGCTTTTAAACTGTAAACACTTTTCACTTGGCTGTTTTTCTTATTTTTCAAGTTCTACATTTTCTCCTTAGCATCATGTCGCAGTAAGTTTTGGGAGTTCATTTTTATTATTCATTTTCTCCTATCCTGAAAAGTCTGTCTTGCAGAGATTTAATAAAAATGAGCTCCTAAAATGAGCTCCAGATTCTGGAAGATAAATTCTTCAAACAGTGGTACCAGAGGACGTGATGCTGGTCCTTAAAGAGTCACTCTCAACTTATCTGTCCATAAAGCCTATAAAAAAAATAGTCTTCATGTATTTCACAACACTTCAGCATGTTATTCTTATTAAGTGAGGGTCATTTTTTTAGGATTTTTTACCCAAGCAAAGTCTCTGAGAACCTTGTAATTCTGGAGACTCCAGGTAGGTTGCAGTTCTGGAAAATGATGGCGCTGGAGCCTTATGGCTCGTATCCACTGAGCGGTACGTGCGCAAACACAAAAAAATATAACTGTGTATTTTATCATTTTATATTTTCACACAGACAATAGCCGTTTCTCAATATGCGTTCTGTTCTTGTGGACTTGTGAAATGTCATTGCCCAAAAACCCGCGTAATTTTCAAAATATTACTGTTATTCTGTCATGAAATGTAGTTTTACGAGTTTTTCAGGCGAGAATGTAGTTGTTTAAAACTCAAATCTGCGGTTTATTTATAAAGACAGAGCCTATTTGAAAATTTGCTATGCCGATTTCGGAGCTCCAGGTGATCACCGGGCGCTCTGTGCTCATGTATCCGCCTCGAGCATTCTTAGCTCGGCTAGTCCTTCCGACATTTGCTGCTGGCTCTGATGTCTCTGTAGTGATTAAACATGAGATACGTTTGACTGAATTGTTTGCTTTTGTCTTTATTTCCTCTTATATAATCCTCTTATACTTTGTACTTATACTTTTATAATGGCTATTATTACATAAAAGAGGCGGAGTTGTGCTTATTTTCGCGCTTTATTGTTGATCACTACTTTCCGGCATACACCACGCCTATAAAGTAAAGGGTACTGTTGGCAGTGGAAACGCAAGCTGGATCAGGGTGTTCGGTCCCGAACCGTACCGTACTGTACTGTACTGACCCGTACTGCTCATGGTTCCTGATGGTTTACACCTAATTCTTCACATTGATTCTTAATTATTTTGCAGTTAACATGGGTCTTTTCTTCTCCACCTGTTTTTTTTTTTTAACCCTGCTGACCCAATGAGCATTTCGCTGACCAATGGTCATGCCTTAACTTGGCAATTTCTGTATTGCATTAGTTTTGAATATTTCTTATGAGGATTTAGTAATTTTTGACTTTTCAGTTAAATCTCTTTTTTGGCTCATTTCATCTGTAAAAGAAAACCTGCCTAATAATTCTGCACACCTGAATATAAGGAGTTTTTCACTTCCAGCCTTCATGGACAATTATATATCACTTATAAATTATTAAATACAAAATTAATAGTAGTTATTAAGATAGATGTGGTTTGGAATTAGTAAAATGTACTTGGAAAAAAATATGATCAGAATATCAACGTGCCTAATAATTATTCACGCACTGTAAAGATGTGCTCACTTTACACAGGGTGAGCGTGATCGCAAAATCGAAAGTGAACTGCGAGCGCTCATTCAAATGTGATTTCAATACCCCACATATTGATAGCGTGAAAGTTATATACAATACTAGAATGTTTGCTGGAGCGGGACACACACGTTGCGGGAGGTAATGGTCAGAAACTCAGAGGGAGCAGGCTTAAGAAAACTGTTCCGCGCAGGGCTCTAGGCTGCGCATCAACACACACGCTAAGCTTTTTTCGCGCTACCCCATCTCCACCCCAATCATTAGTGCCGTTTCATTCTGTCTTTGACAGCACATATAGGGCAATTTTTGAAATAGTGCCATAAACTAAATTGATTTCAAATTTAATTCAAGCACTTTCAAGGACCTATGTTTGTTTTCAAGTACTTTCCAGGCCTTGAATCCATATGTCTGAAATTCAAGTACTTTCAAGTACTTTCAAGAAGCGTGGGAACCCTGTGGATGATATTATGCACTGTAGATGATGATAACTTCAAACTCTTTGCAATTTTTCTCTGAGAAACTCCTTTCTGATATTGCTCCACTATTTTTCGCCGCAGCATTGGGGGAATTGGTGATCCTCTTCCCATCTTGACTTCTGAGAGACACTGCCACTCTGAGAGGCTCTTTTTATACCCAATCATGTTGCCAATTGACCTAATAAGTTGCAAATTGGTCCTCCAGCTGTTCCTTATATGTACATTTAACTTTTCCGGCCTCTTATTGCTACCTGTCCCAACTTTTTGGGAATGTGTAGCTCTCATGAAATCAAAAGAGCAAATATTTGCATGACATTTCAAAATGTCTCACTTTCAACATTTGATATGTTACCACCACCATGGTCCCATAATGACTCGGTAAAAAAAAAAAAATGAGACAGAAGAAATAATGAGACAAATAACAGAGATTCATGACACAGAATGACTGAAGAAAGATGAAACCGACCTGTTTGTGTCTCAATATCTTCATGTTTGACTCTGAAAGCTTCTTCAATCCTCAGGTCTTCACTCTCTTCTATAATAAACGACATCTCTGTTTGTGTCTCAGTATCTTCATGTTCTTCAATCTTCACGTCTTCACTCTCGACTTTAATAAACGCCATCTTTATGACAGCGTGCTTCAGCAGGAGTTTTTCTGTGTGTTTGAACACTTCATCCTGTTTGAGAAAAATGAACACAGACAAATAAAATAAAACAAACCCAAACTAAATCTCTGTGTGCATCTCAATCAGCCCTAGTTCAGTAGTCAGCACACTAGTTCAGTAGTCAGCACACTAGTAAGCTCCCTAGTTCAGTAGTCAGCACACTAGTTAGCTCCCTAGTTCAGTAGTCAGCACACTAGTAAGCTCCCTAGTTCAGTAGTCAGCACACTAGTTCAGTAGTCTGCACACTAGTAAGCTCCCTAGTTCAGTAGTCAGCACACTAGTTCAGTAGTCAGCACACTAGTTCAGTAGTCTGCACACTAGTAAGCTCCCTAGTTCAGTAGTCAGCACACTAGTTCAGTAGTCAGCACACTAGTAAGGGAGTCAGTCAGAGTGAGAGTTAATGACCTGATTAGACAAAAACACTCAAAACTAGAATATCAAAATAATAAAAGAACACATATCAAACAGACAATTAATATATAGGCATTTATGATTTACGTTTGTCATGTATTGATTTGTAGATAATTTTTTATGAAAATCTTGTCAGATTTGTAGAAGATGTCATAACATGTTTGTGTTGTTATTGTTGTATTTAGATGCTGTAATTCAAGTCCTTATCAACAATGAATCGTTTGATTTAACCGAGTTAGTTTTAAAAAGCTCAGTTTCTCTATCATTTCTTATCAGTGATCAAACAGCGTGTTCTCTATCAAACTGTAACTGTTGTATTGGTTTATACACTTTAAAGGATTAAAAACACAAACCTTTCTCTCAACAGAATCGCGCGGCGCAGCCTTATGACGTCATACCGCCCCGCCAAAATAAAAGTCCTGTTCAGCTGACATCGTAATACTTAACATTATAGGACGTTGTCTTGTGTGAGTTAAGCGCAGACGAGTAACTAACAGTAAAGTCGCGTCTCATTTCGCTCCCTAAATATAACATTAATTAGTTTAGTAATTAATGTTATATTTAGGGAGCGAAATGAGACGCGACTTTACTGTTAGTTACTCGTCTGCGCTTAACTCACACAAGACAACGTCCTATAATGTTAAAATGTTAATGTTTAAAAACTAAACTGAACCCATTTCGCCGCAAAATGATTCTCTGTTTCTAATCGCTCGACTCTTGTCAAATACAACGACAACAACAAACACGTGTAACACAATTACAAAAAACAACGCTAATGTTTTTGATGAAAACGGAATGTATTGTCATGGAATAAATATAAATAATATTGAAATAAATATAAATTGTGTTCTTTAAATTGTAGTGTTAGTTTTGAGCCTGTTTGATTTTAGCCTTCTCTCTGATTGAGAAGCACACAGAAGATTTAGTTTTGATTTGTTTTTCTTTGTTAATTATTCTCATCTTAATCAGGACAGAGAGTCCAAACACAGAAACATGGCGTTTATTAAAGAGGAGACTGAAGACTTCAGGATTGAAGAAGTTTTCAGTCTCAAACAAGAAGATTTCGAGGAACAAACAGGTTGGTTTTCATTCTCAATGCATTTGATTCTTATTAAAATGTTGCCATGAGATTGTTATGATTGGATTTACATGAAAGTCTAGTAGTGTATGATCCTCAGTCGTTTAAAATAATTGTAATGCAACCAAAGATAAGTTATGAGGAACTTATTTGATTACTTTATCAAATAAGTTCCTCATAACTTATCTTTGGTTGCATTACAATTATTTTCTAATTAAGGAATATTGAATCAATATTGCATGGGTGGATGTGTTCAGGGAATCTGACTGGTAAAATATAATGTTTATCTCTGACATAGGATCTTCTCTAGACTGGAATACACTACACGACTTAAAAACCCTGCGAGTGGGTGTGGTTTCAGCGCCGCCAGTGGACACGTCACCCGCGTTTGAGAGCAGAGAATACTGCTTATTTTTTCAAGATTTTGATACCTTATTTTATTTACTTGGCGTTCTTTTTTTTAGCATTCAAATTTGGCTGGGTGGTTAATAACACATTTTTCTGTGGTGTGGCAAACTCAGAACACACATTTAATATTGACTTTACATGGACTTTAACAACCGTCGGTTAGGAGAAATAAAATAACCGAAATGAACATTCCTATTTCCTATCAACGTTAATCAGAATAATAATAATAATAATAATAATACAACTGCACCCATTTATGATTATTGCTTGATTATCAAGTAGCCTATCTATATAATAGTCTATAACAAAGTAGGCTACAAAAAAAAAAAAAAACATGACACTTGTTAAAAAAAATAATTTTATGTAGGCCTATACAATTTAATAATAGGCTGTTTTGTTTCAAATGGATGAAGAACAGGCTACTAGCCCTTAGCCTATAATTTACGCAATAGGTGAAATTATGTATGGAAACAGCTCATGGGCAATTTTTTTTTTTGCGATACACCAAAACTTATGCGACAATTCGTTTTTTTTTTTTAGGGAAGACGTCATCTCACACACCATTTTATCGGTAAAAGGCCAGTTGGATGGAAACAGGCTGTAGACAGCAAATTTCACAAAGTTTTTTAAACGCATATTCTCTTTGTTGATAACAAAACAGCGCAAAAACTGGATGGAAACTTGATTATTGCAGCAGTGCAAAATGGGATTGTCAAGCAGACAAACTGACCAACACTTTCATGAAAACCTGTCATAAATGTTGTATGCACCTGGCAAACTCAACTATTTGTATTACAGTTTAGTCTAGTCCACCTTTTAATTAAATGTAAAGAGGTATGCACTGCTGTGCTACTACAGGTATTTTGAACAATGCAACTTGAACTTGTACAAAAAAAGTTGTGCAGACCCTTCAGCAATTGGGAAGAAAATTACTGTTAAATTTAAAATAAACAGTGTTGGGCACGTTACTTTAACCCAGCGTTTCTCAAACTGTGGGGCGCGCCCCACTGGTGGGGAATAGAGACGTGACAGGTGGGGCGCGCCAAACGGGAGGAAATTTTCCTTTTTATGCCTTATATGGTAACGTGAGATCAAATCTTCCGGAATCTGGAGCAAGACCACGCACTAGACTAGAGAGTGACTGCGCGGTGTGTGTGTGTGTTCAACACGTCATCTCAGTTTCATTTTTGTATTCATGGTTACAAATGAAATGTTTAACCTTTTGAGCGGTATCCGGTTTGGTCCCATATATGGGATTTTTATTTCTGTGCTCCTGAGAGTACGGTCCCAGATATGGGATTTAGAATGTTCAGTGACGTGACATAACTGCCAGATTCAAATTGTGCTTTCGTGCGTTGGTTGGCGCTCAGCGCTGTCATATATCACAACTATGCATTGTTTTCAACCTAATAATGTTTATTTTAGGTTTCAGCCATTTAAATACACATAAGCACTAGTAAAACAATACATTTGGAGTTTGTAAAATACACACTGATGTCTGTGGAAGCAGCAATAACAATCTATTCAAATATAATTTGACGACGTGTGTTATTCACATCAGACAAACATAGTGGAAGTAACTATAAAGTTTACTCTATTCTTCTCGGAGTTCACCGGCCACTTTCTTGCATGTATTTCGGGAGAAACTGATGACAGACAGGACTCTCTGAACTGAGTCGCAAAGAAACATGGTGGCGCCCATCTCACGTTATAGATCAAGATTATTTATAAAGGTTTTTAAACGACCAAACACACTCACTTACACATTTTTGAGAATCGGAATATCAGATAGTTGATGACATGGTAAGCAAGTTTGTGAATATTTTGAAATAAAAAAGGAAAAAGGAAATTAAGCCGATCTGTCATACAGTGTTATTGTGGCTGCGGTGTGTCACGTGACAAATATGACGCGTCGCCATGGAAACATTAAGCGGGAATGTTATAAAATAACAGTCGCCTTGAAAAAAACAATAACAAAACATGGATAAATTTGTGACACGGACCTCAAAAGTTGTCGAGCCAGCGCCAGCAGAGAGACACAAGCCAGACGGACCTAATCAACCAAAAAGCCAACCGAAAAGAAAATATGATGATGGGTATCTTGCTCTTGGATTCACGGCAGTGGTGGTGGGGGCAGAGGAGAGACCGATGTGTGTTCTGTGTCTTAAACCACTAGCAGCAGATAGTATGAGACCCAACAAATTAAGACGACACCTAGAGACCACACACCCCAGTCACGTCAATAAGCCACTTGATTTCTTTCAAAGAAAACTTGCAGAATACCGTCAACAGGAGACTCGCATGGTAAAAGCTGCATCAGTAAACAGTAAAGCACAGATGGCGTCATATAGAGTGGCATACAGAATTGCACAATCCAAAAAACCACACACAATCGCAGAGCAGCTCATTCTCCCCGCTGCGCTAGACATGGTGTCAATTATGCTTGACGAGACAAGCGCAGCAAAATTAAAAGCTATTCCCCTGTCAAACGACACAGTTGCAAGACGTATATGCAACATTTTAAATGATCTTGAGGAACAACTCATAGAAAAATTAAAAGACAGTCGTTTTGCATTACAAGTGGACGAAGCTACTGACAGCAATAAAGACTGCTTGTTCATCTCGTACGTCCGCTTTGTGAATGGCGAGTCACTGTGCGAGGATTTGTTTTGCAAATACATAAAAAATAGAGCCACAGCTGATGAGCTGTTTAAGATCATGGACAGTTACCTCAAAGAACACGGCCTTAAATGGGAAAACTGTGTGGGCTTTTGCTCTGATGGCGCACAGACCATGGCAGGGTCAAGAAACGGGCTGCAGGGACTAATAAAGAGGGTTGCGCCAGATGCGCACTGGACGCACTGTGTCATTCACAGGGAAGCGCTCGCGTCAAGGCAGCTCAGCCCTGAATTAAATGAGGTTTTGACAGAAGTAGTGAGCGTGGTAAATTTTATCAAAACCCGACCCCTGAAAGCGCGACTGTTCTCCGCACTTTGTGAGGAAATGGGAGCTGATCACACATCTGTGCTGTTTCACAGTGAAGCAAGGTGGCTCTCCCGCGGCAAAGTGCTGTCGCGCGTCTTTGAGCTCAGGGCAGAGATTCAGATGTTCTTGGAGGAGGAGCGCATGTATGAGGCTGCAAGCAAGTTCAGTGATGAAGAATTTCTGTTTAAACTGGCCTACCTCAGCGATATGTTTGGCAAGCTGAATGAATTAAATCTTCAGCTTCAAGGCAAAGACAAGCACCTACCTCACCTGGCAGATAAGATCAATGCATTCAGCTGAAAGCTTGAGGTATGGGGCAGGCGCCTCGATCAGCAAAACACAGATGTCTTTGAGAACCTGAGTGAAGTTGCTGAAAACACTGATTCTGGAGCCACCACAGTCATCCCTTGTATTAAGCAGCACACATCTCTTCCCTCAAAGAATTGTTTAAAAAATACTTCCCGAACAACAGTGCTCAGTATGCCTGGGTTATGGATCATTCAATGCAGCAGGTTGGTATTTTGACATTTTATTGAACATTATACTCATATATTATACATGCATTTTATTTATGTTATGCTACTTACTAACTGGAATAGATTGTTGTCAAACAGATTTCTTTGTGTTTATTATGCAATGACAAATAAAGTAAGCCTATTTATTTATATTCTGTCTGCAGCACCTGCTGATTTTGGGTCTGCTGAGGAGGACCAGTTTATTGAGATGACATCTGACTCCACCCTGAGGCTCAGGTTTAAAGCTCAGAATCTTAGTGAATTCTGGTTTGGAGTGGAGAGGGAGTATCCACTCATCGGGCAGAGAGCTGTGTGCATTCTTCTTCCCTTTGCCACATCATATCTCTGTGAGATGGGCTTTTCAGCTGTTGCTTCACTGAAAACAAAGTACAGATCTCAGCTGAACATTGAGCATGACTTGAGAGTGGCAGTATCAAGCCTGCAACCCCGCTTTGAGAAATTGTGACCAGACTCCGTATTCCCTCGTCTATTAGGTGGTATGCTTAGGATCATGAGCAGTTCCTTTCCTTCTCCATACTCTTCTCTTCCCATCACTCTGGTACAAGTTGATCTTGGTCTCATCTGTCCATAGGATGTTGTTCCAGAACTGTGAAGGCAAGGGACTGCTCATGATCCTAAGCAAACCACCTCATCAGTGAAGCATGGTGGTGGTAGCGTGGGCATATATGGCTGCCAGTGGAACTGGTTCTCTTGTATTTATTGATGATGTGACTACTGACAAAAGCAGCAGGATGAATTCTGAAGTGTTTCGGGCAATATTATCTGCTCATATTCAGCCAAATGCTTCAGAACTCATTGGACGGCGCTTCACAGTGCAGATGGACAATGACCCAAAGCATACTGCAAAAGCAACCAAAGAGTTTTTGAAGGGAAAGAAGTGGACTGTTATGCAATGGCCAAGTCAATCACCTGACCTGAATCCGATTGAGCATGCATTTCACTTGCTGAAGACAAAACTGAAGGGAAAATGCCCCAAGAACAAGCAGGAACTGAAGACGGTTGCAGTAGAGGCCTGGCAGAGCATCACCAGGGATGAAACCCAGCGTCTGGTGATGTCTATGCGTTCCAGACTTCAGGCTGTAATTGACTGCAAAGGATTTGCAACCAAGTATTAAAAAGTGAAAGTTTGATTTATGATTATTATTCTGTCCCATTAATTTTGGTCCCTTAACAAGTGGGAGGCACATATGCAAACTGTTGGAATTCCTACACCGTTCACCTGATTTGGATGTAAATACCCTCAAATTAAAGCTGACAGTCTGCAGTTAAAGCACATCTTGTTCGTTTCATTTGAAATCCATAGTGGTGGTGTATAGAGCCAAAAATGTTAGAATTGTGTCGATGTCCCAATATTTATGGACCTGACTGTAGATGATAGAATGGAATATAATAGAAAGAGATGCTGGGATGTACTAGGATGGAGGTTGATAAATAAATATAAGGTTATTGCATATTTTTATTTCATAATGGGGGAACATTGCCTGGGAGAAGAAACTGTTCTTGTGCCTGGCTGTCCTGGTATTTGGGGCTTTGTAGCGCCGGCCAGATGGCAAAAGTTAAAAAAGGGGATGACTTGGATGTGAGCGATCCAGAGTGATTTTCTGAGCCCTTTTTCTCATTCTGGATGTATACAGTTCTTGAAGGGCGGCAGGGAAGCACCAATAATCCTCTCGGCAGTCCGAACCATTCTCCGTAATCTTCTGGTGTCTGATTTTGTAGCTGAGCAAAACCAGACAGTTATTGATGTACATAGAACAGAATCGATGGCTGAATAGAACGGTTTCAGCAGCTCCTGTGGCAGGTTAAACTTCCTCAGCTGGCAAAGGAAGTACAACCTTTGTTGGGCCTTTTTTTTTTTTTTTTTGCAATGGAGTCAATGTGAGTGTCCCACTTCAGGTCCTGGAAGATGATGGACCCCAGGAACTTGAATGTCTCCACTGCGGCCACAGTGTTGTCCGTGATGGTGAGTGGGGGGAGAGCAGGGGGGTTTCCTCCTGAAGTCAACGATCATCTCCACAGTTTTGAGTGAGTTGAGCTCCAGGTTGTTAAGACCGCACCAGACAGCCAGCTCTTTAACCTCCTGTCTGTAGGCAGACTCGTCACCGTCCTGAATGAGGCCGATAAGTGTGGTGTCATCTGCAAACTTCAGGAGCTTGACAGAGGGGTCCTAAGAGGTAAAGTCATTGCTGTAGATGGAGAAGAGCAGTGGGGAGAGAACTGGTGCCCTGAGGGGCACCAGTTCTGGTGATGCGGCAGTCTGAGGAGAGATAGGTGAGACGGGATAGAGAGAATTTCCCCATTCTCACTAGCTGTTGCCTGTCTGTCAGAAAGCTGGTGATCCATTGGCAGATAGTGCTGGGAACAAAGAGCTGGGTTACTTTGGCCTGGAGGAGAGCTGAGATGATTGTATTGAAAGCTGAACTGAAGTCCACAAACAGGATCCTCACATAAGTAGGGTGGTCCAGTAAGGGTCCAGCAATGTCCTTCAGATAAGCCAACACCAATCGTTCAAATTACTTCATGACCACAGATGTTAGGGCAACAGGTCTGTACTCATTACGTCCTGTGATTTTGGGTTTCTTTGGGATGGGGATGATGATGGAGCATTTGAAGGAGGCAGGAACTTCACACAGTTCCAGTGATTTGTTAAAAATCTGTAAAAATATGGAGTCCAGCTGGTCAGCACAGGTTTTCAGACAGGCTGGTGAAACACCATCGTGCAGGAGAGGGGAGAGGGGGGTTGGTGGAGGTGATGATGGTTGTGTAGAGAGATGGTCAGAATGGGTATGGGGTGTGAGACCGGGAGTTTCAAATCTGCAGTAAAATTTATTCAGGTCATCAGCCAGTTGTTGATTCCCTGCAGAGCTGGGGCATGGTGTCTTGTAGTTTGTAATGTCTTTCAGGCCTTTCCACACAGCTTTTCAAGAGTAGCTTCTTTAAGCCACTCTGATCTCCTTTGTCAGTGTGTTCCTGGCCTGATTGTACAAGACTCTGTGTCCCTACTCCTGTAGGCATCCTCTTTGGCCTGATGAAGCTTTCTGAGTTTTTCTGTGAACCATGGTTTGTCATTGTTATATGTTCTGGAAGGAATAAGTGAAACATACCTGGCATTTCCAAAGTGTTCTTGGGCTTTTTGCTATACACTGAATAAAAGAAAGGTAAAACAAGCTCACTGGTACTCATGACTGGGATGTCCCAGTCATGAGTACCAGTGAGTTTGTTTTACCGTATGTATCAGTCCAGTGTTGTTGAACATGCTGATGTTGGAGCAGAACTCTCAGAGAAAAATAGTTTGAAGAGATTCATGTGAAAGTTTGTGTCAGCAGGACTCATCTGTGGTACAGGCATCTGGTCACTGGAAAAAAGTAAGTAAATAAGTAAAACAAACCAACTGTCAGCATGCTGATATCAGGAGCAACTATATTATCACATTTTTTATAGACATGCTTTGTGTTGTCATTCCATTGGCAGATAGAGCTGGGAACAAAGAGCTGGGTTAGTTTGGTCTGGAGGAGAGCTGGGATGATTGTATTAAAAGCCGAACTGAATTCCACAAACAGGATCCTCACATAAGTGCCTGGATTGTCTAGATTTTGCAGGATATAATACAGTCCTATATTGACTGCATCATCCACAGACCTGTTTGCTCGATAAGCAAACTGCAGGGGGTTTAGTAATGTTCTTCAGATAAGCCAACACCAGTCTTTCAAATGACCACAGATGCACCAATATTACTGACTCATAACAAAACATGATTTTTTTTATAGACACATGCTTTATGTATTGTCATGTATGTATGTAATATGCATTATTATCATTGTTGCAAGCAGTTGTGCTGCTGTCCAGTACACCAGTACTGTATTTCATATTTCAACATGTCTCACTGGATTTCAGACATTTCAGTCTGACAATATAGTCTGGGAAAAGCTCAACTAGTAAAATGTGTAGCCTACAAATTAATGTAAAACAACAACAAAAAAACTCTAAAACCTTCTGAGGGAAATTCAAGGCTTATTCCATGTATCTGTCTTCTAAAAACTAGAAGAAGCTCATGAAATTGCTTTGTTTGCATTGAAAATAGGGGTATTTACAGGATCGCGTGGATGATTGAATAATGGTGGGAGTGGCTACATTGAAGATAATTAGTTCAGACAGGAAAGAATGTGAGACTCATACTGGTTTCATACGCATTACGTAAAGAAAGAATATTTGTTTTTAAGGTGACTTAAAAGTAGACATGTTAAGCTTTCTATAGACACGTTTCTCATGTATATGTGACAAGTATTTGCTGAGTTTCGGATAGATTTTTTAAATGTATTTCAGAAAGAAATCCACAGAGATTTAGACATCAGACAGAGCACCTTGTATATGTTCTTTATTTTACAAAAGTGCAGCATTTAGCTATTGTCATGAGTGTACACAAAGTAAAGTACAGGGCTTGAATTTTGATGTGGCATTGCGGTTATTGCACATAATTCTACTCATTTCCGCAGGTTCTGCACTTATAACAAGTGTTTTTAAGTCTTGTCAATTTAAACATTCAAGCGACTTACCTAAACAACTTAAAGCACTATTAATTTCTTTTGTACCTTGCCGTTTTATTTATTTGTGCTATTGGTTGTCATTTATTTTTCTTACTTTATTACTGACTGTTTACTTGCCTTTTTTAGTTAAAAATAAATTAAATTCAGTGTTTGAAATCAAAGTTGCTTGCACTGTGTGTAAGCTATTGCACAACAAATTTAGCACCATCTAGAGCAGTGGTTTTCAAACTTTTTTCAGAGCGACCCTATTTTTTTGTTTTTAAATTGACATGACCCATATATATATGATATAAAAATATAAATAAATATATATATATATACAGTATATATGCGGACGGATGGAAAACTGCGCTACAGACCGATCTCGAGTCCCACCGTAGAGCTCCGGAAGGATGCTCTGTTCCAAAATCAAATCACACTGTCGGTGCTTCTGAAATTCGTGAGGGTGCTTGCCTTCATGCACATCTATTCTGACATATCATATTTTGTCCAGTCCATAGTTATGATTATCACAATGTCATTGCGATTTCGAGCTTGAATATGCGGATGTCACCCCTCCGAAAGTTTGTTGCAAGTACGCCACATTGGTCCTCTTAGCAGCATGAAAAACAAAACTTCTATTCAAATTCTGAATGGAGAATAGGCTATATACAGAAAGCGCGCAAAGTGCGCTTCCCCTTAAAAAAAAGCTGTCACTCATTTCAGTTTATCGCAATCTCTAATTCCGCTTTATAATCAATGAATCTGTCAACACAGCACAATTAAATCTCTAATTTACATCACCTACACTTCATTATAATCAGAGGATTCGCATCGCGAGCTTCCAGAACTCTGGATTGAACAAGAACACTCACGTTCTGAGTGTTGAGTGGATTCTGACTCACTAAAACTCCTCTAATCAGAGGATTGGCCATTGCGAGTTATAGAAATCAGAACATATGTCTCTGATTTGCTTTTTTTTTTATGTTTAATACAATGTGCAGCGCTGCAAAAACAGAGCGCAAACACACATACACATTTGATTCTGACCTGAGGTGGCTGCCGGTTACTTTCGTTTTGTTGTTTATGTTATTTAGTTGCTTCCTTTCCTGTAACCGTAAACTTGGTTACATACGTTTTCCTTAAATCATCCTGGCGACCCATTTTTTAAGTCTGGTTTGAAAACCACTGATCTAGAGTTATGCACTTTTACATTTTTGTATCATCCTAACAATATAAATATGAATCAACACACAATTATAAATTGTAAAACACAATTGCACTGAGTGACAAAACATTTAGGTAAGATGATTGTAATTTAAAAATATGCTTAACCCCTCCCCCTCAAATTACCCCCCATCCGAGTCACCTAAGTGGGGAATCCCCCCTCCCCCCCATTTTCCAAAATGAAATTCAGGTCCCGAAAGTAGACATTCTAAAGTTTCAAATGATGCATGATATTTATCTGTATTTTGTCATACAGATGTCACAGCATTTTAAGTTCATTTTGGTCTAAACAGGAAAAATGAAAGTGGTATCACTGACATGACCACCGACCCCTGGGGGTTAATGCACCTCTGACCCCTCTCCCTTTGCCTTTCTTAATGTACAGGTGCTGGTCATATAATTAGAATATCATCAAAAAGTTGATTTATTTCACTAATTCCATTCAAAAAGTGAAACTTGTATAACGTATACATTCATTCCACACAGACTGATATATTTCAAGTGTTTATTTCTTTTAATTTTGATGATTATAACTGACAACTAATGAAAACCCCAAATTCAGTATCTCAGAAAATTAGAATATTACTTAAGACCAATACAAAGAAAGGATTTTTAGAAATCTTGGCCAACTGAAAAGTATGAACATGAAAAGTATGAGCATGTACAGCACTCAATACTTAGTTGGGGCTCCTTTTGCCTGAATTACTGCAGCAATGCGGCGTGGCATGGAGTCGATCAGTCTGTGGCACTGCTCAGGTGTTATGAGAGCCCAGGTTGCTCTGATAGTGGCCTTCAGCTCTTCTGCATTGCTGGGTCTGGCATATCGCATCTTCCTCTTCACAATACCCCATAGATTTTCTATGGGGTTAAGGTCAGGCGAGTTTGCTGGCCAATTAAGAACAGGGATACCATGGTCCTTAAACCAGGTACTGGTAGCTTTGGCACTGTGTGCAGGTGCCAAGTCCTGTTGGAAAATGAAATCTGCATCTCCATAAAGTTGGTCAGCAGCAGGAAGCATGAAGTGCTCTAAAACTTCCTGGTATACGGCTGTGTTGACCTTGGACCTCAGAAAACACAGTGGACCAACACCAGCAGATGACATGGCACCCCAAACCATCACTGACTGTGGAAACTTTACACTGGACCTCAAGCAACGTGGATTCTGTGCCTCTCCTCTCTTCCTCCAGACTCTGGGACCCTGATTTCCAAAGGAAATGCAAAATTTACTTTCATCAGAGAACATAACTTTGGACCACTCTGCAGCAGTCCAGTCCTTTTTGTCTTTAGCCCAGGCGAGACGCTTCTGACGCTGTCTGTTGTTCAAGAGTGGCTTGACACAAGGAATGCGACAGCTGAAACCCATGTCTTGCATACGTCTGTGCGTAGTGGTTCTTGAAGCACTGACTCCAGCTGCAGTCCACTCTTTGTGAATCTCCCCCACATTTTTGAATGGGTTTTGTTTCACAATCCTCTCCAGGGTGCGGTTAACCCTATTGTTTGTACACTTTTTTCTACCACATCTTTTCCTTCCCTTCGCCTCTCTATTAATGTGCTTGGACACAGAGCTCTGTGAACAGCCAGCCTCTTTTGCAATGACCTTTTGTGTCTTGCCCTCCTTGTGCAAGGTGTCAATGGTCGTCTTTTGGACAACTGTCAAGTCAGCAGTCTTCCCCATGATTGTGTAGCCTACAGAACTAGACTGAGAGACCATTTAAAGGCCTTTGCAGGTGTTTTGAGTTAATTAGCTGATTAGAGTGTGGCACCAGGTGTCTTCAATATTGAACCTTTTCACAATATTCTAATTTTCTGAGATACTGAATTTGGGGTTTTCATTAGTTGTCAGTTATAATCATCAAAATTAAAAGAAATAAACACTTGAAATATATCAGTCTGTGTGGAATGAATGTATACATTATACAAGTTTCACTTTTTGAATGGAATAAGTGAAATAAATCAACTTTTTGATGATATTCTAATTATATGACCAGCACCTGTATCTTTCTATGTTTCTGTCTATCCATTTTCAAGTTTTAATGAACTATAGGTGAATTGGATTTGGATTCCTTGTATTCTTTGGATTTCTTATGTGCATTGATACTATTTTCTTCTTTTAACAGAGATCCAGCCGTAGAAGATGTCCCCTATGCAATAATGCAATTGCTGATCTTAGACAGCATATAAAAAAGAGGCACAACATTACAGACAAATCTGAAATTCATCTGCTTATTGCATTAGCCACAGGAAGGTAAGTTCTATTTTTCTGACATGTTGGTGTTTTAAAATGTTTTTTAAAATTTTAGTATAATAACAGTGGGTACAGAAAAGAATTACCCCGTTTGAAATAATCACATTTTGTTCCTTTGCAGCCTGAAATTAAGACAGATTTTTGTTTTATCCTGCTGTATTTACTCAGTGCAACTTAAAACAGCCAAGTGAAAGATGTAACACCAACATGTCAGAAAAAAACAAAACAGAATGACTGAGTTGGAAAAAGGATCACCCCCTTCTAAAAATGACTTGTAAACTCAATCATGTGTAGCTAATCACGTTCTCAGTGGCACACAAAGCCATTTGACTTTCATCTGTCATCAGCTGTGGTCATTTTAAAAAGAGCTTTCCTGGTGCATTTCAGTCCTTGGTAGTGCAACTGAAGCAAACAGTCAGCTATGGGTGGCAAGGCACTATCAAAAGATCTCCGGGATAGTTGTGGATAGGCACAAGTCAGGAGATGGATACAAAAAAATTCAAAGGCTTTATCAGTGCCTAGAAGCACAGTGATATCTATTATTAAGAAGTGGAATGTATTTGGTACTACACAGACCCTCCCTGGATCAGAACATCACTCCAAACTGGATAAAAAATCCAGGAGGAAACTGGTCAGAGAGGCTACCAAGAGGCCCTTAACAACTCTGAAGCATTTAACATGACAAAGAGTGGTCATTGTGTATATGTGACAACAATATCACAAATTCTCCACAAATGTTGCTTGTATGGGAGGGTTGCAAGAAAAAAGCCACTCCTCAAGAAAGGCCACATGCAGTAATGACTGAGCTTTGCCAAAACGCTCCTTGAAGTTTCTGAGGCAATGTGGAAAAAGGTGTTATGGTCAGATGAGTTTAAAATGTATTTATTTGGCCTCAATACCAAACAATATGTCTGGCGGAAATCTAATACAGCCCGCCATCAAATAACACCATTCCTACAGTAAAGCAGTAAAGGTGGTAATATCCTGTTATCGGGTGTTTCTCTGCAGCAGGGACTGGAACACTTGTCAGGATAGAAGGAAAATGGATGGGGCAAAATACCATCAAATTCTTGAGGAAAATCTGCTGCCGTCTTGCCAGCAAGTTGTCAATGGTAAGAATGTTTACCTTCCAACATTACAATGACCCAAAGCACAGAGCAAAACTGGTTGAAGGAGAAAAAGGTGAATGTCCTTGCATGGCCTAGTCAGAGCCCAGACTGCAGTCCACAAGCGGTCAGCATCAAATTGAACAGAACTTGAGCAGTTCTGCAAAAAAGGGTGGGCAAATATTGCATAGTCTAGATGTGCAGAGTTAGTAGAGACATATCCCAAAGCATAAGGAGGTTAAAAAAATACTGACACAAGGGGGTGATCTTTTTTCCAACTCAGTGATTCTGTTTTTTATTTTATTTTATTTTTTCTGACATGTTGGTGTTATATATTTCACTTGGATGTTTTAAGTTGCACTGAGTAAATACAGATGGATATAACAAAAACAGTGTCCGTCTTCATTTCAGGCTTCAAAGCAACAAAATGTGATTATTTTAAAGGGGGGTGATTCTTTTCTATACCCACTGTATATATTTAAATGCATATTTGTCAACTATCAATAATACTGATAAGATAATACTTAATACTACTATTAATAATTACAAGTGCCTACGGGTCTGATGAGCTGCTGGGTTAATGGATGTTAATCATGTTGTCCACATTCAGACTGATTTGCTGAAATCAAAACTGGGACATGTCTTCGAATGTGTGAGAGAAACTGAGCACTCTCAGGGTGGGCTTTCAATCTAGAATTTACTGTGTGTCAAATACGCTGTGCATCCATTGATATGATTTGGAATAATGTGCTATAAAGACGCTTGAGAAGCTCACTCTCTTTGTACATGACAAGTAAAAATATATCTGTGCTGAACATATTCTTAGTGTACAAATCAAACTGGTGAGTGTGAAATCTTAACAATTTATTAGCCAATGGCTAATGATAACAGTATTTAATCACCTAGCATGAAAAATTAGTCGCATATGCAATTGATTTTCTCGCATTGTACAAGGCTGAATGTTAATGTGACGCATTGTGCCTCATTCATGTTATATAATCCAAACAGTTCTGCATCAATTTTTTTCTCATTTAATCTCTTTTTTTGTAGTAATGTGGAAATCCTTACTTTAAGTAAGGTATCATTTGTAATTTGTGGCCATGGATTATAATTGTTAATGAACATGCACACCCCTCAATTATGAATGATTGGAATTCATTAATGTACACATTTAGCTAACAGATGTTGGGAATTTCCATTTTATATGTGAATTACTTCTTGACTCATATTTACGAAGTTGGATAACTGAAACCTGTAAATAAAGTATCAGGTTAAAGCTGTTATTACAATTAATTTGTAGTTTTTGATAATATTTCTAGATTTACTGCAAAGCTGCAGTGTCCCCTGAAGTGCACCCAGGCTGTACCCACTGGATTTGTCCATCTGGATAAGCACTTCGTTGCGTGCCACCCCAATTTAACGGTTTGTATATTTCCAGATCCAAGTTTTCAGTATTAAGTCTTCAATTTTTAGTATGTATGTGAGCCATTATTAGGGGTTCTAGTGCAAAGAGTTGAAACCCTATTGTATTTGTCCTGATTATTATTATTCTGCCATAAAACAGATTGTGCAGACCAAACAATAAGGCCTAGAACAGGGGTATTCAGTTAAAGTTCCGAGAGGTCTGGTCTCTATATTTCCTTCCCAGCGGAAGTCTGGACTATATATATAGATGTAGATACAGTATCTCACAGAAGTGAGTACACCCCTCACATTTTTGTAAATATTTTATTATATCTTTTCATGTGACAACACTGAAGAAATGACACTTTGCTACAATGTAAAGTAGTGAGTGTACAGCTTGTATAACAGTGTAAATTTGCTGTCCCCTCAAAATAACTCAACACACAGACATTAATGTCTAAACCGCTGGCCACAAAAGTGAGTACACCCCTAAGTGAAAATGTCCAAATTGGGCCCAAAGTGTCAATATTTTGTGTGGCCACCATTATTTTCCAGCACTGCCTTAACCCTCTTGGGCATGGAGTTCACCAGAGCTTCACAGGTTGCCACTGCAGTCCTCTTCCACTCCTCCATGATGACATCACAGAGCTGGTAGATGTTAGAGACTCCCACAGATGCTCAATGGGGTTTAGGTCTGGAGACATGCTTGGCCAGTCCATCACCTTTACCCTCAGCTTCTTTAGCAAGGCAGTGGTCGTCTTGGAGGTGTGTTTGGGGTCATTATCATGTTGGAATACTGCCCTGCGGCCCAGTCTCTGAAGGGAGGGGATCATGCTCTGCTTCAGTATGTCACAGTACATGTTGGCATTCATGGTTCCCTCAATGAACTGTAGCTCCCCAGTGCCGGCAGCACTCATGCAGCCCCAGACCATGACACTCCCACCACCATGCTTGACTGTAGGAAAGACACACTTGTCTTTGTACTCTTCACCTGGTTGCCGCCACACACGCTTGACACCATCTGAACCAAATAAGTTTATATTGGTCTCATCAGACCACAGGACATGGTTCCAGTAATTCATGTCCTTAGTCTGCTTGTCTTCAGCAAACTGTTTGCGGGCTTTCTTGTGCATCATCTTTAGAAGAGGCTTCCTTCTGGGACGACAGCCAGGCAGACCAATTTGATGCAGTGTGCGGCGTATGGTCTGAGCACTGACAGGCTGTCCCCCCCACCCCTTCAACCTCTGCAGCAATGCTGGCAGCACTCATACGTCTATTTCCCAAACACAACCTCTGTATATTACGTTGCGCACGTGCACTCAGCTTCTTTGGTTGACCATGGCGTGGCCTGTTCTGAGTGGAACCTGTCCTGTTAAACCGCTGTATGGTCTTGGCCATCGTGCTGCAGCTCAGTTTCAGGGTCTTGGCAATCTTCTTATAGCCTACACCATCTTTATGTAGAGCAACAATTCTTTTATTCAGATCCTCAGAGAGTTCTTTGCCATGAGATGCCATGTTGAACTTCCAGTGACCAGTATGAGAGAGAGAGCGATAACACCAAATTTAAGACACCTGCTCCCCATTCACACCTGAGACCTTGTAACACTAACGAGTCACATGACACCGGGGAGAGAAAATGGTTAATTGGGCCAAATTTGGACATTTTCACTTAGGGGGTGTACTCACTTTTGTGGCCAGCAGTTTAGACATTAATGGCTGTGTGTTGAGTTATTTTGAGGGGACAGCAAATTTACACTGTTATACAAGCTGTACACTCACTACTTTACATTGTAGCAAAGTGTCATTTCTTCAGTGTTGTCACATGAAAAGATATAATAAAATATTTATAAAAATGTGAGGGGTGTACTCACCTCTGTGAGATACTGTATATCTGAAACATTGGGATCAAGAAACCAAAACAAAGTAAATTACAACTCTATCGAACTATAAAATCAAAATATGAATTAGAAGAATATCTCCAGAGTGTCAGAGACACAAAGCAGAGACAGATCCTGACAGTACAGGCTCAGTGAGCACAGACTAGCCATCGAGATCGGCAGACACAGAAAGAGCTGGTTACCCAGAGAGCAAAGAGTGTGTGCTCACTGTCTCATTTCCTACTTCACTGTTACCAATTTTAATCAATCATTTCTCCTGTCTGTGTATTTAAGTTTATTTGTTATTATGTTTTTATTCTATTATTTTGATTTCATTATTATTATAGTTCTACTTCACTGTTACCAATTTTAATCGAGAGAGAGAAATCTTTATTAAAGCAAAACTCAAAATCTGACAAATACATCAACAGAAAAAGAAATTCACAAACTTTTTTTGTTACACATAGATAGATGTAAAATCATGTATCCTTGCTTTTAAGTAAAAACCAATTATATTGTTATTATGTTTTACGGAAAGTATTCAGACCCCCTATTATTTTGATCTTTTCATTATTATTATAGCACCCCATATTGACAGAAAAACACAGAATTGTTCCAGATTTATTAAAAAAGAAAAACATATATTTCAACCCTTTGCTGTGCTTTGGCATTTCTTCTGATATTGTATTTTTCACTGTGTTTGATTATAGTCATGCCAATACAAGACCTTAAGCAATTCAGAGCAAATAATTTAATTGAGAGAGCAGAATTGTGGAGAGAGAGTTACAAAAAAAAGAATAAGAGCAAGTGGCCTCCATTTTATGGGACGACCAACAGCTGGCCGTCCGGCCTTTCGGGGGAGAAGATTAAATGCAAAACTCAAAATCGGGAGATGGGAGAAAGTTGTAAAAAAAGTCGGGGCTTTATTACAAGCCTCTCCTCATACCTGAAAGCCCGCATTAAAAAAACACATTCTCTGCTCTTGAGACCAAGATAGAACTTTTTGGCCTTAATCTCGGTATGTGTGGAGAAAAAGTCCAATACACAATACATCAATGCTGTGGGGGTGTTTTCCCAAAACAGCAAGTGCGGCCAAGTTTCTGGACGAAAACTCTCCAAATGGGCCGAAGGTCCTCAAAAATTAACGAAGGAGTGCACCTTCTTCATGGCCAGCCAGAGACTTAAACCCAATAGATACAAAGTAAAATCATGCAGAATGAAGAGGATATGCAAGGAGGAATGGCAGAGGATATCAGGTGTGAAAAACTTGCTTTCCCAAAAGACTATGTATTAAATCAAAAGCCCTGAGCAAAGGTTAAAAACCAATTCTTTTTTAATAACTACACAGTCTGATGGGGTGCTGTGTGTCATAAAGGATCTTGTATCTTCAAAGAGTGAAAAATTTGCTAATATATATTGCCAATTTTGCTAGTCCTATAATGAAGTTTAACAACCATCCTTTTCTCTTTTTGTTTTTACAATAATTAAAACCAAAAATAAAGTCATTGTGAACACCTTGACAAGAAAATAGTTTCCAATAAAACAAAAAGAGATCTCAATCTCTCACAATGCAGTGAAAGATTGATTCTCTGTCAATACAAAAAGGGAATTTATCTTGCACAGTTGGATTCAATATTGAAATAAAAGCATTGACTGCAATAATGCCATGTAATACAATGTGAGCGTCTGTTGTTGCAGTCTCAGCTATTTTGATGTCCATCTCTTTAGTTTCGTTTTCAACTGTGAAACACAGACCCAAAGTACGCTCGTGATCCCCCTTCCATCTATATATTTATATTTAATTTTGACAATTTTTGAGAAACGCATAATGCATTACAATTTAAATATTGCCATTAGATTTTAGTTGACTAAATCTACTGTAAATTTAGTGAACTAAAATCTTATATGTAGTCGACTAAAAAAAATCAGATGACAAAGGCATTTTACTCAAAAGGCTATGACTAAAACTAAATCAAAATTTGCTGTCAATTAACACTGCATACTTCCAAGTACTTTAACGATATTAAAATTAATTACTTCAGTGTGAATTCCCGTGAGACTATTAAATCCTTGTTTACAGGTGAAACGCTTTCCACACTGAGAGCAAGTAAAAGGCTTGGTTACACTTTATTTTGATAGTACACTTTAGACATTCTACTAACTATAAGTAACTTTGTAACTACATTTCAACTAATTTTCATTATTTTGCAACTACATGTCTACTAACTCTAGTAGTCTAGTACTAGACTGTTAGTGTAGGGTTAGTAGAATAAGTTGACATACAACATACTGACTATGAGAAACTTTGCAAGTCTGTTGTGGACCCATCAAAATAAAGTGTTATCTTCATATTATGCAGAGAGTCTACTAATACTCTAATGACTGCTAGTTGACATGTAGTTGCAAAGTTACTTACTGTTAGTAGAATGTCTAAAGTGGACTTATCAAAGGCTTTTCACCAGGTTGAATTATCATTCGACTCTCAAGGCTTCCTTTACAAGTGAAAGTCTTTGTACACTAAGGACAGATGAAAGACTATTCTGAAGTGTGTTTACTTACATGCACATTAAAGTGTCTTTTCTCACTAAAACTCTTTCCACACTGAGAGCAGCTGAAAGGTTTTATTCCAGTATGAATTTTCAGGTGATATTTAAGTTGACTTTCACATATGAATCCCTTTCCACACTCAGAGCAGATGAAAGGCTTTATTCCAGCATGAATTAACATGTGCTTCTTCAGGCTTCCTTTACACGTAAAAGTATTTCCACACTGAGGACAGGTTGATTGCTTGTCTAAAGTATGAATATGCATATGTGCTTTAAGATTTCTTTCATGTGTGAAACTCTTTCCACACTTAGAGCAGGTGAAAGGCCTTTTCCCCGTATGAATTAACATGTGATTGTTAAGGCTTCTTTTCTGTTTGAAAGTGTTTCCACACTGAGAGCAGGTGAAAGGCTTTATTCCAGCATGAACAATCATCATGTGTGAGTCAAGGCTTCTCTTCTGTTTGAAAGTGTTTCCACACTCAGAGCAGCTGAAAGGCTTTATTCCACTGTGAGTACTCATGTGATTCTTAAGGTATTTCTTGCGATTGAATGCCTTTCCACACTGAGAGCAGGTGAAAGGCTTTTTTCCCGTATGCATGAACATGTGATATTTAAGGCTTCGTTTGCGTGTAAAAGTATTTCCACATTCAGAGCAGCTGAAAGGCTTTATTCCAGAATGAATTAACATGTGCTCCTTCAGGTTTCCTTCAAACGTAAAAGTCTTTCCACACTGAGGGCAGGTTGATTGCTTGTCTGAAGTATGAATATGCATATGCTTCTTAAGACTTCTTTCCTGTGTGAAACTCTTTCCACACTGAGAGCAGGTGAAAGGCTTTGTTCCAGTATGAACTACCATGTGATATTTAAGTTGACTTTCACATATGAAACCCTTTCCACACTCAGAGCAGTTGAAAGGCTTTATTCCAGAATGAATTAACATGTGCTTCGTCAGGCTTCCTTTACACGTAAAAGTCTTTCCACACTGAGGACAGGTTGATTGCTTGTCTAAAGTATGAGTATGCATATGCGCCTTAAGATTTCTTTCCTGTGTGAAACTCTTTCCACACTGAGAGCAGGTGAAAGGCCTTTTCCCCGTATGAATTAACATGTGATTGTTAAGGCTTCGTTTGCGTGTGAAAGTGTTTCCACACTCAGAGCAGGTGAAAGGCCTTTTTCCAGAATGAACAATCATCACGTGTGCGTCAAGGCTTTTTTTCTGTCTGAAAGTGTTTCCACATTCAGAGCAGCTGAAAGGCTTTATTCCACTGTGAATACTCATGTGATTCTTAAGGTATGTCTTGCGATTGAATGCCTTTCCACACTCAGAGCAGGTGAAAGGCTTTTTTCCCGTATGCATGAACATGTGATATTTAAGGCTTCGTTTGCGTGTGAAAGTGTTTCCACACTCAGAGCAGCTGAAAGGCTTTTTGACTTCTGTTATTTGAATGCTGCTTTGTGAGCAACCATTTTCAGTTTTGGAGCAACTCCCTGATGTTTCTCCAGTGGTGACATCATGAGCTTTCTGATCCTGAGGCTTCTCCTCCACTTCATTCAGATCTTGTTCTTCTTTCACTTTCATCAGGCCTAAAATGAAAACATTAAAGTGATGAAAATCAAGTGGGACATTTTTTTATTTCATCATTATTTAACCAGAAAAGACTCACTGAGATTAAACATCTCTTTCCCAGGAGTGTACAGGCCAAAATGGGCAGCAATACAATCAGTTTCAACGCAGATTTACACGACACAAACAAACCAAAAACACTTAAAACAATTACATATCACTGAATCATTACATTACATACACTGTTTTGCATTTTTCTTCCGTTTCAAAACTGGACTATAACGCTTTGCAACCTGGATTGCCTTAAGGAATATATCGACACAAATTACAACAGACTCTACAGCACCATGAACAAGGACAAACCAGATGACAACAAAAAAAAATTATAGGCAACCTCACTCCAAACTCCAAAAAGACCCCGTCCCGATTCACTATCCAGTACAGGTACAACACCATCCACATCACCTAAACCGCCGTGCTGCACAGAGGTAAGCCACATTCTACTATCCATTAAAAACAAACTTTCTGGACTTGATGCAAGGCAGTGTTGTCAAAAGTACTGACCGCGATACCATTCGGTACTGAAATTTAAAAAGAACATCCATTTCCCGCTAAGATCTGAGCGCTGTTGAGCAGATTCTTAAACAGCGCTGATTGGTCATTGTGTTCGTTTTTAAAATTTCAGTACCGAATGGTATCGTGGTCGGTACATTTGACATCACAAATGCAAGGATCGTGCTAATATACACAAGGACTTTCGAGAACTACGAAACAGCTTAGAATTCAGCCAAGAACAGATAGACACCCTTACCAAAGAAAATAATATTCTAAAGGACTCCGTTCACACTCTTACCGCTCAACTCACCTCCATTGTTGCACAAAACAAAGCCATGAAAGAGAGCATTCTGGACTTACAATCGCGAAGCATGAGGGACAATTTAGTTTTCACAGTCATCCCGGAACAAACCCCAGATGACCCAGAGAAATCAGTTAAGGACTCCTCAACTTACCAGCTGAAACTGTACAGAATATCACTTTTAACCGTGTGCATCGGATCAGATCCCAAAACAACAGCAATCACCCACGCCCAATCAACGCAAAATTCGAACATTATAAACAAAAATAACTGGTTCAGAGGCAAGGCAGACAACTGAAAGGCACAAACTACGGACTCAATGATCAATACCCAAAGGACGTTCTTGAGCATCGAAAACATCTCTTCCCAATCCGAAAAGATTTTAACTACAGCAGATCAGCACAGTGCTCAAACAACACATTTTGGCACAAACATTAAACTAAAAACTTTTTGGGACTGAAATAATACTACGAAAAAGGGGATTTTTGCCTCCCACTGCCAACAGCTTACATTCCGGAGGCAGGAAAATACAGCTGCCTACTTTCAAACGGACTGGAAAGAAAAGTTACTTGAAAGAAAAGTTATTTGCAGGACTTCCAAAGCAGGCAGAACACACAGCAACTTGTCATCATGGACCCCCTCAGCATACAGCCGGTGAGTCCTGTGAATCTCAACAGTTAATACCAAGTGTAGAGGAACAAGCCGAAACTGATCGACAGACTAATCGATGGCACAAACAGGGAGCGAGACCCAAAGGCACTCGAGACATCCTCGCATCCTCTACCCCAGATATGGCTATGACAAGGCTTGCAAACACTGGTATTCTACCACCCCCTATACATCTTGAGATCAGATTTGAAGCATTAATGAATGTGGGTGAGGAATCCCCAAATGTGACTAAACATGGATCGAATCAGCCAGCAGCTAACATTGCTACTAACAGACGCTCGAAGTCAAGCAGACAGCGGCATTCAGCTCAGAGCACAGCCGAGCCCAGGATTCTGATAGTGGACGACTCTATTATCAGAAATATCAGTAGCAGGACTACAACTACATGCTGCTTTCCTCAAGCAACCATCTCAACTTTATTGACAACTTCAATCTTTTCTGGGGCCATAGACAACTATTTAAAATGGATGGCCTCCACCCAAACTTGGCGCAAGAGTGCTAAAGGACAATATCTATTTCTCCCTCCATCATCCTTTAGTAGTGTGTGCCAATCCATTCAACCTGAATGGCACACACACACCTGGACAGAATATGAGTGACCACAGGACTTCATATCAGCTTCAGTCATCATGTGGTTGACACATCCCACAAGGACTCTGATAACACCATGCAGCCAAAACAGGCATTGCTCATGGACATCCCGGCTGAGCCCTGCCCACAGAGCTGATCACTAGGGTTGGGTACCGAACTCAGTACTTTGTAGTACCGACGCAATTTGGTCGGTACCCTTAAGAGTACCGATTCACATTAAATCATTTGGTACCAAATTTCGATACCTGAGAATGCATTTGGGCGCATACGTGAGAGAGAGAGAAACCCTGTGACATGATGTCGCCCCTGCAAATCTTTAAAACACAACACACAGGGCAAACCGAAATGTTCTGAAGTGTGCTTACATTTCTAGGGTCATACGGTTTCCGTGAAATGAGGACAGGTTGGCAGAGTCCATTCATAAAAATTTACTCTATAGGGCGGAATTTAACGGAATTCATAAATTTTTGGAAAAAAAAATGGTCCGTCACAATCTGCATCTCACTACATGACGACATGAACTTACAGGCTGTGAGAGTAACTTCATAAGAATTTTAACGTTTAATTTGAGAAAACTAGTATAATTTTATACTGTATACACAGAAACTTCAAGGCAACTTGTCAAAATAAAAGTGTGGTTTAACATGTAACAGAAATATATTACTCTCGTATTATTTTGTACAGTATAATGTACGCCTTTATATATTCCATTTACAGTAAAATTTAAATAAAACAATTAAATGATAAAAAATAATTACATTACATTAACCACTTAACTGTAGAAAAAATACAATTATTATTAAGACTTTTTTAAAGGAATATTCACACAATTTTTCTAACATGTATTAATTTTAACAGTAATCCTCTGTTCTATTTCCTTGGCTGCAGACCGCCAGAGGGCATAACAGAGTGGAATTCTTCCTGTCCTTCCCTTTGTCAAGAACCTAATATAAAAGCTGTCACCTCGTGACCTTAATGACGTGTCTGTCTATAAATACCTGCTTACACGTCATCACTTCCTCTTTCGTCTTCTCGTCGGGGAACCTGCAGTGGTGAAGTGCAGCTAATTAGGACCAAGTTCTGACAGCTGTATCCCTGCAATACCTAGTAAAACACATTGTTTATTGGGTGAGCGTGGTATTTCCGAACCGCTTGTGGGAATGTGAAGTATTTGTAAAAATAATGTACATTGTGAGGGTACTGGTGTTTCCATTTACCTTCCTGATTCTGTAGTCTAAAAAAGAAAAAGAAAAAAAATGTCCGCACAGTGTTCGTCTTGCCAGGAGCAGATGGGACTTGATGATGGGCATGACCAGTGTCCGAGCTGCCTAGGTGTCAAGCATCTTAGGGAAGCTCTGGAAGATCCATGCATCCATTGCAACATGATACCCCTAGCAGTGCGACGTGCTCGCCTCGCAGGGTCAAGCAGTAATACGGGAGGTATGAAAAGAAAGGCTTCGGCTTCAGCCTCTGCTCCTCTCCTGAAACAAAAGAAAGGTAAAAAAGAACTTACTCGTAGAGTTGACGAATTGGCTGATGGAATAGGAAAGATTCAGGAGTTTCTATCCAAACTGCAACCCCAGCCAATTCCTGAGGGTTTGGAATCAAGCAGCGAGGAGGCAGGCATTCCAGCCTTTTCGCAGTCTGATCATGCATTTTTTCCAGACGACATTGTGTTTCCGTGGCAGCCACAGACTCACTGTTCTCTGAAGAGCAATCTGTTTCAGATAAGGAACCATGCGTAATTGACAGTGATGATATGATGGATGGTCAGAGTGAAGGATCGCTTGTGTCTGATGATCTTGGTAAACACAATAAAAAGCGCTTTGACAAAATTAGGAATCGATCCCAAATCAGCAACGGGAATTGTGCATACAAATCGCCTTTTCCATTCCAGGCCACACACTTACTATGTGGAATTTACTATTCCACAATCTCTAGATTTTACGGAGGTATTCTCGCAAGTATTTAAATCCGCCCACTCAACCAGACTGGATCGGGTGTCGCGTCTATTAGCAGTAATGGAGGATCCGGGGACAATAGGTTTGGGTCCGATGCCTCCAATAGAACCTGCTGTGGCTTCTTTAATCTTGCCGCCTGACAAAGCATTGAGACAGGATCCAAGGTGGCCAAATATGGAATGTAGACGGACGGACAACTTAATTGGCAAGATATACAATTCAACAGCCTGTTTAGGTAGAACGGTTAATACGCTTGCCCATTTGTTATTGGCGATCAATGCCTCACTCAGCTTACCAGACGCTGCAGCCACCGAATTCGTTAATGTGGCTCTGCGATCAGTGGGTTCAATAGCGGGTCACTGTGGTAAGGTTATGGGGTCGTTGGTCCAGGCGCGCCGTCAAGTTTGGATAGCGCAGTCGCCTCTATCTGAATCCTGCAGAGCCGCGCTGCGTCAGCTTCCTCTGGTTCCTGGTCAGATATTTGGTCCAGCAGCTCAGGAGGCGTTAGACCGAAGGCTTGTGGCTTCAGAAGCACAATGTCAGTTACAGGAGCAGCACGCTTCATTTAAAGTGCCTGGTTATTCACCCTATTCGTTCCGCAGGGCTACTTTTTCCTCGCGCCGCCAAATTTCAGGGCGAGGCCTGCCGCCAAATAGATCATATAGGGTTCAGCAATCCCGGCCATATGGGCCTCCACTGAGAACATATCATCGTTCGAGGTACACGACGGCCGCCTCTGATAATCGTCCCCCCAAAGACAACAAATCCGCTCGCAGACAGCGGTGACTCGCTAAGGTCGGCGACGAACAAGTTTTCAGCATCACAAATTCATTATTGGCGTTCAGTAATGACAAATCAATGGATTTTAAAAATAATTTTGCAAGGTTACAGCCTACAATTTCGTCACCGCCCCCCTGTAAACACTGGGATTCGTCCTTCCAGTACGACGAACCCAGAGAAACACAGAATTCTTTCCATGGAAATTCAGACACTACTGGGAAAACACACTATAGAGGAAATAAAACCACCTGCTGCAATGCAGGAGTTTTTTCAGTTTACTTCATTATCCCGAAAAAAGACGGGGGTTTCCGTCCTATATTGGATTTGAGAGATCTAAACAAAACCCTAAAATACCTGCCTTTTCGTATGCTTTGAACGTCAGATGTCCTACGAGCAATCGAGCCTAAAGATTGGATGGTAAAAGTGGATTTAAAGGACGCATATTTCCATGTTCCAATTGCGCCTAATCATCGCCACTTCCTACGTTTCCATTTCGAAGGGAAAACATTTCAATTCAACGTCCTGCCGTTTGGTCTGTCTTTAGCTCCAAGGGTCTTTACGAAGGTTGTTCAGGCAGCTCTTGCTCCCTTACAACAAAAAGGCATATGTGTGCTACCATACCTAGACGATTGGCTGTTGTGCGCAGAGAACCCGACAAAAGTAGCAGACAATTTGCGACATCTTTTGACCCATATTGCAAAACTGGGGTTTTCAATCAATCAGACCAAATGTCAGCTTATTCCAGGGCAGTGCATTCAGTTTCTCGGAGTTCAACTAAATTCCCGAAATATGACAGCTTCTCTCACAAAAATCAGGGCCCAAAAGATTTTGACCATGTTAACCAAGATAAAAACAGGCAGATCGGTCAGGTACCTCACGTTGTTAAGGCTTGCAGGTATGCTGGCCGCGGCGACGCCTGTGGTCAGATTGGGCATGCTGAACCTAAGACCCTTCCAACGCTGGCTGATTGGGAGACATCTGTCAGCCAAAACCCAGAAGTACACCTTAGTGAAGGTAACGTACACAGCGTGGCAGTCGCTGAAACCTTGGTGCAGCAGGGAGTTTCTTATGCAGGGGGTTGCTATGGGTCCACCGCCTGCGAGAAGGGAAATAGTTACTACAGATGCCAGTCAGCAAGGCTGGGGAGGTGTCTGGCAACAAATGGGTGTGAGGGGAACTTGGGGAAAAACAATCCGGTTCCAAAACATCAATTACCTAGAACTAAAAGCAGTGTTCCTAACACTAACTAATTTCTCGAACCAGTTGATTCACAAGCATGTGCTGATACGGTCAGACAACGTGTCGACTGTATTCAACATAAATCATCAGGGTGGTACAAGGTCACTAAAACTCCTTCAGGCTGCGCACGAACTCTGGGTTTGGGCAGACACCCATCGGTCTTCTCTGAGAGCAACACACATACCGGGGCACATGAACAAGTTAGCAGACGCGTTGTCACGAAGTGCGCCTCGGGCAGGGGAATGGCAACTCCATCCAGAGATAGTGCAATTAATCTGGAACACGTACGGGGCAGCAGATGTGGATCTGTTCGCGGGGATTCAGTCAACACAATGTCCGAGATGGTTCTCGCTGAGCAAGGAAGTGGGATCGCTGGGGCTGGATGCGATGGCCCACAGTTGGCCGAGTGGTCTCCTATACGCGTTCCCTCCATTCCCGATGATTTGGTTAGTTCTCAGTCGCATTCGAGTAACGAGTCAGCCGTCGTTGTTAATAGCCCCTTTCTGGCCGAACAAACCATGGTTTCGGCTCCTTCACCATCTTTTGACGGGTCCGCCAACCCAGTTGCCGATCAGACCAGATCTCCTGACACAGTTGAACGGCAGGTTACGGCACGATCAACCTCAGACTCTGAAATTGTGCGTCTGGCCGTTGGGGGCGACACCAGCCTTTTGGTCTGTTCGCAGGGGATCCGGAACACTGTTCTAAATGCTCGCGCTCCGTCGACTAGGGCACTGTATCAGAATAGGTGGAAACTGTTTTTACGATGGTGTAACGATCATCAGTTGAATCACCAAATGTGTTCCATATCTGACACTATGGAATTTTTGCAAAGTTTACTGATGATGGGCCGGTCGTACTCTACAATAAGAGTTTATGTGGTGGCGATTTCAGCGCACAAGGGGCTCATAGATGGTTGCTCTATTGGGAAGCATAAATTGGTGATTGATTTTTTAAAAGGTGTTAACCGATTAAATCCTCCCTGTAGAGTCATGATTCCACAATGGGATCTTAATGTTGTTCTTGATAGCCTTTGCAGGTATCCGTTTGAACCACTGTCATTAGCGGATATTAAATAGCTTTCTTTGAAAACCGCTTTTTTGATGGCCGTTTCTTCAGCAAAACGCATCAGTGAATTAAATGCGCTCTCTGTGGCCCCGCAATGTTTACAGTGGGGTCCAGAAGACTCTAAAGTGACGCTGTGGCCAAACCCTGCTTTTTTACCAAAAGTTTTGTCCAATAACTATGTTAACACACCAGTGATATTGCCAGCGTTTCACTCAGTAGACCTCCAGATGCGTCATGAACTTTGTCCTGTGAGATCCCTGCGTGTTTATGTGGATAGGACAGCTCCCTGGAGGACTACTGATCAGTTATTTGTTTGTTTTTCAGATCGTGATAAGGGTTCTCCTGTATCCAAGAGTAGACTTGCTCATTGGATAACCGAGGTCATCACAAGCTCTTATGCCTCTGCTCATAAAGTCCTCCCCAATCCAGTGAAATGTCACTCCACACGTTCAGTGGCAACGTCATGGGCGGCTTTACGGGGAGTTCAGCTCACAGACATTTGCGCAGCGGCAACTTGGAACTCACCTTCCACGTTTCTATAGACTTAATGTTGTTTCTGCCCCAAACAGCTGCTCAACAGCAGTACTGGGTGAAGGAGCGCGCATATGAAAGAACGTCAATTGATGTCATTGAAATTGAGAATTGGAATAAAATAAATTGAGCATCTCAAATGTTTGTATGTTGTTCTTTTGCAAACCTTGAATTATAGTGGTTTCACTTCTGCACAGTCACATTTTCTTTTTGGTGACTATGGATTTATGTCAATGCATGCTGACAAGACCCTCGTGACAGATTTTATATTCGTCTTCCACTCTGTTATGCCCTCTGGCGGTCTGCAGCCAAGGAAATAGAACATTGGTTACGTATGTAACCGTGGTTCTATGACTGGCGGAAGACCGCCAGAGCCTCTGGTCACTCGGGTCAACGAGAAGACTTTGAGGAAGTGATGACGTGTAAGCAGGTATTTATAGACAGACACGTCATTAAGGTCACGAGGTGACAGCTTTTATATTAGGTTCTCGACAAAGGGAAGGACAGGAAGAATTCCACTCTGTTATGCCCTCTGGCAGTCTTCCGCCAGTCATAGAACCATGGTTACATACGTAACCAACGTTTGTTTGCCAAAAAATAAAAGGGTTTCATTTTCATTTGATTAAAAATAAATAAATGTTTCATGCCTTCATTTGATTATCAGAAATAATAAAACAAGAATTTCTGGAAGAAAAAAAATTGTAGGGCCCTATTGTTCAAAATCAGAACATCAAACAGGTTCTCCCCACTCAGTGATGCACCCACTGAGAAACCTGGTGAAAGTGCTCTAGTTATTGGCGATTCTATTGTACGGAACGTGAAAATAGAGACACCAGCCACCATAGTCCATTGTTTACCGGGAGCCAGAGCGCCTGACATCTTGGCAAATTTAAAAGTGCTGGCTAATGCTAAACGTAAATTCAGTAAGATTGTTTTCCACGCCGGCGCTAATGATGTTTGACTTCGCCAGTCGGAGATCACTAAAAATAATGTTAAAGAGGTGTGTGAACTTGCAAGTACGATGTCAGACACTGTAATATGCTCTGGCCCCCTCCCTGCTTACCGTGGTGATGAGATTCATAGCAGACTGTTGTCACTCAATGGCTGGATGTCTAAGTGGTGCCCGCAGAATAACATAGGTTTTATAGACAATTGGACGACTTTTTGGGGCAGACCTGACCTGTTGAAAAGAGATGGTGTTCATCCCTCCTGGGGTGGTGCCGCTCTTCTCTCTAGAAATATGGCACATAGTCTTAGAGTTCGTAATTGACTAACTGGGGCCCAGGTCAGGAAGCAGACAGACTGGCTAAACCGACCGTTTGCTAGCCGCCTCACGTCACAGAAGTCAGTTAATTCTCAGCACATAGAGACTCCTTCACCTAGATATCACACTATAGAGACTGTGTCTGTTCCCCGAACTAGAAAATACAGAAAATGTCCAAACCAAATTAAGAGTAACAAATAAAAAATGTTTACAATACAGAGAAACAATTGATAAAACTTGACTTACTGAATATCAGGTCCCTTTCTACAAAAGCACTTTTTGTAAATGATTTGATTAATGATCATAACCTAGATTTGCTCTGTTTGACAGAAACATGGCTAAAACCAGATGAATACATTATTTTAAACGAGTCTACCCCCCAAGATTACTGTTACAAAAATGAGCCGCGTCCAAAAGGCAAAGGGGGAGGTGTTGCTACAATTTATAACAATATTCTCAGTATTTCTCAGAAGACAGGCTTTAAGTATAACTCATTTGAAGTAATGGTGCTTCATATAAAATTATCTAGAGAAAAAGTATTAATGATAAATCCCCCGTGGTGTTTGTACTGGCTACTGTATACAGGCCACCAGGGCACCATACAGACTTTATTAAAGAATTTGCTGATTTTCTATCAGAGTTAATGCTGGCTGCAGATAAAGTCTTAATTGTGGGTGATTTTAATATCCACGTTGATAATGAAAAAGATGCATTAGGATCAGCATTCATAGACATTCTGAACTCTATTTGGGTTAGACAACACGTTTCAGTACCTACTCATAGTCGAAATCATACTCTAGATTTAATACTGTCACATGGAATTGATGTTAATGGTGTTGAAATTCTACAGCAAAGCGATGATATATCAGATCATTATCTAGTCTTGTGTAAACTCCATATAGTTAAAGCTGTACATTCAACTCCTCCTTACAAATATGGTAGAACCATCACTTCTACCACAAAAGACTGCTTTGTAAGTAATCTTCCTGATTTATCTCAATTCCTCAGCATATCCAACAGCTCAGAACAACTTGATGATGTAACAGAAACTATGGACTCTCTCTTTTCTAGCACTGTAGATACGGTTGCTCCTTTACGCTTAAGGAAGATTAAGGAAAAGAGTCCAACACCGTGGTATAATGAGCACACTCGCACCCTAAAGAGAGCAGCCCGGAAAATAGAGTGCAGCTGGAGGAAAACAAAACTAGAGGTATTTCGTTTAGCTTGGCGGGAAAGTACCCTATCCTACAGAAAAGCTTTAAAAACTGCTAGATCTGATTACTTTTCGTCTCTTTTAGAAGAAAACAAACATAACCCCAGGTATTTATTCAATACAGTGGCAAAATTAACAAAAAATAAAGCATCAACAGGTGTTGACATTTCCCAACAGCACAGCAGTAATGACTTTATGAACTATTTTACTTCCAAGATCGATACTATTAGAGATAAAATTGTAACCATGCAGCCGTCAGCTACAGTATCACATCAGATAGAGCACTATAGATCCCCTGAGGAACAATTCCACTCATTCTCTACTATAGGAGAGGAAGAATTGTATAGACTTGTTAAATCATCTAAACCAACAACATGTATGTTAGACCCTATTCCATCTAAACTACTAAAAGATGTGCTTCCAGAAGTCATAGATCCTCTTTTGGCTATTATTAATTTGTCACTGTCATTAGGATATGTCCCCAAAAACTTTAAATTGGCTGTTATTAAGCCTCATTAAAAAAACCACAACTTGACCCCAAAGATCTAGTTAATTACAGACCGATCTCGATTCTCCCTTTTCTGTCAAAGATACTAGAAAAGGTTGTATCCTCACAATTATATTCCTTCTTAGAGAAAAATGATATCTGTGAGGATTTCCAGTCAGGATTTAGACCGTATCATAGTACTGAGACTGCTCTCAGAGTTACAAATGACCTGCTCTTATCATCTGATCGTGGTTGTATCTCTCTATTAGTTCTACTGGATCTTAGCGCTGCGTTCGACACTATCGATCACAACATTCTTTTGAATAGACTAGAAAACTTTGTTGGCATTAGTGGAAGTGCGTTAGCATGGTTCAAATCGTACTTATCTGACCGCCATCAATTCGTAGCAGTGAATGAAGAGGTATTATATCAATCACAAGTGCAGTATGGAGTACCTCAAGGCTCAGTACTAGGGCCATTACTTTTCACGCTTTATATGTTACCCTTGGGAAATATCATTAGGAAACACGGGGTTAGCTTTCACTGTTATGCTGATGATACACAGCTCTATATTTCTTCACGGCCCGGTGAAAAACACCAAATTGAGAAACTTATGGAATGCATAGTCGATATAAAAAACTGGATGACGAGTAATTTCTTACTGCTAAATTCTGAAAAAACAGTTGTTAATTATCGGACCTAAAACCCCCACAAGTATTAACCTAGAACACTGTCTAACACTTGATGGCTGCTCTGTCGATTCTTCATCATCATTCAGGAAACCTAGGTGTGCTATTTGATAGCAATCTCTCCTTTGACAGCCACGTTTCTAGCATTTGTAAAACTGCATTTTTTCATCTTAAAAATATATCTAAACTGAGACCTATGCTCTCAATGTCAAATGCAGAAATATTAATTCATGCGTTTATGACCTCAAGGTTAGATTATTGTAATGCTTTATTGGGTGGTTGTTCTGCACGCTTAATAAACAAACTACAGATGGTTCAAAATGCAGCAGCTAGAGTTCTTACTAGAACCAGGAAGTATGACCACATTAGCCCGGTTCTGTCAACACTGCACTGGCTCCCTACTAAACATCGTATAGATTTTAAAATCTTGTTAATTACTTATAAAGCCCTGAATGGTTTAGCTCCTCAGTACTTGAGCAAGCTCTTATCGCATTATAGTCCTCCACGGCCGCTGCATTCTCAAAACTCTGGCCATTTGATAATACCTAGAATATCAAAAACAACTGCGTGTGGCAGATCTTTTTCCTATTTAGCGCCCAAACTCTGGAACAATCTACCAAACACTGTTCGGGAGGAAGACACACTCTGTCAGTTTAAATCTAGATTAAAGACCCATCTCTTTAACCTGGCGTACACAACACACTAATACACTTCTAATATTCAAATCCGTTAAAGGATTGTTAGGCTGCATTAATTAGGTCAACCGGAACCGGGAACACTTCCCATAACACACTATGTACTTGTTACATCGTAAGAAGATTGGCATCTACGCTAATATTATTCTGTTTCTTTCTTATTCCGAGGTCACTGCAGTCACCAGATGGTGGATCAGCACCTAGAGACGTCCTCTACAGCCCTGAATGTCAGCGGAGACCAGGACACCTAGATGAGCCCCAGAGACAGATCCCCAGTGAGGACCCCGTCACCTAGACAGCCATCGGGAAAAGACCACCGGAACCAGTTGAGCCCTTACAATCTGACTTTGCAGCAGTTGGAATTGAACTGCTGGGTCGTCTGGCCAGAGGAGAACTGGCCCCCCCGACTGAGCCTGGTTTCTCCCAAGGTTTTTTTCTCCGTTCTGTCACCGATGGAGTTTTGGTTCCTTGCCGCTGTCGCCTCTGGCTTGCTTAGTTGGGGACACTTCATTTCCAGCGATATCATCGACTTGATTGAACAGAAACTTTTTGAACTGAACTGAGCTGGACGATGCCATCACTGAATTAAATAATGAAATGCCTTTAACTGAAAATTGAGTGTTTAAACTTGTCATTTCACATTATTGACTCACTATTTTCCTATTTTGATATTGTGCAGTTGCTTTGACACAATTTAAATAAAGGTGACTTGACTTGACTTGACTATTTTTCACTGAAATAAATGTTTTTGTTATTACACAGAGTAAAGTATCGAAAAAAGGCACCATTGGGTACCGGTACCGAATTTCAGGTACCGATACTAATACCGTACTGGTTAAATTGTGAACGGTACCCAACAGCTCCAAGACTCAGCACCCAAGGACACCTTACTAGAAAACAGCCAGGGAAGCCAGGACAACATATCACAGCCACTGGAAACACAAGACCCAGAGCCCATCTCACCAGACCCATTATCCCTCTCTCCAGCAACTCCACTTCTAAGCTTCTCACAGAAAATGGAGGAACTGGTGTATGCTGGGACCAAACTATCCCACTCTTTCACTGCAAGCCCCCAGATATCAACAAAAAAAAATGGCGGGCCCCACAACCACCAAAACCTGTGGGCCCAGCTTTGCCTCCTCCTGTGAGAGCTCTTCGACCGCTGCCGCAACGCCAGGGCCCAAACCCTCCTCCATCTGGTGTAGGTGAACCAAAAAAATACTGATAACAGCTATCAGTGATATGTGTCAGGTCCCCGCTATGATAGCAGCAACTAGGGCTGCACGATATATCGTTTCAGCATCGATATTGCGATGTGCACATCCGCAATAGTCACATCGCAGGATGTGCGATGTTTAGTAGGGCTATACTTTTCGTTATATGTATATACACTGATTGTTTTCTTTGCTCACACACAGACACTGCATCTACACCAGACGCGACAGCTGTACAGAGATATCCATTTTTAAATAAATTTAGTAGCAGAGCTACTGCAAGATTTCAGTGCTGGAAATCCATTTATCCTTTGCTGAAACTTCCGCATTGTCGAGGAGAGCGCTGATCACGGTTGCTTAGCAACGGCAGAAGCCACGAAAGCGCAAGCTCCAGAGCGCTTAGGAAAGAAGGAGAAAGCAGCGCGGCTGGCGTTTTCCACACGTTTTTAGCCACGACATGTGAACGGCCTATGGCCACAAAGTCTGTCTACACTGGACGCGACAAAGCTACTATTACAAATAATTTGAATTTTTGTGTCAGTACGTCATAAATAGAGCAAGGCATCAGTTAGAGTGGGGATTTAAACCGGGATTAGAGCGGGAATTTGTCGCGCCGCGCATGCATCCAGTGTATACAGACAGCATCACTGATTATGGGTGTAGACAAGGTAAGAGCCACGCAGATGCTATGGTTGTAATTTTTTTATTTTCTATGCTGATTTACTCACCTATAAAATCACCCCAATCATTGATTTTGTTTTCACAAATAGATTAAAATCATCTGGTGTTTTTTTTATTATTATTATTATTTTCCATATCGCAATATATATTGCAGAAAAACAAAATATCGCAATGTGAGTTTTTTCCAATATCGTGCAGCCCTAGCAGCAACATTCACAAATGTTTACAGAACAAGCGGGAACCCAGTGTGCCTGTAGCTTTCTCTATTTCTGTTTTATCACGTGATATAAAGTCTAAGGTCTGATTCACACATGCTCCGTCTGCAGTGCAGTGTATGTGGTGCAGAAGCAGCACGGACTCATTGTGTTTTCAGACAGGACGTGTTTGCAGTCCGCTCCTGATCCGTGGCTGTTTACCACAAACACAACATTTATTATTTTGATTTCAAATCCAAACGTTTAGCCTATACCGTAAGTGCTTTTTCAGCATTGTGATCCTGTTTTATCATAGCAGTTACAGAATCTTTCATAGACATTCACGTTTAAACTCAAATATAAACAACGTATTAAATGCTTTTAGATTCTAGATTTGTATATTAAGTTGCTCAAGCAAGTGAAAACACATTTAAACATAGCATATAGCCTACTTTTCAGAAATATTTTAAATTAAAGGAACTCCACTTTTTTTGGAAGTAGGCTCATTTTACACCTCACCTAAAGTTAAACAGTTGAGTTTTACCGTTTTTGAACCCATTCAGCCGATCTCCGGGTCTGGCGGTAGCACTTTTAGCTTAGTTTAACATAGTTCATTGAATCGGATTAGACCATTAGCATTTGGTCATCAAAAATGACCAAAGAGTTTCGATATTTTTCCTATTTAAAGCTCGACTCTTCTGTAGTTACATCGTGTACTAAGACCGACGGAAAATGAAAAGTAGCGATTTTCTAGGCTGATATGGCTAGCAACTATACTTCTCATTCCGGCGTAATAATCAAGGAACTTTGCTGCGGTACCATGGGTGCAGCAGGCGCAATGATATTACGCAGCGCCTGAAAGTAGTCCCCAGCTATACCATAGACTACTGAGCTGGGGACTACTTTTCATATCATTGCGCCTGCTGCACCCATGGTACGGCAGCAAAGTTCCTTGATTATAACGCCGGAATGAGAGTATACTTCCATGCCATATCAGTCGGTCTTAGTACAGGATGTAACTACGGAAGTGTCAAGTTTTAAATAGGAAAAATATCGAAACTCTTTGGTCATTTTTGAGCGAGATGCTAATGGTCTAATCCGATTCAATGATCTATGCTAAGCTAAGCTAAAATTGCTACCGCCAGACCTGGAGATCGGCTGAATGGATTCAAAAATGGTAAAACTCAACTGTTTAACTCTTGGGGACTTGAAAATGAGCCTATTTCCCCAAAAAAGTGGAGTGTTCCTTTAAAATTTACCACAGACAGAAACAGTCGGCTCTCGTGCCTTTTACATTTAAATCTTTATTACATGCAATCCCGCGGGTTTTAAAGAACTTTGTTTTCTACCTCCACGAGACACAAGTGTATATGTTGCCTTGTTTATCTAAAAGTGCACTTTTATTTGTTTTAAACCTAGCCAAAAAGCCTGTGAAACACAGTAGACTTTACTTAGATCTATTTATTGTGAAATTACTACATTTCTGTGTCAATCCATGTTCATTTTTACAGCGAACAAAGCGCTGTCACTTTAATTCAGTGCGTGCAGCACAGCAAAAATAGACTCGGTGCGGAAACGATCTCTGCACTGCTGCAGACTGGACCGCAGCCGCGTGCAGTATGAACGCTTTAATCCGTTAACATGGGTGCGAATAAAAAAGAAAAACGCACCGCAAACGGAGCACGTGTGAATCAGGCTTAAGGCCTTCTCAAGCCGTACAGCTGACTCATCTAATCTGAGGCCTATTATGCTTCAAACTAAGATTGCTGTAGAGACACAAAGTAATGTCATCAAGTTAGCATTTTTAAACATTCGCTCGCTAAAAAATAAATAACTTCTGATCAATGACTTGATAACCACAAATATTTCTAAATGAAACGTGGCTAGAAGACAGCTGCAGTGCAACAGTCCTCAATGAAACAGCCCCTCCTAACTTTACTTTTATGAGAGTCTGCAAGACTGTTAGGAGAGGTAGGGGTGTAGCTGCTCTGTTTAAAGATGTCTATCAATGCAAGCAAGTGTCATTTGGTCAGTATGCCTTTTGAATACCTAGGTATTGTGCTGAAAGGTGCTCCACACATTCTATTTATCATTATTTACAGGCCTCCAAAATACTCTCCAGCCTTTGTTGAAGAGCTCACAGAACTGTTATCAATGATTTTGACAGTTTTGCTCTTACAGGGGATTTTAATATTCACATAGATAATGCAGAAATCAAAACTTCAAAAGAAATTAAATGTTTAAAACACCTTTGACTTGATTAAGCATGTGCATGGACCCACACACAATAGAGGACACACTCTAGATTCACTCATCAGTAGAGGTCTAAACATTTCATCCATTGTTATTAACCCTCTGGGGTCTGAGGTGATTTTGGGGCCCTTGAGATGTTTTGACATGCCCTGATATTTGTGCTTATTTCAGCTACTTATAACATACTTTTGACCAATATGTATTTTTTTATGTATTCAGCACACACTGTGCTACAATAATATGTGACCAAGATGGATGTACATGTTTGCATTTTTTTAGAAAAAAAATATTATGCGTGGTTAGTAAGTTTTGGGAAAAAAGATGTAGCTGAAATAAGGCCATGAAACCCACACTAAATAGCCCTGAATAAGACTTTTGAGTAATTAGTCTTGTCGGCTAGAATATTTACTTCACAATTACGTGAAAATCATTCTACTTACTCCTTCTCAGAAAACAATATGTTGATTTACATTTTTTAAGACATGTTTTGTGATTGATTGATCTAACCACAGAGATGTGAACAGTCTTTGAGTCTTTCCTGCAACAGATTCCGTTCAAGAATAATCATACCTGATATTTACGTGTGTTATTTAAGTGTTTCTGCTACTTTCCATGGATTCAAGAAGAAAAAAACATAATCAGTGGTCAAGGAGCTGGTTTTACCATAGAATATCAGTGTAGTTGAACATCTGATGTTGGTACAGCGCTCTCAGAAAAAAACAGTTTGAAGAAAGTCATCAGGATTCATCTGTGGTTCAGGTATCTGATTCTATAAAATACAAACAACCCAAAAAAAAAACATTTGTGAGCATGTTAATATCAGGAGCATCATATATATATATATATATATATATATATATATATATATATGTGTGTGTATGTGTGTATATGTGTATATATATATATATATATATATACACATATATATATACACATACATATATATACACATACATATATAGATACAGTGGCATGCAAAAGTTTGGGAACCCCTTGCAGAATCTGTGAAAATGTGAATAGTTTTAACAAAATAAGAGAGATCATACAAAATGCATGTTATTTTTTATTTAGTACTGTCCTGAGTAAGATATTTTACATAAAATATGTTTACATATAGTCCACAAGACAAAAAAATAGCTGAAATTATTCAAATAACCCCCTTCAAAAGTTTGGGAACCCTTGGTTCTTAATACTGTGTGAGGTTACCTGGATGGTCCACGACTGTTCTTTTGTTTTGTGTTGGTTGTTCATGAGTCCCTTGTTTGTTCTGAACAGTTGAACTGAGCACTGTTCTTCAGACAAATCCTCCATGTTCTGTAGATTCTGCAGTTTTCCAGCATTTTTGCATATTTGAACCCTTTCCAGCAGTGACTGTATGATTTTGAGATCCATCTTTTCACACTGAGGACAATTGATGGACTCAAACACAACTATTAAAAAAGGTTCAAATTTTCACTGATGCTCCAGAAGGAAACATGATGCATTAAGAGCCGGGGGGTGAAAACTTTTTGAATTTGAAGATCAAGGTAAATTGTACTTAATTTGTCTTCCGGGAAACATGCAAGTATCTTCTGTTGCTTCCGAAGGGCAGTAATAAATGGAAAAAAATATATATTTCAACAAAAGAAAAAAGTTGGAAATCTTCATCCTGTTCAAAAGTTTTCAACAGCCAGCTCTTAATGCATCGTGTTTCCTTCTGGAGCATCAGTGAATTTATTGTTTGGTAAAATTAATATAAGCTATTCTGTGTCTTAAGACAAGTTAAGTTAGAAAAGGTTCGACAAAACATCTTTATTATATACGGGCAGAGGAGATCAGCCAAAACCAAAAAGAAACAAAGACTGCGCACACGTCTCTAGGGCCATCTAGTGGTCGCTGATGTTCTTAGGCTCAGCTGTGTGTGGATCGCGAGCTGTGTGTGTGTGGATTGAACAAGGCTAAAAGGGCAGAACGAAAGTCTCAAAACTCAAATGAATCAAATAGAATTGACTCAGAAGAGATGTGAATGAATGCACGTGTGTCGCCTGATTCACAAATGCACATTTTAATTGCTACATGCACAAATGATGATACTTTAATACAAACTATAACATTTGTATTCACAAATATGTCTCCATTTGAACAAAATTCTGCACATTAACGCAATTCTTAACTCTGCAGACACTGATTGAAAAGCATTTGTTTCAGTGTAGTGACGCACATTTGCGAATTTTTCAAATCGTGTACGCGTTAATGAATTGTAGTGGGCTTTGTTCATTGGTAGTTGTGTGTATGAGGGTCGTGAAATGTTGTAAACTGCAAAAATTAAGTCTCAAAATCCAAATGAACCGAACAAGATTGACTCGAACAAGACGTCGATAAATGAACGCATGTCACCTGATCCGCAAATGCACGGATTCCTTTTTGCATGAGCAATTTATGATATATTAATGCAGAACATAACATTTGTATTCGCAAAAATGGCTGTATTTGTATAAAACGCTGCACAATCATTTAATCCCGAATTTCACAGGTTCAAATTGAAAGGCATTTGTTTGTGGTTAGTAAGATACACGCATAAAATTTATGCAGTCCATGGATAATTGTGCGTGCATCTATAAATCATTTAGAGTCTAATAACATCCCATATTTGAGGGCTGCACTGTGATGCTTAAATAGAGTCTTAAATATGTCATCAAATGATTCAAGTTTTAAATATACCTAACAAGATTTTTTGGTATATAGTTACACTGAATGACATTTTAGTACGTGTCTTCTGTCAAATATGGTAGAAAATGCATGATAATAATTATTTTTTGTTCAGAAAAATATAAACGTAAACAGGACACATAATGTATGGTTAAAAAACAAAACTTAAAGCTGTATTGCACTTTTATTTTTTTGATGTTTGAAACCCATCTATAAAGACAGCCTTCATGCTTTAAATGTGAAACTAGCCACAGCTAGACAGACCTACTCAAACCTTATAAACAGTAACTTAAACAACTCAGATCATCATCTTTTTTCTTCTGTTGTAGGGCTGCAACAAAATTATTTTGATAATCGATTAATCTAACGATTATTAGAACGATTAATCGACTAATCATCGATTAATTCACTGATTAATCAGTAGACTTTCATTGATTATTCGGCTTTTGTAATTAGTTAAAATGTTAAGTTATAAATATTCTAACATAAATAAAGGCCACTTCAGCTTTAGAAAAGCATATGTAATTACAATTATTATACAATTCATTGGTAACACTTTACAATAAGGTTCATTAGCTAACATTAGTTAATATGAACTAAGAATGAACAACACTTCTACAGCATTTATTAAACTTAATTTCTACATTTAGTAATGCATTTATAAAAATCACAAGTTGTGTTTTTTAACATTGGTAAATGCACTGTGAACTAGCATGAGCAAACAATGATCAACTGTATTTTTATTAACCAACATTAACAAAGATTAATACATAAATGTAATAAATGCATTGTTTATTGTTCATTCATGTTAATTAATACATTAACTAATGTTAACAAATGAAACCTTATTGTAAAGTGTTACCAATTCCTTATACAAATAGATGTATTTGGCACACAAAATGAGATAACAGACACTCTCTCACCATTTTATTAGCTACATGAAAAAGTAACTGAATGAAAAATCTTTTGTAAGTCATATAGATAAGAAACAAAATAAAGGTAAGTGATAAGACGCTTTGGATAAACTATTTTATTCACAACAGTTCAAAGTACAACGGGAAAAGATATTGATGCGTAGTGTATTAAATCTGTGCGTTAGTTTATTGATCCTTTCAGTTTTAAACCTCAGTTACTGTGCGCTCTTGAAGAGAGTTTGACTGTAGTAACCGAACGCAACACGCAGTTTGAATGCTGAATGGAGGATGACAGACAGCCGCGGCGGAGAGAAGAGTTTACCTGAACTTGAATTTAACGACTTAAATATTCATCTGTACCTCACATTAAACTATGGAACAGCTTCAGAACACTTGACATAGTGCACAAAACTTTATGGTGCTTTATAATGTTTTTGTGCCTTTCGTGGGGCTCAACAATAACACAGAATAGTATACACACAATATCGGATTTGGATCGGTCTCGATCCGCAGAAAATGACCGGATTGGAGCCGATACCGATCGATGCATCCTTAATTTGGCGTAAAGAACATGAAAGCATGGATCCATCCTGCCTTGTCTCAACGGTTCAGGCTGGTGGTGGTGGTGTAATGGTGTGGGGGATATTTTCTTGTCACACTTTGGGCCCCTTAGTACCAATTGAGCATCGTTTAAACGCCACAGCCTACCTGAGTATTGTTGCTGACCATGTCCATCCCTTTATGACTAGTGTACTAGGGGTGTGCAATATATATCGTCTGCGAAAATATCGTAATTGCTTTAATGATGTGTAATTTGACAATATCGAGTATTTTGCAAAAACCAAACAAAACACCTAAATAAATTCAGCATTTTATTTAAAAAATGGATCGGTTCCTTGTGCCAAGTAGGCCTGCCCCGACTAAAGATTTTTCTAGTCAACTATTCGCACGTTTATATTAAATTGATAGTATAATAACCATTTAGGTTATTATTTATGCCTATTATTTAGGCATTTAGGCGTAGGCTATTATTCCGCGCTCAAACGCACGCATAACGCTTGCCGCAAAGCACCGGCTAAAGTAATGATTATGAATGCATCGGGGAAAAATACATTAATTATTTATTAATAAACTAATGCTTTCTCAGACTTGCCATCTCCACAGTGGACGTGCCTTTAATAGAGAAATGCACCTATACGGACTACATAATCAGAGAAGATTTGTTTTTTATTTTAATTGGTTTTCAAGCTTTCTGCTTCTGCAGATTTATTTCTTATGTCTGTGAGCTAGTTCATTGTTGTGACGCGCTCCATTCACGTAGACTGCATGATACGACAGAAAGCACATCCAAAAATGACGGGAGTATAAGCTCTTTCCGCAGGAAAAAAAATAATTGCGTGCACGCCCCCATGCAGTAGTCTAAGAGCGATAATACTCCCACATTCTTCATAAACATTTGAAATGCGCCTATACAGTGATTTTATTATTCATATTAAAATAATAATAATAACAACCTGTTTTGATCATATTTACTATTAATTGCCCAGCTCCCCCTGTCATTGATCTAGCACCCCCTCAGCACCTGCGTTCAATATTCTCTGGTGCCGCCCCTGGTGGTGATGAAGTGTGTTAAACAGTGCGCGTGTGCATTTAGAGAGTGTTCTTTCACTGCATGATTCAGTCTATTCAAATGCATTAAGAATGATCGCAAAATTCAACATATGGGGGCAGAAAATTTATATATTTATGTTTCATACAGTTTTTTTCTTCAAAATGAGCATGATTACAAATGTGATATTGATTTTATACAACAGTTCAATAAACAATAAGTTAATATTAAGAGACTTATGTTTTAGACACCATATTTCCTGCTTTTGCTCCATTTCGCTGACAAAAAATAATTCCAAACAGCTACAGCACTGTTTTGCGTCTCTGAGCAACATGACAGTGCTTCGTTCCTGAATGAATCAACCATTAAATGATTTGGTTCAGTCACAATGACTCACTTAACAGTGACTTTCTGCCACCTACTGGTGGTTTTAATTTCACATTTAAAGTCTATTTTCATTTTTAAAATAATTGTAAATATCAGTATTCAATGTTTGTTTAAAATGTAAAAAAAAAAATGATGCATTTGTAACTGGTTAAAGCACTCCATGTCCCTCTGAGCTTCATTAAATAGTGTAAATGCATCTAAATGCCATTCAGTTAGATTCATTTTGATGATACTGGTTTCATTTGTTTGGTAACTAAATTAATTGACTGATTAAATGTAACAATTTGACTCAAAAGATGTACACTTTTAGAAAAAAAATAGCATTAGTAAAAGGTAAAAATCAATTTAAACAAATGAAAAGATTAATTAATCACTGATGTGAACTGACCTCACAGAATATGAAGAATATCAAAAACTGCAGCTGTCCACGGCAATCAGATATCAGCACAATAACACACTCTGCAAAATACTGTTTAAATATCGTTATCGAAAAAATCCAAAAAAATAGAGATATAATTTTTTTTCAATAGCGCACACCCCTACAGTGTACCCATCTTCTGATGGCTACTTCCAGCAGGATAATGCACCATGTCACAAAGCTCAAATCATCTCAGACCGGTTTCTTGAACATGACAATGAGTTCACTTTACTCAAATGGCCTCAAAAAAATCTGCAGCAACTGCGTGATGCTATCGTGTCAATATGGACCAAAATCTTGAGGAATGTTTCCAAACACCTTGTTGAATCTATGCCACGAAGAATTAAGGCAGTTCTGAAGGCAACGGTAATAAAGTGGCCAGTGAGTGTATGTTCCCACTGAGTCAAATAATGAGAAAGAACCAAATTTCCTATCACAGCTATGCTGATGATACCCAGATCTACCTAGCCTTATCTCCAAATGACTATAGTCCCATTGACTCCCTCTGCCGGTGCATTGATGAAATTAACAGTTGGATGTGCCAAAACTTTCTTCAGCTAAACAAGGAGAAAACTGAAGTCATTGCATTTGGAAACAAAGATGAAATGCTCAAGGTAAATGCATACCTTGACTCTAGGGGTCAAACAACTAAAAATCAAGTCAATAATCTTGGTGTTATTCTGGAGACAGACCTTAGCTTATCACACCAGTCCTCAGATCCTTACACTGGCTTCCAGTTACATTTAGGATTGATTTTAAAGTACTTTTACTTGTTTATAAATCACTCAATGGCAGTGTTTCCCCTGCCATTATATTTTAAGGAATAATCATACAATATTTCCTCAATGTGTAATTGTAATATTAAATCCCCTTTACTTTCCAAAAAATAAGATTTGTTTAATTTTCATTAATTAAAAGATAAATTAAATGAATATTTTATGCCTTAAAATGTAAATACACAACACAGAATTTCTGAGGAAAAAATCATAAGGCTATTGTAAGAATAACTTAAACTTGTTTTTATACTTTCAAATAATTAAACATGCTAAAACAGAATTTGGTAACAATAATAAAACAAAGTTGGAAAAAATAAAACATTTCATTGGGCCCTAAACGTATTTTTTGTTAAACTTTTCATAACTTGATGTTAAATTGTTTAAGTTTCATTATTTTAATTATTTAGACATTCTTTTTGATTAATACATTTTTATTTGACTAATAATAATTATTATAAAACTGCATGATACATGAGCTATAATGGATTATGTTCATGCATATTCATCAAATTTAAGCATGACTCCATTGACTTTTATGCAAAAACACTTCAGCAAGAAAATGGGTGCCCACAAAATGTTTGAGATCACACTAATGTAAAAACAAACTGAATCTGTCTCACACGCAACAGCTTTACGATTTAAAAAATCAACAAGAGAAAATAAAATAAATTTCTCGTTGCCAGTTCCATCGCATTTTTAATACCTTTAATTGTGGATTTAAGACATTTTAATGATAAATAGGTGGAATGTAAGCTTTTAGGGATCTGCAGGCACCCTGTTAAATTATTGTACACCTAATGTAACATTACAACAATCATTATTAATGAAGAATAAAGACCAACCTCCATGATCTTCGTGTTTTATTATCCTCGGTTCTGGTTCCGTTTCTGGTTGCTCGTGTTTTATTCTGCAGGGTTCTAGTTTAATCATGTTCTCTTCACTCTCCTCTTTAACGAACACCATCTTCACAGTTTAGATGATTCTCCTCCAGATATTCCTGCTTGCTTCAAAACTTAGTCACGACTGTGAAGATGAGAATATTACAGAGATTTACTGATCTGATTCAAAAACTGTATTTCTCTGTTTACAGAAAAAACATTTCTAGCAGTTTGTATTAAGCCAGCATCAGGACAAAACAACAGAGAGCGCGGTGAAACTGAACTTTTTCCTCTGAGGTTTAATGGTGTTTGGAAAACAAACGCATGTGTTTTAGCGCCACCCGCTGGACTGGAGTGAAGCGGCGAGAGGAGGGAAATAATACGAGAGAAACACCTAGCGATTTGTATTCATTCAGCATTGCATAATATTGTTAGATGACAACTAAAGGCAATCTTCTAAATGAGCAGCAAACAGCAAGATAGTAGAAATAGTAGTCTACTGTAATAAGAAACTGGTTGTCTTGAGAAATCCGCCAGTAGGGTACAACATGGCTAAATGCCCACCTTAAGAAAAACTGTGCTATTCACCGCTCCTAAAATGTATAATTGTATTGAACATTAATGGAGCCACATATTTTGTGTGAAAATAAATCATTCAAGTTATTTTGTTTAAAAATCGTATAAGGTGGCGGCACACAGTATTGATACAAATACTTCAGCTAAGCAGATAAAGCAGTCACAAAATTTTGCTAGATGGCATCATAAAGTGAGTTCACTAAAGATCAGCGGGAGAGTCTTGGAAACTAATTAATATTTGTCCAATAAATTGATTTTGTTGCTAGGCTTTTGAAAAAAGTCTCTAAAGGGGTGAGGAAGTTACTAAATCTAGTGACAAATCACTAAATTGGCAACATTGGCACATTGACTACAATATAAGTTATTAATATTTCATTGGTCCTCTTGTTTTTGCATGTGTTCATAATTTCTTTGTATGACAACATGGCCAAAAAATATGACCGCACAATTTGGCATGTTTCATTGCACTAATATTATCACAAATAAAACAACTGACTCTAATGTCGCTTTTCCACTATGTGGTACGACTCGGCTCGGCACGGTTCAGAACGGCACGGCTCAGTTCGGCTCGGTTTGTGTTTCCACTGCAGTTTAGTACTGCTTTAGAGTGGGCGGGATTATTCACGTATTGTTATACTTGCGCCGCCTCTACTGCCATGACTCCTGAAAAACTTTTTAATTCTGCATTGCTCACGCTCTCGCTGGATCCGCTCCTCGGCTATCAACGAGAGGACAGTCTGTACTTCCTCAACAGACAACGAAACAGCCATTTTTGGTTGTTAAAAGAAAGGTGCACTCATTCAAAACAGTTGCGTTCGATCCTTCACTGGCTGTGCTGATTTGAATCTAGCGGGTCTGTTGTGTCTCGTGCCGCAAGTTCAATGACGCAGGCAGTGACGATTTTCTCCGGAAAATCAATGATCAGCAGAGTTAACTGTTTTGGAAACTGTTCGCTTGGAATCTCGGCCGAGGTGGTACTAAAAAAAGTACCAGGTACCAGGTACTGTACCCAGTGGAAAACCCCCCAAAAGTGAACCGTACCGTGCCGTACCATGCAGTGGAAAAGCGCCATAAGCAACTATGCAGTATGCTTACAAAATCTTGCACTTTTTTTTTTTTTTATTAAGGGTGAAGATGTCAAATTTCCTAGACCGGACATCACTTTTGTAACCATAGTTACATTAAATGATTGGTGTTGCGTTGACATCATTGTAGTCCTTAGTTCACAACACTTAAGAGTCACCTCAGTCAACACTTAAGAATCAGTCTTAGACTTTACTGAAAGTTGCTTTTAGCTTCTTTATAAAAGTCTCCTACTCTTAGAAAAGTCCTACTTTTTACTAAGATTTTTTGACACTTAAGTCAAAGCTTAAGACTATACTTAAGAGCATTTCTGAGAAGTTTTAAACATACAGGCCTTGATGTTCAGTGCAAGTAGTCCACTGAATTAGCTTTTCACCAATTTTAATAGATAAAACAACATAAATGATCATTTTGAATATACATTTTGTAATGATTTGTAAATCTTTAATAAACAGAAATGCCCATTTCTCATAAAGTCACTCCTGTACATCTTCACATTTATCACTAGATCAAGCGCCAGTAGTGAGAATGAGGTGCAGTTTAGCAGAACATCATTGAAGAGCAGGACTACACGATTAACCAGAGTCTGACTAAACCAAAGCTGGAGCTGGAGCTGACTCAAGGACTGATGTGGTGCTTCACAAATATCACTGTCTGCAATAAAATGCTTTTAGTTTAATTTCTGATGTCATGTAATGGTTTTATATCACAAATGTAATGGTTGTACATTTTAAAGTTGTGGTTGCATGTACATTAATTATTCATTATGTTTAAAGGTGCACTGTGTAATATTTAGGATGATCTATAGACAGAAATGCAATATAATATACATAACTACGTTTTCAGAGGATAATAAAGACCTTACTTAATGAACTGTTATGTTTTTATTACCTTAGAATGAGCGATTTATAACTACATATACCGTGGGTCCCCTCACATGGAAGTCACCATCATGTTTCTACAGTAGCCCTTAACGGACAAACTGCTCTACAGAGCGTGTATCGTCACTATGTTGTTCTCATGAAAAAACACTGACACAATGATGAACAAGTAACAGTAATATTCGCAATGACATCGTTTATTGAATAATTAAGTAAATATAATTCCTTAATTTACCTTTGTAAAGAAACCTCATTGCTCTCTGCGATCTCAGACGACGTCATCTTAGCCCTGTATCGGCCACTGTAGCTTCTCTAAAGGGAGGGGTGAGCGGGGGACTGAGCCGTTGGTTGCAATTCGCAAACTCAACCGCTAGATGCCGCTAAAAACTACACACTGCTCCTTTAATGCATTTTTGTTCATTTGCTCATTATCTGACAGAATCACTCTCCATTCTCTGCTGTTTCCGGAGTGAATTCAGACTATAAAAGAACGACCATCAGCTCACAGACACCATCATCTACTGATGAACATCTTCAAGACACAGTCTGATCCAGGTAAGATCATGTGTTGTCTCATATTGCTTCGTATTTTGTTTAATGTAGCTTTGGTGGGTTTCTTTCAGGTCCTTGTCAGAGCCACTTCTCATTTTATGGGTTGTGTACAGTAATGAGGCGATCAGCTCATAAACATTATCATCTGTCTTGTAATTGTCATTACGATTGCAGTTAACGTCATGTTATCTCATGTATGAGTTTATATATTGTTAACTCTGGTATCACTGATTGTTTGTAGTTAATCAAACTAGTTTCCTTTAATTAAAACTCTATGTGGTTTTAGTTTTACTATCAGCACTGAGTAGAATAACTACATAGATTTCTGTTTCCTAAAGAAAACAGCTGAGTTCACAAAGCAGCAAGAGAATTAGGAAAGTCTGAGCATTTGTGCTTTCTCTTAGGGTGCTTTCACACTTGGTTCGATTGCCTGGTCCGAACCCGAGTTCGTTTGCTCCCCCCTCCCCCTGCTGGACTGTGTTCATATTATTTTATTTGGGTCCGAACCGCGGTTCGTTTGCGTCATCAAGCCAGCAGCTGTTTACCCCGTTGCTTAGTAACGACGGTGCGGGAGAAGGCAGCAAAATGCATAACATTGCTATCTGCACTTTTATATATTTACGTTTGTGTACCGTTCATTTTGTTTACAAAGCTTCGGTACATAATGGCACTTACGTCTGCCATAGGAATGTACTGCAAATGCTCTAAAGAACGCTGAATGCGAACAGAAATCAAACCTACAGCTTTCTGCTTGCAGCGCGTCAGTCACGCTCGTCAGGAAAGTGAGTGAAACGCACACAAACACACATTTTTATCAAATAATACGGCATTAATAGCGGTTCACTTCCGGGATTTGGTACGATTGCGTTCACATCAGCAGTGAACCATACCAGACAGAGTTCACTTGAACCGTACCACAGACCACCCTTTTTAAGTGGACTCGGGTGCGGTTCACAGGTGTGCACCCGAGGTCGGATGACAGCGTTCACATCATCCAAACGAACCGAACTCTGATGTCAATCGAACCCGGGTGCGCACCAAAAGTGCTAGTGTGAAAGCACCCTTAGTGTTTGCAGGTTTCTTATTTGACAGAGGAAGTGAAAAACACTGTGAAAAATAAACTAGAAAGCATTTTTACTGTTTTTAGTGTACTCGGGTTTTTAGTGGACCAAATTTATAAATTATCCCCTTTTTTTCCTGTGCCAGTAAATAAAATATCTTGAAGTCTATGTGGTTTAACCTTGTCAGCTTCAATCACCCTCCATGAAACTGTAGATTGAGGATCAACCCAATTATGAAGGGCCTTAAGCTGGAACGACCAATAATATAATTCAAAATTTGGTACAGCCAGTCCTCCTGCGCTATTAGGATGTTGTTATGTGGTAAGTTTAATTCTGGGACATTTATCATTCCAGATAAATTTAGAAATTATGGAGTTGATCTCCTTAAAGTAACCTGGAGGGGGAGAAAGTGGTAGCATAGAGAAAAAAAAATTTAAAAAAAAATTTAATCGAGGTAACAAATTCATCTTAACTAAAATGTTATTAAAAGTGGATATTCTTCAAATAGATGAAAGATTACTTGGAGAGAGACTTTAAGCCAATTAACAATTTATTTTATTCTTCCATCTTTGAATGTCATTTTTGACCTTAACTAAAATGTTATTAAAATTTTCTCTGGCTGTAAAGGGAATGAGGGGGAAATAAATCTTATGAATGTTTTTATATCACCGAAGCCGAAACATGGTAATGCCCAAATGAAAAGACCGCACAAGATGAAAGATTCCTTAATAGGGATAAATGAAGGAATAGAAAAATGAATCTTAACATTGGAGCAAATCTGCTTTAATGCCAATTAACAATTTATTTTATATCCTGATAGGCTACTAAAATTATCAAATTCCTTAATTACACTAGAGACTGAAACATCAAAGATTCAAAATAATATTTTTGGTCTAAATATAGAATAATATCATCAGCGTATAATGAAATACTATGATTATGCATATTAATTTCAAGAAATTCCTTAATATATTCTTTTAGAGAGGTAATGAATCTGATTATTTAATAATGATATGTTAATCGATACTTCAGATTTCCTGATGGCTTGTGCTAAGGGTTCAAGAATTCTCCATAAAGATAGACAAAACAATAAGGGGGAAAGTGGACACCCCTGCAATCAATCTCCTCAAGTAGAGTTTTGGAAATCTCATTCCCCGCTGCTAACCTATTATTAAAGGGATAAAAACAAATCTACCCTTCTCATCACTACCAATGAGGTTAAATTTAACTTCCTGGGAAATAATTATATACTTTGTAATACTTATTCTGGAAACGTGCCACGTCAGATTGTTTTAAATGTGTCTCTTGTATTAAGGCACAGGAAATAGATTTACGGTGTAAATATTCTAACACACAGGTTCTTTTAACAGCAGAATTTAAGCCATTCACTGATCCACGTGACTGATCCACTCCAACGCAAGACATGTCTCCCGAAAGGCTCACTCAGCCAAAAAAAACAAAAAAATTTTTTTTTTTTTTTTTCTTTTCCTTTTATTAATTAAACCTACTCTCCATTAGTCCCCTCCAAAACAGAAAAATGGAGTGTCAGTCTTACCAGCAAAGAGATCGTTGTACCGGATAAATAAGGACAATATCCCAGTATAAGAGAAGAAAACGCAAACAATAGGTTTAGCAAGCATCCGTGCTCATCCTGGCATCATCCCCTTCTGGGCAGCTAGGGCCAAGTCCATCCCGGCTGTCACGCCCCTCCCGTGGAAATGGAGAAACAGCGGCCGCTGCTCCCCCGTCGTCCCCCCGAAGAGCGGCGGCATAGGACTTCTGCTGAGACATGGAACTGATAAAATCCTCCGCTTTCTGAGGGGAATCGAAGCTTCTCTGTTCTCCTTTGTGCCGTAGCTTAATCACCGCTGGATAGATGAGGAAGGGCTGGAGACCAAGTGCAGTCATCTTCTTCAAAACCGGACCAAATGCCTTTCTCCTGATCGCTGTAGCTGGACTAAAGTCAGGAAAAAACAGCAGTGTGACATTGTTCTGTGCGCACTTCATGGGATAAGCCTGCCGAGCACCTTTCAGGATATCTGATCTGTCATGCCATCTCAGCACACGGAAGATGAGAGTGCGCGGCCGATCGGAGCCCCTCCCTCCGTCATACACGCGATGCGCCCGATCAATCTCAATGTCACGGCCCCTCAAGGAAGGAATCCACTTTGAAAGATTAGCTTGGAGGAAACTAGCTGCATCTGGACCTTCCATCCCTTCTGGGAGTCCCACCAGTCTAACATTATTCCGCCTGCACCTGTCCTCCATATCTGTCATCTTCTCGGTGAGTCGCTCCAGCTGATCCTTTAAGTCCGTGACTGTTCTCTTATCTTCCCGCGCCGCTGCCCGAACAGAATCAACGCGGTCACGTGTCTGCTTTGTCTTGGTAACTATGGCCTCAAACTCCTCTCTTAGCTCTTTAACAGACTTATTGGTCGCTAGTATGTCCTCACGCAGTTCGCGCAATGCTGGAATCAGCACAGAGTCCATCGCATCTCTTACTGCCGAGTTCACAACCGAATTCAAAGTGCTTTGGTGTTCTTTAAATGCTAGTTCAATGCGGCTAGCAATAGCACTGTCCAGCTCTTCACTGGAGATGGCTGAATCTCTGAATTTTTTCTTCATTGGCGATTGCTCAATCTCCCTTTTCCGATCTCCTTTGTCTGCCTTAGCACTCATGATGGGTCTAATGCAGAGTGGTTCAAATTTCACTGACAGGATCGTGAAATATTTGGCAAAGTGAGCGGAGCGAAAAACTAAGCCTGCATCACCGTCGAGGGGTCACGTGATCCTCCAGAAAACACCTATTTTATTAATTTTTAGGAATTCGTCAAAAGTTGTCTTTGAATTCCAGGGTTGATGCAGCCTCACGGTACTCCATGTTAAAAACATAAAGAAATGAAGAAGACAGCCAGAAAAGATGTGAAGTTATCCTATTTTTATTTAATTAAATGTTTTTATGTCTTGAGTAGAATCTCCTAAAAGACCAATTTGTAAACTTGACTTTAAAGAGCAGAATTTTCTTTTAGACCCAAGTTGGAAATTTTGCACTATAACAACTTTTGAATGAAATTTATCATCTGCATGGGTAGTGGTGACCTGCATGCAGAAAAGTAGACAGAAGTAGCATAACTTTATGCAAAAACAAGATGGCGCCTGTGTGTATGGCATGCCGTCTGCTGCCTGTAGTCCCGATTGTGTTTGTCTTGTTTTTGTCAGTTATCTGTAGAAATACCCACTCTCTACTGGTGTATGATCGCCAAGTACTTCTTAATATTGGAACTGCAGCAAAGAACCTGGTACATTATGACCAGGATGGACTGAGAACTTCATCCCCTTTGAACTCTGGCGTGCGCCAGTTCCTCTTTCTCAGAGGAGGTGTTACAGATGCCGGGGTAAACGCAGTGGAATGCTGGTGAAAATAAAACTTCATATCGCTAAATGTCTCCAGAGGAATCATCGGAGTATGTTGGGTGACGGCGGATTGGATTGTCATCGCTTTGTTTCCTGGCGTTCTCTCGATCCATTGCACACCAGGCTGATAATGCTTGTTGGCCCAAAGACGGATGACCAGATTGGCTGCCTTTGCTCACCTCGTCTCCACAGAGGTGGCGTGAATGCCTGAAACCTTCGGCCGCTGGACCGGGAACCCCTGACGGCTATCGGCCCAACTCCTAACAGAATGGCACTGGTAAACGCGAGATCTCTTGCGAATAAATCCTTTATTTTTAACAACTTTTTCACCTCCCATGCACTGGATTCTTTGTGTGTGAAAATGTTTGAACTGGGTCGTTTCCAGCCGGTGTTTTGCGCTGTGATATATCGACCACCTAAATACAACAAGGATTTCATCAATGACTTCTCCGACTTTTTGTCTGGAATTGTGCAGAACTATGACAGGATTTTAATTATTGGCGATTTTAATATTCATGTCTGCTGCCCTACGAAGCCACTGGTTAAAGACTTTTTAAATTTAATTGATTCTTTTAACCTGATTCAGTCTGTGATAGGTTCAACGCATGAGCAAGGTCATACGTTAGATCTTGTTCTATCGTGTGGTTTACCTGTTTCTAACTTTGAAATTTCTTAAGTGTCTTTTTCCGATCATATGCCTGTTCTTTTTGATATCTCTATCCCTTGTTATTCTAAACAGAGTCTTCCAGCTCGGCGATGTCGTATATTTAACTCGACCACTTCTGTTCAGTTCTCTGCTGCCTTTCAAATTTTCTCTGAAACGTATTTTACATCTCCCTCATATTTTAATGTTGAGGAGCTAACCTCATTGCTTAATTCCACCTGTCAAAGTACTTTGGATATTGTTGCACCTTTTAAAATTATGCGTCCTAAGCCAAAAACTGAGCCCTGGGTAAATGATATCACTCATGCTGTCAGACGTGAGAGCGGGAGAGCTGAACGTCAGTGGAAGAAAGACAAGCTTTTGACATTTTAAAGGAGACCTGGAATAGATACCAAATAACTGTTAAAGCAACTTGGACACTACAGTTCTCTCCAATTATAGACCAATCTCTAAACTCCCCTTTCTCTCTAAAATATTAGAGAAAATTGTCTGTATACAGTTGCAATCTTTTTTAGACTCGCACAGAGTTTTAGAAGTATATCAGTCTGGTTTTAAAGCTCTTCATAGCACAGAAACTACACTTTTAAAGGTTTTTAATGACCTTTTATTAGTCACTGATTCAGGAGATTCAGCCATTCTTATGCTTTTAGATCTGACATCTGCATTTGATACCATTGATCATAATATTCTACTTTCCTGGTTGGAACATGTTGTCGGCATTAAGGGTACTGCTTTGAAGTGGTTCAGGTCTAACTGACAGGACTTTTTCTGTCCGCCTTGATGACTTTGTTTCCTCATCGGCTCCCCTTCCATTTGGAGTCCCTCAAGGCTCTATCCTTGGCCCTATGCTGTTTTCCCTGTATATGCTTCCATTAGGGTCTATTCTCAGGGTCTATTCTCGTTTCACTGTTATGCAGATGACACACAAATTTATCTGCCACTGAAACAGGAAAATGCCAGTTCTTTGCAACTTCTTTTTGATTGCCTCAGAGACATTAAAGATTAGATGGCCCTACATTTTAATGAAAGCAAGACTGAAATTATGATATTTGGTCCAAACTGTACAAACAAGGTCTCTAACATTGATCTGGGCCCTTTGCTTCCACATGTTAAATCCACTGTTAAAAACCTGGGTGTAATATTGGATATGGATTTTAAGCTTGACAAACCGATAAACTCTGTAGTAAAGTCAAGTTTTTATCAGTTAAGGCTTTTATCTAAAGTTAATAATTTTGAAAGGCTTATACATGTTTTTATTTAATCTCATCTAGACTATTGTAATGCCCTCTATGTTGATGTCAACCAGGCTTCTCTCTCACGCTTGCAGTTAGTGCAGAATGCTGCAGCTCGACTTTTAACTTGAACGCGTAAACGGGAACTATATTGGCTTCCCTAACCTTGAGACATCTCAGAAAATATATTCATTGATAATTTATTTGAATCCAGTAAAATAATTACTCAGATCAGCAAGAAGAAAATGTTATCATCCTTCTCTCTAAAAAAAAGGCCATCATCAGCAATATGACAGCAATTATTGAGTCCATGTACAGTATTTGCCTTGGTGATGTTCAGTGTCTGCAAGGACAATTTTTACTGCTTTTGTCCAGTGAAGAAGCTGAGTTTTGAAGCACTAGAGCACCCTCCTTCCTTTTCCAGCAATGCATTCTCTTAGTCTTTCTTTAGGCTCGAAGTGAAGTGCTGTACTAAAAACTTCTTCATAAGAAAAGGCCATTCTCTTTTTAATTCATGTACACTAAATGAAGGTGTGAAGTTTATTACGATGTGCTGTCTTAAGTTAGGGCTTTAGGGCAAATAACCTTTACACAGTCTGCTCAGCTTGGTCATTCCTGACAGAAAATTTAATCCAGCATTGTTGTTTACCAGCATAAGGTATGTTTTGCATTCTGGGACTAGTATGGGACTCTGGTTACTGGTTTGCTGGTTTCCAGCATGAGATGCTGGTTTGCTGGTCTCCAACATGTGAAGCAGGTGTGGTGGTGGACCAGCATAAGGTACTGTATGTTTTGCACATTGGGACCAGCTTGGAATGCTGGTGTGCTGGTGGATCTTTTGGGTGCTGGTCTGGTCTGAAAAAAGATTATATTATACTATTGTATGTACTTTATAAGAACTAATAAACAGCCAAAAAATGTTAATGGAAAACAAATGATAAAAATAGAAAATGCAAATGTTGAGGTTGAGGTTGAAGCAGCTATGGAAATACTAGGTACAGACGCTCCACTCTCTAGAACAGAGGTCTTCAACCCTGCTCCTGGGAACCCACTCTCCTGGAAAGTTTATTTCCAACCTGCTTCAGAACACCTGCCTGCAATTTTCAAGCAGCCTTGAGGAGCTTGATTGGCCGCTTCAGGTGTGTTTGATTAGGGTTGTAGCTAAACTCTTCAGGATAGTGGGTCCCCAGGAACAGGGTTGAAGTAGTACCCTGCACGGGCCTCAAATTTAGGCCCTAGCCCGGCCCTGGCCCGAGACGCTCAGGCCCTAGTCCGACAGCTTCTCAGAATTACCGACCCAAGCCCATCTATTTTTTCCCCCTTCTCCCAAAACGGCTCATGTTTCAGCTATTAAAATAGTTCAGTTTTGTATGTAATGGCAAAGTGATTATATTTTGTTTTGTTTTTTTATTAAGTTAATTTAGTAAAACGTTTGGAGCATTTTTTGTTCATTAAATAAGTTTTTTTCTTTCTTAAAGTAACGACCAAGCGGCCAACGGCAGACAGCGAGCTGATCATAGTCTATGTTTGATCAATTTAGCATTCTTAAATCATCACAACTTGCCTAAAATAAAATCTATAGATATACTAAAACAGTTCAAGCATATAGCAATGTTTAAACGTTAAACCTAGATAAATGTGCGCTGCATCCAGTAGTTTGTGCGGAGAGTGGAAGCAGGACATGGAGGCACCAGCGCAATCAATTGCATTTTTTTTCAATGGAAACAACTTGCGCCGTAATTTTTGCTCATAAAGGTAAGAGTAATACATCATTCGGAACTGTAAATGGTCTTTTATAGGTACTTTTATAAAATAAAGAAAACAATGATGCGCTTTCTGCCGTCTCGTCTTGAACAGGAGCGCTTCACAAAAATGAACCAAAAGTCAGTGAATACATGCCTCACAGACATGATAAATATATCTATAGAAAGCTTTAAATTACTACTTAACGAAATAAATCAAATCGAAAACAAAAACTCTTTCATTATAATCATAATCTGTGAAGATGCACTTCTCTCTAAAGGCGCGTCTAATGAGGATATGGCGAATCAGGATCGTCATCTTCATCTTTGCGACACTGACACAGAAAACACTATTATTTTTATTATTATTTATTATTATTAGTAGTAGTAAATAATTAAAATATATCCTTACTATTTACCCCGGACACATTCATGGTAATTATATTTTAGCTGGGGCTTTACGGCAAGCTTTATTGCATGTATTTGAATGCAGAACTCTTCAGTTGCGCTGACGGCACGCACCATACATGCTACTTCTGGACACTAAACACCGTCGAGCCGCTCTTGACAGTCGCGGCAGCACAGACTCGTGTTGTTTCCACCAGCGCGACAATTTTTTTCATCACTAATTGATGGATGTCTAAAATATAAAAATAAGGAGAAGCCTAAAACAGGCCCGAGGCCCGGCCCGCGTCTAAACTAGGTGAAATTTGGTCCGAAGCCCGGCCCTAGGGACGTAAAAAAAGTGCCGAAGGCCCCCCTAGGGCCGAAATGCAGGGCTCTAGGTTGAAGACCTCTTCTCTAGAACATTCAATGTTTAAAAAAAAAAAAAAAAATCAATCACAGAAAATATTACCAGCAGGAACAAAAAATATGTGGACACGTATCGGATACGGAAGAAAAATTAATAAGGCTTTTGTTTAGAGTAATAACCAAATGAGGTGGTGCTGAATGACAGATGAGAGCAGATACTGAATAATCATGTAGTTTAGCTTCAGACAGAAACGACAGACTCAGGACAGAAACACATGATGTCTAAAGAAAGAACAATGTATTCTTTAATCACAGTTAGACTAAAATGTTAATATTGTCTTAAAAAATGAAAATTTACTCACCCTAACTGTGAATACTCTAACCGTTAGAGTATTCACAGATAGGGTGAGTAAATCCTTCATTTTTTCACTTTCAGTTTTTTTTTTTTTTTTGCTTCAGTGATGTCATCATCTAGTTCAGCTCTCTTCCAATAGTGTCTGTGCAATCAGTCAAGTGTCCCTGACTAAGCAAGCCAAAGGTGACAGTGGCAAGGAACCAAAACTCCATCGGTGACAGAAATGGAGAAACAACCTTGGGAGAAACCAGCCTCAGTTAGGGGGCCAGTTCTCCTCTGGCTAGATGAAACCAGCATGGTGTGGTTTAATTCCAGGCTGCAGCACAAGTCAGATTGAGCAGAGGACTCGTCTAGTTCCCGTGGTCTTATGCCAAGGAACTGCACTGCATACAAACCTGGTGTAGTGCTGCAGTGCATTCTGAGTGCCACCAATCAATCAAATCAGTTTAATAAATTGTGAACTGAATAGACTTAGTATTTTTTTTTATTCTTACTGTTCTTTAGCAGAGCAAAGTCAAATATTGACCTCTTTTTTTCCCGAAACTAGTTTGCCTTTTTAATTCAGATTCTGTCTGTGCAATGAATTCTCAGTTTTTCTCAAAGGTGAGGAGGGAACTGTTGTTGAATGCATGTGACACCTTGTTTGTTAAAGGGGTGGTTGACTGGTTTTTTTCTAGGCTTGGTTGTGTTTATGGGGTGCAGTCTAGCATGTGTTCATGCTTGGTTTTTTTAAAAACGCATTATTTTTCACATAATTTACCTTTATTCCACACCTCTCTGTCCCTTCTCTGACAAACGCCTCGATTTATTTCCTGGTTTTATGAAGCTCCTCCTTCAGAAATACGCGATGGGCTGAGATTGGTTAGCTGGCTCAGTGTGTTGTGATTGGCTAAACCGCCTCTACTGCACGTCTGAACGTCCCGCCCCTCTCCTCAGTGGCATGTGCTCCGGTTGAATTGTAAACAGTGGCATTGTCTATAATGCTTATCAATTTGAGCCCGATTGAGACCCAGAGGATATTAGTGAAGAGGATCGTGCAGAACCTGTGCAAGCACGGCTCTTAATGGTATGTTTGGTTGTTGTTGTCTCATACTTTTAAATACGCTGCTATTTGTAAGTGCTACTGCTTCTGTTAGCTTTTAATATACGGTTTTATCCTGATTAAAGCTTTAATACAGCCACATGTGTGTCCATTTATAATGCTTCTCATTGCTGTGTGAAAATAAGTGTATAATTGGAACAGTTTGTTGGAGCTGATCTTACGATCTGAATGAGAGAGAGAGAGAGAGAGATGCAGAGCAGGGCAACAGAGTAACAGTATTAAGAACCGCTGCTTTAATGATTTTGAAACTTGAGAATCCATTAGAATCGTTAGAAGACAGAATCGCGATTCATATGAATAGATTTTTACGTGCATCCCTAGTTTTCTCTTCCTCTTCTCTAAAGCAGCGCAGCATGGCCTCGCCCCCTTTGCTGCGTGTTCCCGGGGGCGGGGTTTATCTGGGTCTGTGACGTATCAGACCCGGGAAGTAACTCGTTGTAGTCCCTTACCTGTCGTTTTTGTAGGCATTAAACTGGCCAGAATTTTAAAAGACAATGCAAATCTCCGTTTGCATTGAACTTTCAGCGCCGCAACTCTGCAGATATTGTTTATGCTCAAACAGCAACATTACACACTAACTAATGTTAAAAAAGTGAAATCGCAATCAACCACCACCTTTAAAGTCCCCCTGTAGTGAAAATCAAGTTTTTTATGTTGTTTATTTGTCTATGTGGTGTTTTTAATATGCTTTTAGACAAACCATGTGCCAATCCATTAATCAACACCATTGCTGAGTATTTTCTCCTTAAAACTGTAGTTTCCCAATGGCACTCCCAGAAATGTGGTTTGAAACAGCCCTCGGTTTGCTATGTCACAAACCAATAACCAATCACGTCAAGGGATCGATTCCTATCACTAGTATGCAAAATATACCAATACCAGCACAAAACCAAACATAAATTAGAGCAAAAAACCCATGAATCCATGGTTTAATGTGAATTTAGAACCCCTAATTTGCATTATAACAGTGCAACAGTGTAAAAGTATCCCAGAGTCAGACCCACCTCTCCCGCATCGGTGTCTGCACTTCACACGCGTGTATGCTCGCGGGCGCGAATCAAGAATCACAAACGGCTGCATTCGAGTCTTCAAGGCATGTTGAGGACACAACATCGTCAAGTAAGTAACTTTAACGAATGTTACAGTATTCACTATAGTTGTCCGCTAGTAAAAACATAGTTTTATCAGTCATTATCCGTGTATGCCATTGTTTTGCGTTTACTACAGTTCAGTGGATCAGGAGGCGCTGGCTGGTGCAACTGAGTGAAGGCTAATTTGCATATTCATAGATCAGCATATAGTAAATGAGGCAAGGGTGTTGCCTTACATTCAAGCTATTTTAGGGTATGAGAAAATTATTTTCACAAGAAAAAACATTTAAATATGTAATTTTGATGATCAAAGATAAGTTTTAAGGGATAAAATATTTGACTACAGGGGGACTTTAAACAAATCAGATGTTCAGTCATGTTTACCAATGCTAAACACTTCCGTGAGCACTGCATCCTGCTTCCATGCAAATCTTATATGCTTTCACTATTTCTTATATCCCTCCATGTTCTAACATGTACTATTTTGGACAATGTTTGAAACTTTCTCATATAATTGCCCCATTAATGAATTGCTTGTTGTTTTCCTCATTTGTAATTCCCTTTGGATAAAGAAAACTCCATCTGCTGCTTTTTGAGGAACAATAATAAAAAAAATTCATAGATTTTTCAAGGCTTTTTAAGTGAAGTACATTTTATTTTATTGTATTTAAAATAGAATTCATTTAGGTTTTTTATGGAAGAGGATTAGGGCCAAGCAATAATAATATTTTTAAAAAAAACATCTTGAGATCAAAGTTGTTAAATTACGAGAAAAAAACTCAATAAATTACTAGAAAAAAGTCGAAATAAAATGTTGAGAATAAGAAAAAGAGTCGAATTAAAATGCTCGTGCCATGTTCATTTCATCTCGTTGGACAGTGTCTAAAAAAAGCATCTGCAGTGGCGTAGGTTGGAGAGTAATGCACATGGATGTAGTGCTGACGCGGCACTGATGCAGAAAACAGGAGAAACACTGTGACAGCAATCAGTTAGAATACTTTTCCACCCACAAATTCATATTTACAATGGTACTGTAGTAACATTAAACCTACCCAATTACTACATTTTTCAACACCCATTAGGCAGTTGATTTCCACTTTTCTGATCAGAAAAAAATCAGAATTGCCTTTATTCGCCAAGTGTGTGCAAACACACAAGGAATTTGTTGTGGTTTTTAAGAGGCTCTTGGTACATACACGCATACATATATACATACAGTACATATCTGACATGAGAACAGAAACATTTAAATAAGACTTAACAATAATAATAATAATAATAATAATGTGTATGAATCTGGAACAGAAGATGTAATGTACGGATTTGTGCATTATTTTCTCTCTATATACAGCTGTATAGAAAATATGCATATGTATTTACATAGTACTTGTGAGAGAGGCAATAATTAGAGATGGAGAATGATGTTGTTACCTGCCCGTTTCTTCACTCTGGAGTAGTACAAATCCTGAAGGCCGGGCAGTTGGACACCAATGATCCTTTCTGCTGTCCTAACAGTACGCTGCAGTCTTCTTATATCTGATTTGCTGGCTGACCCAAACCATACAGTTATAGAAGAGCACAGAACCGACTCAATAACAGCAGAGTAAAACTGTGTCATGTGCGCCTGCGGCAGGTTGAACTCATGAAACAGTGTTGTTCATGATAGTGAGTGGGGGGGGGAGCTGGGGGGTTTCTCCTGAAGTCCACGATCATCTCCACAGTTTTAAAGTGTGTTGAGCTCCAGGTTGTTTAGACTGCACCAGACAGCCAGCTCCTTAACCTCCTGTCTGTAAGCAGACTCGTCACCGTCCTGGATGAGGCCAATGAGTGTGGTGTCGTCAGCAAACTTCAGGAGTTTGACAGAGGGGTCTTTAGAGGTGCAGTCATTGGTGTAGAGGGAGAAGAGCAGTGGGGAGAGAACACAACCCTGAGGAGCTCCAGTGCTGATGGTGCAGGTGTTGAATGAGAATTTCCCCAGCCTCACTAGCTGCTGCCTGTCTGTCAGGAAGCTGGTGATCCACTGACAGATGGAGGTGGGGACGGAGAGCTGTGTCAGTTTATTTTATTCTGGGGAAGTCATGGTCCAATGGTTAGAGAGTCGGACTTGTAATCCAAAGGTTGTGGGTTCGAATCTCAGGTCCGGCAGGGTTTGTAGGCGGAAGGAGTGAATGTACAGCGCGCTCTTCACCCTCAATACCTCAACTGAGGTGTCCTTGAGCAAGGCACCGAACCCCCAACTGCTCCCCGGGCGCCGTAGCATGGCTGCCCACTGCTCCGGGTGTGTTCACTTAGGATGGGTTAAATGCAGAGATGGAGGCAGCCGTGGCCTAATGGTTTGAGAGTCAGACTTGTAACCCAAAGGTTGCAAGTTCGAGTCCCAGGTCCGGCAGAGATTGTAGGTGGGGGAGTGAATAACCAGCGCTCTCTCCACCTTCAATACCATGACTGAGGTGAGACCCTTGAGCAAGGCACCGATCCCCCAACTGCTCCCCGGGCGCCGCAACGTGGCTGCCCACTGCTCCGGGTGTATGTTCACTACTGTGTGTACACTTGGGTGGGTTAAATGCAGAAGACAAATTTCGAGTATGGGTCACCATACTTGGCCACACATCACTTCCCCCCCCCCTTATTCTGAAGGGTGTCCGGGATGATGGTGTTGAAAATCCACAAACAGGATCCTTGCATAAGTCCCTGGTTTGTTAAGTCCTGTGATTTTTGGTTTCTTGGGTATAGGGATGATGGTGGAGCATTTGAAGCAGGAGGGGACTTCACACAGCTCCAGTGATCTATTGAAGATCAATGTGAAGATGGATGATAGCGGAACAGCACAGGCTTTGAGGCAGGCTGGAGAGACACCGTCTGGGCCTTTGGCTTTCCTTATCTTCTGTCTCCTGAAGACTTTGCTTACATCATCTTCACAGATCTTGATTACAGGCTGAGAAACAGTAAGGGGGAGGGAGGGGGAGGATATTAATATTAATATGTCAATATTAAACAAGGATTAGATCGTGCAGTAATGTGAAAAATATAATTAGATCATTGGCGCCCCCTGCAGGCCTTTGTTGTTATGCGTAATCTACATTAGCTCTATTGTTTATAATACATTATGTATTTTAACAGTTTTGTTCAATAAAACATATGATTTCTTGTTTTTGATTCTTTATGAACTTATTATTATTTCTTGCTATTTTTGATTTTTCATTTTATATTGTTCACTTAACTATTTTTATTACCACAAAAAAAATATATATTAGGGCCCTTGAAATCCGTTTTATTTCATTGTTTTTTCCATTTTCATTTTTCTATACTCTGTTTTAATGGTTAAATAAAATTTTATAATCAAAAAGCCTGTCTATTATTGAGTTTTACAGTTTTTTTACCAAATTCTGTTTTCCACATTTTTGGATTCCATTTTAATGGTTCCATTAATTTTTTTTTAAATTTCTTTTTCCTTTTTCAGAAATACTGCACATTTACATTTTTCTCCTAAATAAATTCTGGTAAATAATATTTCTGGTAAATACTCCTTTATTTAAAATCTGATTATTTTTATTATTAGACTAGAACACGTGGATATGTTGTCATTCTTAACTATAAATGAACTTTATTTAGTGATTTCTATGAGATGGACAGTGCTTCTTGCCTCTATGTTGCACTTTACTTTTGCTTTAACCTGTTAACCTGCACCCCCCATATTGGGAATCACAGCTGAAAATGACTAACTAACTTAAAATGGTAACAGTTCCTGACTTCAGTTGCCACACACACATTGTGGTGTCTTTGGAAAGAAGACCCTTTGGGCTTTACTATCCATCATCAAAGTTGATAATGCTCAAAAATATAAAAAGTTATAGACACTGAAGTGCCTTGATAAAAATTGTACCACACTGAATTTTTTTTTTATTTCATATAAAAATACATGAAATCAGTCCTGGAGAAATCCAGAAAAGTAATGGGTTGAAAGTACATGTCTCATGAGTTTATATTTCAAATCTGAAGAAGATACCATGAAAAATGAGATTCCTGCAGACATTTTTTAGTCCCCCCCCCCGTTTGAGGAAAAATATTTACCAAATTATTGAAGGGTTCTACTACAAACTATTTAGTCTTTATACATGCCACTGCAGTTTTTCAATTATAAAACAGTAGACAGAATCTTAGAAATCGTATAAGTGATTTATTTGAGCAATAGAAAAATACAATAATAATAATTTTTGATGATGAAAAAAAAAACAATAATAAAAAAAAAAATAACTTAATTACATACTGATTTCCTGACAAACAGATGCTCTCCTGCTCATACATTAGTAATCACATGCTGAAGATCATTCATACAGATGCTAATCATACTGATGGCTGCCCAATATAGTCAATATTCACATTTAATGGCCTTTTATATAGACTGCATTCACACAGATATCTGTGAATTCAGTAATTACATGCTGATTATCAGCCATAGAGATGTTAATCATACAGATACAGGCACATTCTCCACAAAACACGCAAACATATATGAAAACTGCTGAAGAAGAAAAAAAAAGAAATGTTTTTTCTTTTTTTCTTATTGTGCTAAAAAGATCGCTAAGTTACGCCCCTATCAGATGACAGGTGCGTCACAGCGTGCGTCATGCGCCGTCGCGAGGGAGCGCCAGAATTCAAATAAACAATCTTCCGTGTATCTTTTACTTTTTTTTTTTTTGGATGATTTCATTCTGTTTGGGACATTGTCTGCTACAAAATCGTGCTGTTTTTTTACCACCAAGATGCTGTTTTTGAGCGTAATTTGTTCCATAACGGACACAAACAATAACTCTCCCTCAAGAGATGAGACGTAAACAAATGAATAACGATCTAAATTACAACGTTGTTGTTTCTTTGGACTAAAAGTGCTCGATGGAATGTTGTTCAGTGGACCCTTATCTCTCAAACGAAACCAGGATTTACACTATAATAGCAGTGGATGAACGTTTGAGAGTCGTTATCAGGATGAAGTGATTACTCGGTTTTTTAATACATGTTTTGATGTGTACTGCTTACACAAATTTAGCAAATACATTCCGTATAAGCTTTATATCGAAAAACAGCGATCTGTCGTCGATGCTAGAGGCTTAGACCTTCAAAATGATATATAGTTTGTCAAGATTATTTTGTCCTGTTTTACTTTATCTGTTTGAAAACAATGACGTGTGCAAACAAAGAGCTTTCAGTGCGCCCGCGTCCTGGTGCAGGTTAACAGGTTAAAAGGGATTTCATAGAAATTTGGATTTAATTTGGTTTAATAAAATATTCTTAAGTAAACTTGTTGTTTTTTTGCGGGAAATTAATCGTTTAGATTAATCGATAAATTAGTCGATAGATTAATCGAAATAGAAATAGTCGTTAGAAATAGTAATAGTCGCAGCCCTAATGTACATTTATGACATTTGGTGTTATGTTACCTTGGCGCAAATATGAAATATTTTATCTCTTTTGTCTGCCCTTTTCCTTCACTGTTGGACCAAACAGTGATAGAAAAATTATATTTGCTAAGGTCTCCCATATGCATCTACTACCATCTGTAGCTCTTACTGGGTCTGGTGCCACTGCTCTCAAATGTTAGTCTGGAGCCCTGTAATGGCTGGTTTCCACCGAGCGGTACGGGTCAGTACTGTACAGTACGGTACGATTCGGGACAGAACACCCTGATCCTGCTTGAGTACCCTTACTTGATAGGCGTGGTGTATGCCGGAAAGTAACGATCGGCAATAAAGCGCAACAATAAGTACAACTCTGCTTCTTTTTGTTAAATGACAGTTTTAATGAACAATAATTGCAATTATAAAAGTATACAGGTGCATCTCAATAAATTAGAATGTCGTGAAAAAGTTAATTTTTTCTTGTAACTTATTTCAAAAAGTGAAACTTTCATATATTTTAGATTCATTATATGCAAAGTAAAACATCTCAAAAGTTTTTTTGGTTTTAATTTTGATGATTAGAGCTTACAGACTCATGAAAGTCAAAAATCAGTATCTCAAAATATTAGAATATTTACATTTGAGTTTCAATAAATGACCATCCCTACAGTATAAATTCTGGGTATCTCTTGTTCTTTGAAACCACAATAATGGGGAAGACTGCTGACTTGGCAATGATCCAGAAGACGAACATTGACACCCTCCACAAAGAGGGTAAGTCACAGAGGGTCATTACTGAAAGGTGTGGCTGTTTACAGAGTGCTGTATCAAAGCATATTAAATGCAAAGTTGACTGGAAGGAAGAATTTGGGTAGGAAAAGGTGCACAAGCAACAGGGATGACTGCAAGCTTGAGAATACAGTCAAGCAAAGCTGATTCAAACACTTGGGAGAGCATCACAAGGAGTGGACTGAAGCTGGAGTCAGTGCATCAAGAGTCACCACGCTCAGACGTCTTCAGGAAAAGGGCTACCAAGCCACTTCTGAACCAGAGACAACGTCAGAAGCATCTTACCTGGGCTGTGGAGAAAAAGAACTGGACTGTTGCTCAGTGGTCCAAAGTCCTCTTTTCAGATGAAAGTAAATTTTGCATTTCATTTGGAAATCAAGGTCCCAGAGTCTGGAGGAAGAGTTCCGCCACACATTATAGTTATCATTGTTTATCCGCTTAGAAAATCACCACGTTTTATTTTGTGTCACCATACTTACTCGTGTAACTACTCATGTAACCATCTTTAAATAGGGAAAACATGGAAGTGTTTGGTGGCTTCTAAATTCATCCCAGTTTGGATCCTAAGGAATGAATGGTGCTAAGCTAAACACTAGCATAGTGGTGCCGCGCGCTAGAGCGATTAAGTGCACGGACTGAGACTGGAGAGGTACATATCAACTCGTCTAAGTTGAGGGAAGAACATATTGGAATATGGAAAAATGGTGGCATTTTCCTTTAAGACACACATGATCATCCACACTGAAGAAAAACTACACGCATGTGATCAATACGGCAAAACATTTTCGAGGGCTTCAAACCTGAAGATACACCTGAGAGTTCATACAAAGGAGAAGCCACATTCATGTAATTTGTGTGGAAAGAGTTTTTCACGTCTAGAAAATTTGAAAGAACATCAGAAAATACACACTGCTGTGAGAGAGTTCATGTGCATTGAGTGTGAGAGGACTTTTACTTCAGCAAAGTGTTTAAAATGGCACCAGAGGGTCCATACTGGAGAGAAACCGTACAAGTGTTCACACTGTGACAAGACTTTCAGTCAGTCAGGAAGCCTTAAAAGACACGAGAGAATCCACACTGGAGAGAAACCATATCACTGCACTGCATGTGGGAAGAGTTTCATTCAATCATCTGCTCTACACAGACATACAAAAAACAATCACAGTAAGTAGATCCTCTTCAGATCCAGCACTTTCAGGTTTGATGAGCGTCCTCACCAAATGTGACACAATACTGCATCAAGCAATACAATATAATCTGGATAAATCTGTCATCTTCATCTTGAAAACCAGCAGATTCAACTGAGATTCAGATCAACTCAAAGATGGAGTTCCACCCCAAAGAACAATCTCAAATAGTTTTATTCTTGTTGTAGCAGACGTAGTATAGTGTGTAGGATCAGAACGAGTCAGACAAATTAAGATTCGATCAGAACATCGAAACATGAGGAGCCGAAATTCCAGAGAGGCCCCAAGAAAACAGGACAACGTCATAAATTAGATCCTAGCACCAGCCCATCTGAAGACAGCCTAACCAGCAAGCCTCTTTCACAGAACTTGCAACATTAAGACAAAATAATACTTATAAGTCTAATGCAGGAAGGAGACTGTCAAATTTGGGGCAAGTAATCAAGACTGATGGTCAAAGAGATGACCATCACATGTGTTCCACGATAGAGATAACGAGCTTCCTAAAGCCCGGCTCACACTGTGCGATTTTGGCCACGATTTGCTCGTCTGAGACAAATTTTGAAAATCCTAAAAGATTCCTATAATCCTAGGCTAAAATCTGTAGACTTTGATCGCTGGTTTGACATGTTCACCGACAGCCGATTAATGGATGTTGCGATCAAATTTCACCTCTGACGAAGTTCTGGCAGTGTCAGAAGATTTGGCGAACAGTCCTGCAGTGTGACTACCCCTACGATGAATGTCAAACTGTCTCCGTTTTTCAAGACAAGCTATGAGCAGAATTAATGCTGGAGAATTATTCTATCTGCCATAAACTCCGGCGCTCCGTCCTCCGCTCACGGAATTCATCTGATACGTTGCTGATACTGGTTGCTCCGCTGTTTTCATGTGGGTGTGTAGAGCTGCATACACTATTCTTCTTAAATACGCCGGTATTGCCACCGTTCATATACTTTTCATGATAGCCAACAGTTCGGTCCCGCGTGCAATGCAGCTCGCAGTCACTGGACGTGTCCGGAGAAGTTTTCTTGCGCGCACCTGTTTTTAACTCGTCTTGACTGTCGTACAGTCTGACATTAATGACAACTGAGATCCCACAGTGTGACTTGATCATCATGTTCGTGCAGTCTGACAAGTACAATCCTAAAGGACTTTTAAAAAAATCGCACAGTGTGAGCCCGGCTTTAGATTGACTTTTACCCACATAGAAGACACAGACCAGACAGAAATTTGTTTGTTCACAGAGACTGTCTTTTCCATATGCACCTAAAATCATCTTAAAAGGACTTATGAGCAACTAATGATTTCTATGCATAACTCCATATTATGTATGTAAGCCACACAATTGACAATCATGTTTTAACCTGTTAACATGCACCAGGACGCCAGTGCACTGAATGCTCTTTGTTTGCACATGTCATTGTTTTCAAATAGATAAAATGAAACGGGACAAAATTAATCTTGACAAACTATATATTTCGAAGGTCTAAGCCTCAAGCATCGACAATAGATCGCTGTTTTTCAATAGAAAGCTTATAAGGAATGTATTTGCTAAATTTGTGTAAGCAGTACACATCAAAACATGTATAAAAAAACCGCAGTACATACCAGATTCATCCTGATAACGACTCTCAAACGTATCCACTGCTGTAAATCCCGGTTTCGTTTCAGAGATAAGGGTCCACGGAACAACATTCCATCGAGCACTTTTAGTCCAAAGAAACAACAACGTTGTAATTTGGATCGTTATTTACTTGTTTACGTCTCATCTCTTCAGGGAGAGTTATTGTTTGTGTCCGTTATGGAACAAATTACGCTCAAAAACAGCGTCTTGGTGGTAAAAAAACAGCATGATTTTGTAGCAGGCAATGTCCCAAACAGAATGAGATCATCCAAAAAAAAAAAAGAGTCAAAGATACACAGAAGATTGTTTATTTGAATTCTGGCGCTCCCTCACGACGGCGCGTGACGCACGCTGTGACGCACGCTGTGACGCACCTGCCATCTGATGGGGGCGTAACTTGGCGATCTGCTTTTTGCACAAATAATCCTTTTTTTTTTTTTCTTCTTCAACAGTTTTCATATATGTTTGCGTGTTTTGTGGGGAATTGCCTGTATCTGTATGATTAACATCTGTATGGCTGATAATCAGCATGTAATTACTGACTGTTCACTGATATCAGTGTGAATGCAGTCTATATAAAAGGCCATTATAATGTGATTATTGACTATATTGGGCGGCCATCTGTATGATTAGCATCTGTATGAATGATCGTCAGCATGTGATTACTAATGTATGAGCAGGAGCATCTGTATGTCAGGAAATCAGTATGTACTTAAGTTCTTTTTTTTTATTATTATTGTTTTTTTTTCATCACTCAAAAATTATTATTATTGTATTTTTCTAGTGCTCAAATAAATCACTTATACAATGTCTAAGATTCTGTATACTGTTTTATAATTGAAAAACTGCAGTGGCATGTATAAAGACTAAATAGTTTGTAGTAGAACCCTTCAATAATTTGGTAAATATTTTTCCTCAAACAGAGGGGGGGGGGGACTAGAAAAATGGCTGCAGGAATCTCATTTTTCATGGTATCTTCTTCAGATTTGAAATATAAACTCATGAGACATGTGACTTTCAACCCATTACTTTTCTGGATTGCTCCAGGGCTGATTTCATGTATTTTTATATGAAATAAAAAAAATTCAGTGTGGTACAATTTGTATCAAGGCACTTCAGTGTCTATAACTTTTTATATTTTTGAGCATTATCAACTCTGGATGATGGATAGTAAAGCCCAAAGGGTCTTCTTTCCAAAGACACCAAAATTGTGTGTGTGGCACACTGAAGTCAGGAGCTGTTACCATTTTAAGTTAGTTAGTCATTTTCAGCTGTGATTCCCAATATGGGGGGTGCTGGTTAACAGGTTAATATGCTTTGATACAGCACTCTGTAAACAGCCACGCCTTTCAGTAATGACCCTCTGTGACTTAACCTCTTTGTGGAGGGTGTCAATGTTCGTCTTCCGGATCATTGCCAAGTCAGCAATCTTCTCCATTATTGTGGTTTCAAAGAACAAGAGATACCTAGAATTTATACTGTATGGATGGTCATTAATTGTATGTATGTACATTATAACAAATGTAAATACTGTAATATTTTGAGATACTGATTTTTGACTTTCATGAGCTGTAAGCTCTAATCATCAAAATGAAAACATTTTTTTTTTAAATAATTTTTAATAAAGTTCCGAAATGAATGGCTTGACGCTTTTCCATGGCTACAATACAGCCGAGATAAAGATGTCATGCTGTGCAAATACTGCAAAGAAGCCGGTGCGGAATTATCTGGGCCAACAATGTTTGTGTGCGGAAATTCACTTCAAGCAAGAATAGCTTGTAAAGTACGGCAATTCCAGCGCCATTTTTGCTGCCAGGACATATTAACAGGTCACAACCTAATAATCCTCGTACAATTCAGGCAGCCACTAACAGGTAAATAAGCCTTACAAACACAGAAGCGTTATTATTAGGGGTGTAACGATATATCTCAGTACGATATTTCGCAATGCAAAAATGTTACGATATGTATCGTAGAGTGGTGGCGATACTTTTACGATATGACGACAGTCTAATCCTATTAGTTGAGCTGCCGACGTGACCTACTCTCTCTGCAACAGCGTCGCGTGTGCTTTCATCGCAGTTGCAGAAATCGCTTGAAGTGAACATTAGTAGGGCAACATGAGTTCGGCTGAAACTGAAGTTGAAGATGCCCCGTCGTCTTATAAGTCCGACGTCTGGCAGCATTTTGGTTTTCCGGTCACGCGACAGGACGATGGTAAAAAAATTACAGACAAAACAAACTGTTTGTAAACACTGTAAAACAAGGCTGCCATACACAACGTCAAACACTTCGAATATGATGTGCCTTTTAAAACGGCATCACAACAACAAACTTCTGCAAACTCCTGCGACAAAAAGGGTGAAAGAAGGCCAAACATCTATACAACGCAGTTTTGCTGCAACATGGTCTCAGTCAAGTGCGAAAGCTCAAGAAATAACCAGGTGCATCGGAGTTTTTATTGCAAAAGACATGAGACCATTTTCTGTGGTCGACAATGTTGGATTTCGTGAATTGGTTAGGGTACTGGAGCCCAGGTACCATATTCCGTCACGCCCGCACTTCAGTCAAGAGGTAGTTCCAGCCCTGTACTGCGAAGCTAAAGCAAAGGTGGTCGCCGGTCTGAAAAAAGCAGAGAATGTGGCAATAACAACTGACGGGTGGACTTCGCGGGCTTGTCAGAGCTATATTACAGTCACGGCGCATGTTATTAGCACGGAGTGGGAAATGAAAAGTTTCGTGCTTCAGACTCGCCCGCTTTTTGAGTCACACACTGGAACTAACATAGCCGAAGTTTTAAAAGTGGCTATACACGAGTGGGAGCTTGAAAGGTACTGCTGTTGTTACTGACAACGCACGCAACATGGAGGTGGCAGTGAGAGAAGCCGGGTTGTCACCGCATATTAAGTGTTTTGCGCACACATTGAATCTTGCGTCGCAAGCAGGTTTAAATGTCTCTCGCGTCAGTCGCTTGCTTGGTCGCATGAGAAAAGTCATGGCTTTCTTTCACCGCAGTGCCACAGCAACAGCTGTGCTCACGGAAAAGCAAAAGATGCTTGAGATTGCATCACATAAACTTATCATGGATGTGGTAACCCGATGGAACAGCTCCATGGATATGCTGGAACGCTACCTCGAGCAACAAGCGGCTATAACGGCAGCTCTTTTGAGCACAGAGGTGCGCAAAAATGCCCGTCAACTTGATACTCTGGATAGCAACGACATCACTGATGCAGAATAAATAGTAAACCTTCTTAAACCTCTAAAAAAAGCCACCACTGTCCTGTCTGATGAAAAGAGCGCCACCCTGTCACTCATTGTGCCCTTGAAATCCATGATCGAGCAGAGCATGACACTGGACGAGAAAGACTCCACAACTATAGCTAACATGAAAGCAGCCATCCTGCAAAACCTCTCAGGCAGATACACAGCAGTACAGGATTATCTGCTTGAGAGTACTGCACTGGACCCCAGATTTCGATCGTTGCCCCACCTACTCCCTGAACAACGCGAAGAGGTTTTCCAGCGGTTGATGGACAAATCAAACAAGTTACAGCAGGTATATCTGTCTGCATTACTAATTATTTGAGAATCTGTGTATATGCATTTGCATGTTTGTGTACTTTGTGATATATGTGTGTGTGTGTGTGTGTGTGCGTGCGTGCGTGCTTGTAAGTGTGTAACTGCAACTATACTATACCTCCCCAGTTCTTAATAGTTTGTTTTAATATTTTTTAAGGCTGGCACTGTGGAGCAAGCAGAAAAGAGGGAGGGAGGTGCCAGTGATAGAGATCCCACTGATGCAGCAGAGAAGAGAGAGACAACACAGAGAGTTGAGCAAGAACAGCCACCACCTAGCAAAAAGACAGCACTGGAAGATCTCCTTGGTGCAACTTTTGTTAAATCAACAGTCACTCAGTCCAAATGTAAAATAGAAGTAGAGATTGACATGTACAAAAAGGCCATTTCAATTCCCCTCACTAGCTGTCCACTGAAATGGTGGAAAGAAAACGCTCTTTCCTCTCTTTCTAAGGCTTACCTAACAATTCCAGCAACTTCTGTTCCCAGTGAACGTGTTTTTTCTACGGCAGGGGATATTGTGAATGCTCAAAGATCCTAGCTTCTGCCTCAAAATGTAGATATGCTGTTTTTTTTTTTGTTTTTTTTTTACTGCTTTAAGAAGTTCTGTCTTACGCTTCTTAATTCTAAGTTCATGTTAAATGTAACATTTTTTTCAGTTACAGACAGACCTATTCAGTTGTTAATTTGAATACAGAAGGTTGTTATTAAACCTTGCAATGTGTTCTTGTATGCACATCAAAGAAAGTTATTGAAATTTGTTAATGTTTTTGAAATAAATCTGTTATTTGAATTTCAGTTTCATTTTTTAAATTTTGTTCAAAATATCGTGATACGTATCATACCGTAAACCCAGTATCGAGATACGTACCGTATCGTGACCTGGGCATATCGTTACACCCCTAGTTATTATAGAATTAAATTCAACACCGCATACCTGATAGCGAAAGAAGAAATCCCATTTACGAAATTTGGGCAATTACTTTTGCTTCAGAAGAAAAACTGTGGATATCAACCCTACTGTGGATATCAACCCTACCTATGACAACGACGTCAGATGTGCAGAAATGATAGCCCAGATCGCTGAAGACATCAGGGATAAGCTTGCTCAAACCATTCAAGATGCACATTACCTCTCTGTTCTTGTTGATGGGGATACAGGTGTCTCCAATACAGAGTGCGAGATAGTGTATGTGTGTTTTCAAGAAGACAGAAAACCGGCGACTCGTCTAGTCGGCCAGCAGATGCTTCAGCATGCCCATGCAGAAACTATAATGTAAAGGAACAATCTATTTTTTTGAATGCATCCAAGATGGTACAAAGGCTGCATTTGATTCCCTTGGCACCCCTGACTGGACAGAAAAATGGATTGCATTTGGTGCAGATGGTGCATCTGTAAACATGGGCATCCATATGGTGGAGTGATTGCTCTTTTGCAGAGGGAAGTTGGAGAACATGTGATTCCCATACTCTGCATGTCACATCGGTTAGTGTTTTCTTTTGAAAAGAACGTAACCTTTACTACTTTTGACTGCATGAATATAACTATGAATCTTCTGGCATAATATTTCAGTTTTTTTTATTCACAATGCCTATAAGAACTGTCTCTACTGTTACATCTGGTTTGCAGAATTATAATAATTTTCTCTTTTTTTTGGATAGGTTAGAGCTGGCGATTCTCAACCTGCAGCGCAAAAATCCGATGGTAGCAAAAGTGTATGATCTCCTCCATCTTGTTGGGAAAACTTATCATTTTAGTGCAAAGTCAAGACAGGAGTTGAATGCCCTTGGAGAACAGATTGGTGTGGGGGTTTGCACTCCTTCTAGTGTGAAGGGAACAAGATGGATTCCTCACATGCACCGAGCACTCAGTACCCTTCTTAAATCCGAAAAGAATGGAGACCTGGCTGCAGACAGTGGTCATTATGCTGTCACCTTCCATCATATGGAACACCTGGCCACATCTGCTGCCAGTGCTGACATACTGGGTCGTGCAAAGAAGGTTAGTTTCATAATATACATGCTACTTTCCAAAAGTTGAAATGAAGAAATTTCAAGTAATTTTCTAAATTAGATAAGAAAGGAAAGGCAGGAAATGAATTTCTGCACATTCAGTCATTTCCTGGCTGCTGTCTTTCAAGAACTGGCTACACTCAGTTGCATCCTTCAAAAGAATGACCTTATTTTTCCCCAAGCTGTATCTGAACTTAGGAAGACAGTTGCCGCATTAGAGGCCATGAAGGGAAGACCTAAGCAAAGTGGCATGCTTTCCAAGTTTCTGACTTGTCTTCAAGGGCAAGAAAGGGATAAAGTAACATTTCATGTTTGTTAGGATTAGAGATAGTGAGCCTACTACTTGTACAAAATATTTAAGCAAGGAACAAGATTAGGAACAATACATGTTATTTTGAGTTTTTCTAAATATTGTGATGTTTATATCCTCAGACAAATACACTGCATTGTTCCAACAACAGAATATAACAAATGTAATACTTTTTTTCTTTTTTCTTTCAGGGTGTATGACTTGTTGGTGACATGTCAGGAATGATCCAGTCTGGTGGCCTAGGCAAACATAAGTTTGTTATGTTAAACATAAAGCTGTCATTTCTGTTGCTGTTGAGGCCCTACATGCTCGCTTTGGTAGTCTAATAAACAAAGACAGCTAGTGTCCAGCATATACTACAATTGACTGTTTCAAAATTTTTAACCATGACACTTGGCCAGAAAATGAAGACATTCTACTAGATTATGGCAGTGAGCAGGTGGATGTTCTTCTAAATCATTTTCAAGAAGTACTGCAAAGGTAAGATGTTACCCCATTACATTGTAGATTTAAATAGATGGATCATTAGATGTTTCTGCATATCATCATTTATAACTGTGTGCTTTGTTTGGGTTAGAGGTGGATGCCAGACAGACAACTTTCAAGGGGAGTGGAGAACTCTGAAGACACTTGTAAGACAAACATTTCAAGACAAGTCCTACAGCAGCTTGTGGCAAACTTTGTCCACCAAAGAGCCATACAATGTTGACTACAAGGTAATGTACACTTTTTACCATTTCTACAGTACTTCATGTAATAGTTTGCCTAATTGGGTTGATTTATTTTTAATCAGTACAGTTGTTTGTTTCATTTCCAGAACATACTGCACCTTGTTGAGATGATGCTGATTCTACCTATGACAGCTGCACAGTGTGAGAGAGGATTCTCAGCACAGAACCGCATCAAAAACTCCACTCGAAGCAGTCTGCACGTATCTACCACGGAGGATCTTATTAGAATCAGCACTGAGGGACCTTCTCTGGAGAGATTTGATCCAAGCAAATGCGCAGAGAAGTGGCTGTCTTCAAGTAAACGTAAAAAAAAAACACACTACAAAGCCTGGCCAGCTGAAATATGCAGCATCTTGATTGCTATTCACTGTGTGGCAGGAACATTAATTGTGTTCAGCAGTGCAGGTGTCAATAAAGCTTTTAAAAGGACAGTTCATCCAAAAATGAAAATTGTTATCATTTGCTCACCCACTTGTCATTCCAATACCTTAAGTCTTTTTTCATCTTCAGAATTCACTTGAAGGTATTTTTAATATTATGTGTATATTAGGGGTGTCCCCGACTAAGGATTTTCATAGTCGAATCGGGATTTTCGAATCATGCCGATAGTCGACTGATAGTCGAATCATATGTTTGGGGGCAGGGCAAAATACATTACATTCCACAGTCATAAATACTGACGTTAACACACAGGGAAAATAGCCTAACGGATGCCTCGCATACAAACGGGGTAAATAATGTTTTATGTTTTGATTAAAAGATAGAAGTTAACATTAAACGTCAGCGAAACCTTAACAATTCACAACATTTTTTACAATAGTGCTCTCATTATAATGTTATGCATATGACAGAAGTTATTAATCTTCTGCATTTCTGTTTTGAGCTGCGTGCGCTGAAGATGACTAGTAGAATGAAGCATTTGATAGCAGGTTTATAATCAATGGTATTTAACTCATCATTTATCTCACTTACGCTTTTGTGGACGCGTTCTTCTCGTAACAACGTGCAGAAACACGGCAAGTTGGCAACTAAACTCTAAAAAGTCACAGCGTTTTATTATAATAGTGTTCTCATTATAATTTTATGTATATGACTGTCCCAGTCATAGTTATTAATATTCTGCATTGTTTGTAGTGTTCGCGCTGCTCGCTGAAGAGATCATCACTGTAGTACTACAATGAAGCGCTTTACTCCAGAGCAACTCAACCAAATGCATCTTATATGAGATAAATAATATATACACGATATATATAAACTGGCTGAAATCACTTGTTGTACCCTACCTGCTCGAAAAAAAAATCCAGTCTTTCACTCTGCCTGTGTCAATTTGAGTCTTGTTAAATATTTAAATCCCTGCCACCAAGATGCTCCTCTGTCGGTCACGGATTATGGAAATTGAAACTTAAATCTATAGGGGTGGTTGGATTTATTCATGCACGTTAAAATATCTATTTAAAGCTTCCTTCTTTTCAGATTCTTATTTACAACATTATTTTAATAGGCTGTATATTAACTTATTGGGAGAAAACCGGGAGTTCTATGTGAAATCAGACATTGAGCACCCCCATATAGCCAAAATGGCATGATCATAACACCCCGTGAATATTCTACTGTGGGATTGGGAGTCGAATCAGGCTCCTCCTATCGAAGCATCAAATCGTCGACTATTCGGGGTCACCCCTAGTGTATATACTGACATTAGGGTGGGTAAATGACAGAATTTGTATTTATGTTGGTGAACTGTCCTTTTAAATATATTTGAGCACTACACTTCAACGTCTGTACATTGTGTATTTGTGCATATGAAATTTATGCATGATTTTTTTGTGTTTTGAGGACAGCCTGTCTTGTTTTTCTGAGACTGAAAATATTAAATGTTTATCTGAAATATTAAATGTTTATTATTTTCTCATGCTCTCCATACTTGTGTATGTTATGTGGCACATTAATATTGCTTCATTTAAGGGAAAAAAACTAAAATTGTCTGTGCTTCTAAATTTTTTACTTTTTTCACAAATGCTCCTAATAAAAAAAGTTACCGTAGAGCCCAGATCTTGTCACAGGATTGTCTTTCTAATGTCAAGTTCAGACTACACAATATTTTTGTTGATTACGATAGTCATCTCTCATAGACTCTCAAAATCTTGGTGTCGTGGACAAAAAAAAAAACATGTCAGTCTACACGCTTCTACCTGACCAGGCCCGGATTAGGAATTCAGAGGCCCCTGGGCACAATGTCTTGTAAATAGTAATTATGCTATCTGTACTTTATATTGGCAGATACTATTTGCACCTCAGTATTTTTGTACATTAACAGGATGCAATAATAACATAGGGACTCAATCATGAAATTTGTGTAAATATGTGAGTAAATTCAAAGCAATCTGCCCGTAAAACAGACCTTCCTGAAAACTCTCCACCAGATTCACAAACGCTTCGCAAACATCAGATTTGATTGTTAAACATGTGAATGAATTCCAATCATTCGTAAATAGGGTGTGCGTGCACGCTCATTCACTAAAATCACAATCCCCGCCTATAAATGACAACTAAGCAAATCACGCTGTAGGAATATTCTGGACTCCTTTCTCAGGTTTGGCTCCAGTGTATTTCATAAATAAATGCACAAAAAAAAACTAATAGGCCATATGCCTAACAATAAACATTCAACTGAACGTGTCCATCAAAGCTCAGCTTTCTTGCTCTCTCATTGGCTGTAGTTCATCGCCAATGTATTTTTCAGTCAGAACTAATGTGAAGAGCATGATTGTGAATCGCCGACAGCTCCAGACATTTAGCATGCCAAATATTTTCATGGGCGTCGGCGACGCATCGTCAGTTCCCTCAGATCGCGTCTTTGATAATTTACACTGCGCGATTGTTACTCACATGAACGAGCACCGATTTGCCTCCGATTTCGGGCATTTGTCAGCCATTTATCAAAACCTGTCGGCGAGTGAAAAATCGGGATAAAATCCTGCAGTGAGAACTTGGCATAAGACCAGGAGTGACTGGTCTATAACAGTGGTTCCCAACCTTTTTTTCAGGGGACCCCTATTTTAACATAAAAAAGCACATATATATATATATATCATATACTGTATATACTGTACATCATTAAATTAACAAAAAATATTGGTTGGATCACTACAACACAACATGTTAACTACTAACATGTATGACATATTAACAAAGTTTTGACAAAAAAAAGTTTTAAAATGATAAACCTTACATTTAATACTTAAAACCATTTATAAGAAAAGAGATGAGTCAAAATGATAAATTATTATAGGTGATTATATTATTTTATCAGATTTTTAAAACATTAGGTAATTTTCATCAACCGGTTAAAATTTACAACTGTGCATAAAAATTCGGTCTGATTTTTGCGTTGATTTGAACAATAACAGGAGACAGGCCAAAGTGGGCGAAGATAAAAATCTTGGTCATTATTTTATCTTTCTTATTAAAAAATAAGAACAAAGATACAAAATCATTACAAATTACAAAAACTATTACAAATACACAATCTACAAATAAAACAAACTTTATTTCCAGGTACAATAGGTGTATTTAGCAGGAGCATTCAAGAAACTGAATGAACAAATATAAATATAAAAATAAAAAACTATATATAGACTGATTCCTAAAGCAATTGTATTCCGAGTAGTGAGGGATTTTTCTCTTTGCGTTTTGTTGTTTTATTAACATTAAAGGAATAGTTCCCCCAAAAATAAAATTCTGTCATCTGTCTGTCAATTTTTATTTTTATACTATCATTTACTCAAACGTTGTTTTAAACCTGAGTGAGTTTCTTTCTTCTGCTGAACATAAATGCTATTTTGAAGAACATGGAAAACCAAACAGTTGCTGGTCCCAATTGATTTCCATATGATTTTTTTCATACTATCAAATTCAATGTGGACCAGCAACTGTTTGGTTACCCTCATTCTTCAAAATATCTTCTGTGTTCAGCACAAGATAGAAATTAATACAGGTTTGGGACAACATGTAAGTGAGTAAATAATGACAGAAATTAAATTGTAGGGTGAACTATCCCTTTAATGACAGTCGGCAGCATGTTCAGTACTATCCCTTTAAAACCTGCACGCATCTACAGACACGTATCCATTTTTCTCTCAACAGTTTTCTTTCATTTTAGACATAACCAACTGAGTCTATATGTAAACCTTGTGTCTTTTGACAGTATTAGCGCAAAATATTTTAGTGCGCGTGCTTCTGGTGTATGCGCTCAGAAAAAGCGCACGTCAGACCAGCGCGCGAATGTAACATTTAACTGGCAAGGCTTGTATGCAAATAATGTACTTTTGTGATCGCGAATAAGTGCAGTGTCCTGTCAGAGTAACTCTACCACTGTATGTCGTGTTGTACAGTATATAGAGACGGCGGCGCCAGAACTGTAATTGATAGAATATGTTCTGTAGCAGGATATTACTTCAAAAGCAGATCGTGGAGAGATTTTTTTTTTATCGTCCACGATCAAAAATCGTCATATTGCACACCCCTAATTCATATAATTTCCCTCTGTAAAACCTTTCACTGCTTTCCGCCATATTTTCAAACAAAACGAAACCCATGCTGCGACTGTGTGAGATTGTTACTACCTTTGCTTAATGTTGGACAGTATTTAGGTGAGTTTTTATAATCCTGGTAAACAAATGGTTTTAATCATAATACAGAATATTAAACGGTAGCACTAGCCTAACTGTCGGGAATTTCAGCTTGTGGTGTCACTAGAGTGAGCTTGGCGACCCCTTGTAAATCTTTAGCGACCCCTAGTGGGGGTCACGACCCCCCAGGTTGGGAACCACTGGTCTATAATATCCCAGTTTTGTTGTAAAATGTTCGTTTTGATGTTTTAATACTTTATCTTTGATGTCTGTTGCTTTAAGCCATTAAAGTGCCACTAACCTGTATTTGTCTTTTTTCACATTAGACCTGATGGTGCTGAAAGAAGAGAGGCAAGAACTGACAAAGATAGAGGAGAAAGATCAATATGAGAGACTTGACTTCATGACTGTGGAAACGACTTCAACACCAAAAAAAGTTCAGAAGACTGAATCTAACAGTTACTTAACCTGTCATGAATGTGGAAAGAGTTTCAAGAAAAAATATAACTTTCAATGGCACACGAATGTTCCACAAATGCCATCAGTGTGGAAAGAGATTCACATGTAAAGAAAACGTTAAACGCCACATGAATAGTCACACTGGAATGAAGCCTTTCATATGCCAACTGTGTGGAGCATGTTTAGCAAATAAACAAAGTCTTGCTTCCCACATGAAACGTCACACTGGAGAGAAGCCATTCACATGTGATCAGTGTGGAATGAGTTTCATACATAAAGTATCTTTTGATTACCACACGAAGAGAAAACACTCAGGAGAGAACGGTTTTACATGTAATCGGTGTGGAGAGAGTTTCACTTGTAGAGGAAACCTCAGAACTCATATGAGACTTCACACTGGAGAGAATCCTTTTACCTGCAATGTGTGTGGGAAGAGCTTCTCATATAAATCACCCTTTAATACCCACATGAGAACTCATACTGGAGAGAAGCCTTTTGGCTGCAAACTGTGTGGGAAGAGCTTCACACGCAAAGGAGCTCTTCAGATTCACTTGGTCGTTCACACTGGAGAGAAGCCGTTTCCATGTGATCAGTGTGGAAAGTGTTTCAGACAAAAAACAACCCTTGATGCACACATGAAAATTCACACTGGAGAGAGTCCTTACATCTGCAAATTTTGTGGGAAGAGCTTCTTAAATAAATCAGCCCTTAATGCCCACATGAGATATCACACCGGAGAGAAGCCCTTCAACTGCAAAGTGTGTGGGAGGAGCTTCACACAAAAAGGAGCTCTTAAGATTCACATGAGAAATCACACAGGAGAGAAGCCTTTCATGTGTCCTCAGTGTGGAAAATGTTATACGCAAGAAACAAGCCTTACTTACCACATGGGTCTTCACTCAAAGGAATATAAATGTCATCAGTGTGGACAGAGATTCCCAGACAAGAGACACCTTACCTGGCATGAGAGAATTCATTCTCTAAAGACTTTCACGTGCCATGACTGTGGAAAGAGTTTCAGATTTAAAGGACACTTTAAGATTCACATGAGAATCCACACTGGAGAGAAACCCTTCACCTGCACTCACTGTGGAAAGAGTTTCAGTCAGAACATAAGCCTTCGGTTTCACACAAGGCTTCATACTGGAGAGAAACCTTTCACATGTCTTCAGTGTAAGAGGAGCTTCACATATAAAAGAGACCTGAACCGTCATTTGCAAACACATGGAAAGAAACTGCAGTGCTCTGCGAGTGGAAAGAGGCCTAGAAAAAGGAGCAGTTTGAAAAATCAAAAGCACGTTCGCTCTGGAGGAAGGCAGTTTAATTGTGATCAGTGTAATAAAACATTTCTTTTGCCATCACACTTACAGATACACCTGAAAAGTCATGCAGATGTCAAACCACATTTGTGTTCTTCATGTGGAAAGCGTTTTAAATGGCTCAGTAGTTTAAAATGGCACCAGAAAATGCGCATCTGTGTGAAACTAAAGCTACGTTCTCACCGCAGCCGAAAGTGATCCAAATCTGATCATCCACCTTCATGATTATTTGCATTCTTCTCCTCTAGATAGACTCTTCTGCATTTTTAACCGCTGTGTATGTGACCATCTGCTTTGCTATAATTCAGTTGTTTTGTATAATTCAGTATAATTCAATTTTGGTTTGTCGCAGGACACACCTTTGTGAACATGAATTTAATCTTTGAAACATTACAGATACTTACATTCACAAATTTCACAATTAAATGTCATTATTATAAGTGTCGTTATTGTTAGATTAGTTAATTGTAAAGTTCATTAGTTATGAAACTAAATTATGAAGGCAGGAAATAATGTCATTATCCAGATTAATTCAGTTTAAAATGTTGTTCTTATCTGTGGGCCTGTTTCCACCTGGTCACTTCATGCATTTTCTCTGATCGGATAGCGCTCTGATTTTTTTAAAACTGTTCCATTTACACTTGGCCATAAATGTGTCTTCGCAAAATGGATATATATCCAATCTTCAGTTCCTGACTATATGCAAATTTAACGTATTTCACGACAATGAAAGCAACAGATATGTGCTGCATTTATTCATCATCAGCTAATTTCAAGATCAAAGACTGCAATAGGAGAGAGCGTGGCATAAGCACTAGTAAGATCATTTAGTCCCACTACTTTTAATGAAGATGATTGTGTGTTAAGCATCTGCAATGTACTTTCAGTTTCATTTGCGGCAGTTTTCACGTTGGCTTGCTGAAGAGATACTCAGCTACGATGCATTTTGCATTAGCGCTGTCATATCTTACTATAACATATCATAGCCTATAAAATGCTCTTTATTCTTTTAACATTTTGGGAAAATTTACATACGTTTTTAACAACCAGATGCATTTTCACTTGTCCAGTTTTGTCTGGAATGCGGTCCAGACCATCTCCTGAGGGTTTGAGCGATCAGATTTAAATCCGTCTCAAAAGCATGTCGGAGGGCATTTACACCTGGTCTTTTCACGATTGGATAGCTATCCGATCAGCGAAAACGTATGACGTGCCCAGGTGTAAACAGGCCCTGACAGTGTCAATGCAGCCTAATTGATCATTTCTAAATATTATCTTTTTTTTTAAATCCCAACTGAGCAGGCCAAAGGTGACAATGGCAGGGAACACAAACTCAGGTGACCGTAGTGGAAGAAAAATCTTGAGAGAAACCAGACTTAGTTGGGGGACCAGTTCTCCTCTGGCCTCAATGAACAAACACTGTGCAATTTAAGATTGAAGGCTGTATCACAAAAAAAAATTCCGCAAGTCATTTCTATGATTGACAGTGATAACTGTAGCAATGAACGGAACAAAATATCTTACAAGCCAATGTCAAAATAGACCTGTGTATTAAGTGATTCAGACTAAATTCAGAGTAACAGAACTACAGCAGCAACATGTCTGTGTTGGCTAAATATATTTAGGAGCTTCTACAGTTGCAGCTAAAACTGATAAAATTGCAGTTTTTAAACTAAAGGCAGGGTAGTTGATTTGGTTCAAAAACATTTTTTGTTATGCTGGTTGAAAGTCTCTTCACATCCTGATAGCAAGCACTAAGTTAAGTGGTCTAAATTTATTTATATGCATTTATATCGTCTGTGGAAGGCATATATCACTTTCAGATAAACTTGATACTTCCCCCTCCCGTCATGCTCTTAGTGAATTGTTGTCATTGTTATAAAGTAATGTGTATGTGCACAATAGCACATAGAGTTTGGGGCAGTCCTAATGGATAGCGAGTCAGACTTGTAAGCGGAAGGTTGTGGGTTCGAATCTCAGGTCCGGCAGGGATTGTTGGTGGGGGGAGTATCCTCCTTCAATACCACGACTGAGGTGTCCTTGAGCAAGGCACCGAACCCCCAACTGCTCCCCGGGCGCTGGAACATGGCTGCCCACTGCTCCAGGTGTGTGTTCACTTAGAGTGTATATAACCAGCAGTGAAATGTATTCTCTGCATTTAACCCATCCTATGTAATTGTGTATGTGACAAATAAAGATAATCTTAATCTGTGTTCATCCTCCCTTGTGTTTTTCATCTAACAGTTTACACATTTGAACTTGAAAAGAGGTAAAACCATCTACATAAATAGTAAACTGAAGCAGGAAGCCTTATGATAATTTTAATTTTTTTTTACCCAATCAATTGTGAGTTTTTGATCTAAAATCAATGAATATGCACAGGGGCGTTGCTAGGAATCCCAGCCCTGTGCACTGAATATGCTATGGGGTCCCCTCAAAATCATAACTCACTTGGATGCGTAGTGCCTAATCACAGATTATGTGAGTTAATGTCAAATACCATTCTGTTGAGTTCTGTTGTTACAATCTAGCCAACTATGGGGTGAGTTGTAACACTAGCTGGGGATATATGCAACAATGAGAGGTAATATGCTGAAAAAAACATCAACACCATCTGATTTTTGCATAAACATTGAAGAACAAAGACAACAGTTTTGAACAATGTGAACCATTTAAACAGACAAAAAACAAAAACATATGTGACTCTGGAACACAAAACCAGTCATAAGTGTCAATTTTTCAAAATTAAGATTTATACATCATCTGAAAGCAGAATAAATAAGCTTTCCATTGATGTATGGTTTGTTAGGTAGGATAGGACAATATTTGGCCGAAATACAACTATTAAATACAACTGAAAATCTGGAATCTGAGGGTGCAAAAAACTCAAAATATTGAGAAAATCGCCTTTAAAGTTGTCAAAATGAAGTTCTTAGCAATGCATATTACTAATCAAAAATTAAGTTTTGATATATTAACAGTAGAAAATTTACAAAATATCTTCATGGAACATGATCTTCACTTAATGTCCTAATAATTTTTGGCATAAAAGAAAAATCAATAATTTTGACCCATACAATGTATTTTTGGCTATTGCTACAAATATACCCCAGTGACTTAAGACTGGTTTTGTGGTCCAGGGTCACATATTGTATATTTTAGAACTTTAAATGTAGCCCTGTCCCAAATGGTACAATTCATGTGCACTTGCGCTCTTGCAGACTTAAAATGGCCGCCGCATGCACGTGTCCGTTATGTCCACGAGTCCGTAGGGTGTCCCATTTGTCATTTTAGCTTTCACAGCAGACTTCTACCTGGCAGTCAATGTGGCATAATGTCACAAAAGTGTGGACTCAGAGGGTTTAGGGTGCGATTTGGGACAGGGCCAGTGTTGAGTCTTCTGAGGTGAGGTGAGGTGAGGTTCACGGTTCAAACACACTTTATAGAGTTTGTTCAAGCGACATTTTACAGGCTCATTTCTGTATAGTTTTCATCGGGTTCAGTGCTACTTGCGTCTTTTCTGGCGTCTTCCTGCTGAAATAAACATTTAGTTCAGCAGCAGCGAGCATTTGAGGAAAATATGATAAATTCAGTCAGACCTAAGAGATTTTGTGTGTGTTTGTTTGATTTTTTTCAGTGTTTATCTCAATTGAAAAATCAAAAAGTTTAGGATCTGTGAGGGAAATTGATGGGAATCGATCTCAAGTATGGCAGCACTGCGATTTCATTCCTACTCTTTTGACATCTTTGGCAGTTTAAATTTGTTAGTTACTTTACATTGCTCATATTACTGTCATACTGTGAGAAATAACAGTATTCTTTCAATAGAGCAGTTTTATAGTCTTTTATCATATATCCTGACTCAAAAAATGTGTTTCTAACAGCAAACACTGAGAATAAAGTGAGATGATTCTGGATGACTTGTTGAATAAGTGTTGATAGTCTGAGGCTCATCAATATTAACAGAGCTGCTGAAAAAGACTCTTTATTTCATGTCAATAGTTCATGTTCTCACCTCATGTATTATGCTGATGTCTTCAGATCTCCTGTAAATTGCCACTTAAAGCTAATTTCATCGTGTAAACAGACTGAGGGCATTTGGTGGTTATAAATCTGTACATTTATTTCTGTGTTTATGCTTTCAACTGTATTTCATTATATACAGTATATTTGTAAGACATTTATTTTTATTTTATATTCTGTTATCAATTAGTATAAAAACAAATTTATATTTTTATTTTGGAAAATCAGCTCCTCCCACATCAATCACATCATCAGTGAAGCTCCTCCTACAATCACATCATCATTGAAGCTCCTCCCACTGCAGTTCAGCAATAAATGCTGGAAGATTCCCATCAGTTCAGAAGTGAAGACGAGCATCAAATCATCAGGAAGAGCTGAAATCTGATCAAAGACTGAGTTTATTAAAGAGAACAGAGAGAAGATGAGAGATCCAGAGCCCTGCAGAATCAAACACACTGAAGATACTGAAGAACAAACAGGTTGGTGTTTATTCTTCATTCACGATGCTGAAGTACCAGAAAGATTCAAGTACTTTATCAGATTTAAATACATAGTTCTGTTTCTGTATTTTTTATTTTCATGTATAATCCTTTCTTGGCCATTTCCACCCTAACTTCAGTGGTCCACATCGGCCCCTCAGTGCTGAAATAAACAAACAAACAAAAAAAAACGCAGGTGATCAAAACGACTGTAGATAGAAGTGAAATCATATCCACATTTACTCTCTGGGAATGCTGATGTTAAACTGTACCTCTGATAGTAGTCTCCAGAGCTCTCGTCAGATGAGGGCTCAATTGGAGGCTCCACTGGAGCACCTTCTGCACCTTTTCCAGAGCTTTGAGGCACAGATGATGTAGAAGGCTGAGCTGGATCCGGGAGGAGTAAGTTATTGATCACCAAGCCTCTTGACTGCATCTCCTCAATCATCCTAGAACAAGGAACATAAAATAAGGTAAAATAAACAATACAAAAAATGAATATTTAATATATACATGTAAATATTTGTAGATGTTTGGTTTGAAACGTGATATTTCAAATCAGAGAAGAATAACTGTGAGTTACAAACCTGGCAATAGGATTAGTAGAGTCCAGTATGTCACAAATTTTTTCAAATTCCCAGAAACGTCCTCTGTGACAGAATTCGGACAACTCTTTCTTGGCCTCTACGACGACAGCCTGGATCTCTGCCTCTGTGCTGTGTCTCATACACACTTTCCTGAGATGGCCAGGAAGAGAGTGAGGAGCCTTTTTGCACACCGGGCAGAGAAAAAACATCCTGCTGTGGAAGGATCTGTGTGGACAATAAAAGCAAAATGTTCTAGAATCAAGACAAAGAGCAACATATGCATTTCATACCCAGCATTTCAGTTTTTTAAAGACAGTTAAGAAGCAGGAACTCTGTTAAAACAAAGAAACTCACACAAACAGTTACAACAAAAAGTGTAAAACATTTTAAATAGTGTTTTAAGACAAAACTAAATTTTATATTAATATAAAAATGTTGACAATCAACAAACAACATTATTTAAAAAGTATATTTAATAGTAAGATTACATTTATTATGAAAGAAGACTTGTTCAGGTCACAATTTTTTAATCCTAAAGCAAGTTTTTTAGTATTATTATTTAATTCTCTCAATTCTTTGTTAAATCAAGATTATACCAGCAGTTTGGATTTGCAAATCAATACCAAAAGACAACACAATTAGTATACAAACAAGTATACAAACTGTGCTCTCCTCTCACAAACATCTGTCCACTTCTGAGGTTTTTAAACTCAATGATAAAGACTCTTTTGTCTTGGCATCCACAAATTTAGCTAACTCCACTGAAAAAATGATACAAGATAAACTTAATTTCAGAGGACTGCTGCATAAGGCATACTGACAAAATGTACTTACTTTTCAGAAGCCATGTTGATTGTTGAATAATGAGTTCTCTTCAATTTTGAAAAGCAGCAAGCTGTAGCTGAAAGGATACAACTGTAAAAACAGTAAGAGGAACAGGCCTCTTTAACCTAAACTTGCAATAGGCCAGTGTCCAATCAGGACACAGTATCCAACAGCAGCCCAACCTGCCCAACCCCCAGGTGTTAACCTGTTAACATGCACCAGGACGCCGGCGCACTGAAAGCTCTTTGTTTGCACACGTCATTGTTTTCAAACAGATAAAGTAAAACAGGACAAAATTAATCTTGACAAACTATATATATCATTTTGAAGGTCACATTTGAATGTATCTCAAGCATCGACGACAGTTCGCTGTTGTTCGATAGAAAGCTTATAAGGAATGTATTTGCTAAATTTGTGTAAGCAGTACACATCAAAACATGTATAAAAAAACCGCAGTACATACCAGATTCATCCTGATAACGACTCTCAAACGTATCCACTGCTGTAAATCCTGGTTTAGTTTCAGAGATAAGGGTCCACGGACCAACATTCCATCGAGCACTTTTAGTCCAAAGAAACAACAACGTTGTAATTTGGATCGTTATTCATTTGTTTACGTCTCATCTCTTCAGGGAGAGTTATTGTTTGTGTCCGTTATGGAACAAATTACGCTCAAAAACAGCATCTTGGTGGTAAAAAAACAGCATGATTTTGTAGCAGGCAATGTCCCAAACAGAATGAAATCATCCAAAAAAAAAAAAGTCAAAGATACACGGAAGATTGTTTATTTGAATTCTGGCGCTCCCTCGCGACGGCGCATGACGCACGCTGTGACGCACCTGTCATCTGATGGGGGCGTAACTTAGCGATCTTTTTAGCACAAATAAACCTTTCTTTTTTTTCTTCTTCAACAGTTTTCATATATGTTTGCGTGTTTTGTGGGTAATGTGCCTGTATCTGTATGATTAACATCCATATGGCTGATAATCAGCATGTAATTACTGACTGTTCACAGATATCAGTGTGAATGCAGTCTATACAAAAGGCCATTATAATGTGATTATTGACTATATTGGGCGGCCATCTGTATGATTAGCATCTGTATGAATGATCGTCAGCATGTGATTACTAATGTATGAGCAGGAGCATCTGTATGTCAGGAAATCTGTATGTACTTAAGTTATTTTTATTATTATTGTTTTTTTTTCATCACTCAAAAATTATTATTGTATTTTTCTAGTTCTAATTTATTTTCTCAAATAAATCACTGATACGATGTCTAAGATTCTGTCTACTGTTTTATAATTGAAAAACTGCAGTGGCATGTATAAAGACTAAATAGTTTGTAGTAGAACCCTTCAATAATTTGGTAAATATTTTTCCTCAAACAGAAGGGGGGTTGGGACTAGAAAAATGGCTGCATGAATCTCATTTTCCATGGTATCTTCTTCAGATTTGAAATATAAACTCATGAGACATGTGACTTTCAACCCATTACTTTTCTGGATTGCTTCAGGGCTGATTTCATGTATTTTTATATGAAATAAAAAAAAAAAATTCAGTGTGGTACAATTTTTATCAAGGCACTTCAGTGTCTATAACTTTTTATATTTTTGAGCATTATCAACTCTGGATGATGGATATTAAAGCCCAAAGGGTCTTCTTTCCAAAGACACCAAAATTGTGTGTGTGGCACACTGAAGTCAGGAGCTGTTACCATTTTAAGTTAGTTAGTCATTTTCAGCTGATTCCCAATATGGGGGGTGCTGGTTAATAGGTTAATGGCCCAACAGGTGTAAAAAAAAACTTTAGGTCAAACTTTAAAACACTGTTACAACAACTGATTTAGTTAAATTTGTATTTATAAATATATTTTCTTTGTAAAATAAGTAAATAAATAGATAGTTAGTTAGTTTCAATATATAAATAAGAAGAAATAGAGGAAAATGACAGGCCTAAAACTACACAATGAGAAACTAAATAAAAAAATAATAATTAAAACTGTTGTTGTAATGCTTACTTTTGATGATTACCTGTATTATATTAATATGAAATATTATAAAACAAATTGATCTTAAAACTTCTAACTAAATTCCATTAGCATTATGACTTTAAGATGTCTAATGTGCCTCTTTAATTTCACATTTATCTTTGCATCATACAGACTAAACAATCGAATCTCATTTTATTGTTCATTATATATATAAATATATATACACACACACATACATATTACTTGTTTATTGACATTTGTAATATTTTACTTAACCATATAAACCCTAACAACTTTATTTTAAAAGTATATTTAATAATAATTATAATTATTTAATTCTCTTAATTCTTTGTTAAACCAAGATTATACCAGCAGTTTGGATTTCCAAGTAAATTAAAAAAGACAGATATATCAGAATAATTAGAGATATAATGAAAATGGCATATCAATAGTCTCGTTAGCAGGTTATTGTTTTTACATATTGCTAATTCTCAGATGGACTGTTAATGGCAGTTTTGGTTATATTGGCCATATATTGTTGCTAATAGCCCAATTTTTATTGGCCAAATATTGGTGTTAATAGCCCAATTTAATCTCACATCAACAGAATCACAAAACTTTTTCAAATTAGTGCCAGACTTTTATATATATATATAAAAAAAAAAATAATAAAAAAAAAACTCTTCTTGTTTGCTGACCTATTTTTAATACAATTATTCCTATATATTGCACTGTACTGAAATATTACACACACACACACACACATACACACACAATTTCTGATTCATTATATACTTATAAGAACATAATATCATATATATTTAATTATAAATTAAAATATGTGTGTGTTTGTGTGTGTGTATATATATATATAATATGTGTTAGGTTATATAAAGATAATAATTATAAATGTAATTTAAAATAAGATAAAAAATAACATACAATTTTTTTTTTTACTCACATTTACTAAATTTGATTTACTGAATGAAATTCACTAAATTAAAAAAATAAATAAAAAAAGCTTTTTGATACAAATTAAATTTAAGATGTTTTTGCTTTTTTCTTTTCAAAAAAGTATTGACTAAAATTAGTTTTTCTTGTTGGAACTTTGGAGGCATTTTCCTGGCCACACCCTTTATTGCTTATTGGCTCAGCTTCCATGACATCACACCAGGTGGGCTGAGGTCACTCCCCCTGGCATAAACTGACATAAATACAGGACCCAAAACAATGCTTTCTTACACTCTGTGTTGCTGCAGAACATTTTTAATCAGATACTGGATACTCCTTTGCTTTGACTAAGCAAGAACAAGCTCAGAAAAAGTAAGAATTTAGCTTTTTTTATATAATTAATTTATAATTAAATTATAATTGTGTAAACTGTTTAAAGCTGTTTTTGACTTCATGAATGTGTTTCTTACAGGTCTGCTGAACGCAGCATTATCTACTGTTTGCTGTGCCTGAAGCCACAGGAAATTCTTTCGGTTCACCTGGCCAGAGTGTGTATGAAGAACAGCACACAAGCTGAAAGAGCTGAAGAGCTGCAAAAAGCAAAAGCATCAAACAGGGGCTGGGTGCTCACTGGCAGGACCTGGGACTACAACAAGCTTTGTGAGATCCTGCCTGATCCAAGCTGTCGTCTGAACATGGTGAAAGAGCTGCTTCAGCGTGGTTTTTTCATCAAGAACCAGCCTGAAGAATCAGAACTTGTCTTGGGCCATGCAGAGGCCACCACAACTGCCACTCTTTCCAGCACAAAAGACTGGCAAAATGTTTTGAGAGCTGGCAAGGCTGAGTTCCTTTGGATCTTCAAGAACCTACAGACAGGAGTTTGGTCTCTGGCAGTGAAAAGGTGCTGTATCGCTATTACTGTGAGGCCATCCTGCTCTACCGTCACCACCAGAGCCCAGGAACAGTGAAAGGCTTCACAGTAAGTTATTCTGTTTTAGTAAATCAGCACTTGTGATTTGCTGTAATGTATTTTGCATTATGAAATGACAGAATTTCAATGTTTTCCAGGATGCAGAGTGGGTGGGCAGGATTCATCATGATGGCAGGATTCTGACTGGCTTTCACAGCCACAGTCAAAGAAGCCAGCAGACAGCGTCATTTGCCTTAACAGCCAAAGAGGAAGCAGTAAGGCCAATTCTTATTATTAAATATACTTTTTAAATAATATTGTTTGTTGATTGCTAACATTTTTATATTAATATGTAACTAAGTTGTGTCTTAAAACTCTATCTAAAATGTCATGCATACTTTGCTGTGTTTGTTTGTGTAATCCAGCTGAGTTTCTTTGTTCTGTCACCTGCAGTGGGGGATGGGCAGTGGGGTTTGGGGGTCAGGGGTGTGAATGGTTCACCAAGCTCTCAGGCAGAAAGAGTTTGTAGCTCTAGGGAAAATTAAAAGACAACATGCAATAAAAGAAATTATGTGGAAACACATTCATAGTCTTTCCTATGTCCACAGTGGTTTCAGATGTACTTCGGGCAGATTAGGCCGGAAAACATTCGGCCTGAAAATTCCTGCAGTCATTTTTTCATCACTTCATCTGGCGATGCACTTACCAGCATTTTAAAAGACATGGAACGCCTCCATGAAATGTACGTGCCTACAAATATTGTTCAAATTATAGTATCAGTCATAGCCCTTTCATAATTAACATTTTCCTTTTCCTCACTTCAGGTTTAAGCTACCCCTGGTCAAGAGCTCGGTTGTGCGGAAGGCTGTTCAGGTCTCTGCAAAAACTCTCCCAGCCCACCAGCAAGATGCCATATCTGATTATATGCTGCAGCAACATTACAGAAAGCCCCAGCCTCAGGACGTTGTGGACACGGCTGTGCTGCTGGACTCTGGCAGGGTAGGTCTCCATTTATTACATTGTTATTTATTTCAATATTGTTTAATTATTTGTCTTTCAATACAACTCAGCCTCATTTTTATTTGAGCTTGTCTGTAAAATTATTAAACCAATTGTTTTGTTCCCAGCCGGCATTTCAACGTTGATTCACCGGTGAATCAACGTCAGGTACCATGGTTGAATCAACGTTGGATTATGTTTCGATTTTGCAAATTGGATCAACGTTGATATTGTGACGTTGTTTCACCGTTGAAATCGTGACGTTGTTTCACCGTCTTACCTGCAGCATTGGTGAATTAAGGTCGTTCTGTAGACGTTGGATTAACGTTGAATTATGTGTTGATTTTGCAAATTGAATCAACGTTGATATTGTGACGTTGTTTCACCGTCGTACTTTCAATATGAATGAATACACAACTGTACATTCAATTACAACCTAGTTTGCATTTAGATCAACACTGAAGACATACATAAAGCTTAAAAATCAAATGACTGGCAGCAATGGCTTTACAATCAACTTCAATAAACTACCACACACTGAAAATGGTAAAAAAAGCAGTTTTATTTTGGAAACATACAGTATAAAACAGATGAAAATAATCCCAAACTTTATCTTGCAGTGTTTGTGCTTGGATGTATTGTTAAAAACCTGTAAAATCCAAATACAACATTTAAAGACTCAATGTTTGTACCATAACATGCATATTTTGCGCTGCACTTGCAAGAGAAACCCTTGTACTTCTTTTGACTGAAACCAGTTGATCTTTTATTTTGGTGGAAATCGTCTCAGGTTACGTATGTAACCATGGTTCCCTGAGAGTAGGGAACGAGACACTGCGTCCTCTAGGGGTCGCTATGGGGAACGTCGTCAGCGTGACCCGTGTCTGAAGCATACATACAAAAACACCACTTGTTGGCCGGCGACAGCCTATGACGTCACTACTGGCGCGAACCACAGTATAAAGGGGAGCCGGGAAAATACGTCATCCACTTCTTCGTCTGAAGCTTGCGTCCGAAGCATGGCACCGCGCCTAGAGGACGCAGTGTCTCGTTCCCTACTCTCAGGGAACCATGGTTACATACGTAACCTGAGACGTTCCCTTTCGAGGGAACTTCGAACTGCGTCCTCTAGGGGTCGCTATGGGGAACGGAATACCCACGCCACCATGCTGAGGGGAGTGCAAGCCAAGCACACAAGGCGAGCACTAAGTACCAACTCTACCCGTCTACGGGAGTTGCCCCTGTGACGGTTAGACGGCTGTCAGTGACATTATCCCCTACGGCCAAAGACCCGAGCTGCATACCCTGAACTTACCTGTTAAGGACCGGGACTCCCGGACCCAGGGTAGAGCTCGAAGGCTTAGAATCATAATAAAAGATTCCTTTAAGGGGATACGGCCAAGTGCCTAGGATAGTAGCTAGGTCCTGGCCTGTCACCCAGGGGCTACCGCTTGCTCTGCATGAGCTCAATGAGGGAACTGTCTCAACAGACCCTTGGTAGCAACACCCTGTTCAAGTCAGTATCACTATGATACATAGGTAGATTGGGCCCAAGGCGAAACCGGGGCCTGCCAACTCAAAGAAAGGGCACGAAGCCGCAGCGCGTAATCCCTACCATACAGGATTTCTAGAAAGACCGCAAAACCACTTGATGTGCGATCTTACCACAATGTGGATTTTTAGAAAAGTGCCCAGAGACTAGCGTGCGCACTTACATAGCATGGATTTCTTTTCCGTTCTAGGGAATCACAGCGGCTGTCATACGCAGCGAGCAGCTTAACAGGGAGACCGAGTTTGCTGATTCCGAGCTCTGGGGAGCGGAGAACCTAACTCTCAGCATGAGAGGGAACTTAGACGCTTCAGAAGGGAGTGGCATGCTCATATGTGACCCTCTACAGAGAGGGGAGCAATGCTAGCTCGACCAACCAGGAGAGCATAAGGCTGCTGTGACTGCTCTGGAGAGCGGAGAACTCAACTCTCAGCATGAGGGAACTCAGACGCTCAGAAGGGAGCGGCATGCTCATAGGTGACCCTCTATGGTGAGGGGAGCGATGCTAGCTCGACTGACAAGGAGAGCAACCTAACAGGGAGGCAGAGAGAGGCCTAGCAACCTGAGGTCGCCTAATCACAGCGCTTGTGATCTAATTTGTCTTTCAAGCCCAGAGCATTGGGCGAAATAGGTAGAGTGGGGCCCAAGGCGAAACCGGGGCCTGACCAACTCAAAGAAAGGCACGAAGCCGCAGCGCGTAACCCTTACCATACAGGATTTTAGAAAGAACGCAAAACACTTGATGTGCGATCTTACCACAACGTGGATTTTTAGAAAGTGCACAGAGACTTAGAGTGCGCACTTACCATAACATGGATTTAAACTGTTCTAGGGAGCCGCAAAGTGAGCAACTTAACAGGGAGGCCTAAAGAGGCCTAACAACCTGAAGCTGCTAACTGACAGCTTTGGAGAGCGGTGTCACAGTGCTCGGAAGGGAATAGCGTTGCTCATAGGTGACCCTTTATGGTGAGGGGAGCGATACTAGCTCGACCATAAGGAGAGCACCTCCAAATCACAGAGCTCTGGGAAGCGGAGGACCCAACTCTCAGAATGAGAGGGAACTCAGACGCTCGGAAGGGAGCGGCATGCTCAAAGGTGACCCTCTATGGTGAGGGGAGCAATGCTGGCTCGACCAACCAGGAGAGCATGAGGTTACTGTGACAGCTCCGGAGAGCGGGGAACTCAACTCTCAGCACGAGAGGGAACCCAGACGCTCAGAAGGGAGCGGCATGCTCATAGGTGACCCTCTATGGTGAGGGGAGCAATGCTAGCCACTTCCTGAAACCTAAGTAGCCCTCCAGTAGCCACAATCCTAGCAGGGGAACACTCTAGGCAAGGGCTCAGGGAGATGCTACTTAAACCCCCGAGAGGGGAGCAGTCCCTGAGCTAGTATATAGATATCCTCAGATAGCCATGCACCTTCCTCAAAAGGCGGTGTCCCCCTTTGTCCAGAATTATATTTTAAAAAGACCCGCAGGTCGTGGAATTGCAGTGCTGGGGACCTGCTGACCAAGGAGGCTCCACAGAGACCTACGACTAGGCCACACGATCCAGGGGTCTCATCCCAGCCTGGATCTAGTATCGACAAGTGAGGTCATCACTGCACTGAGTCGAAACAAAAACCAACAGGTTTCCCAGAAATACTGCAAAGAATGGTTACACAATACCAGTTTTTTCCCATAGAACTGGATCGTACTCACCCATCCATGGTTCCTGCGCATGAGATCAGTCCAGGAGGCGACGTCCGAAGAGTCGAGTCCGAACCATCAGTAAGGTAGTTTCTATGAAACATAGAACTCCACCAAAAACATCATAAGTCCAGCATAGAGACTGCAATGTTACAAGCGCAGGTTTCTAGGTTCCCACCTAACCTCGGTCAGGTGGAGTACAATGGTTGCAGGGGAATTAGAGAGGGGAAGATGAGGGTTTTATAAATGTTTCACAGGCCCCCCGAGGGAAGCGAGTAGATGTTTCAATTCTTACTCCGGTCCGGACGAGAGCGTTGAGAACGCCTTGTCTGGAACACCTCCCTCAGGTCTTGCCTACCTCTCTTTGACCCGCGCCACCCTCTACCCCTACCCGCAGGCGGGGGAGGGGCACGAGCCGCGACACTAGCCTTCTGTGCCCATCTCTGATCCCCAGACGGAGATGGGCCAGGACCCCTGCGTTGTTCGGGCTCAGACCTGGACCTTCTTGGAATGAAGGATTTGAAGGCTGCTGAGCGCGCCCTCGCCTCCCTAAACTTCTCAACCACCGTCTCAACGGAGGTACCGAAAAGCTCGGAAGGCGAGACCGGAGCGTCGAGCAGAAAACCCTTCTCTTTCCTCCCGATGTCTGCCAGGTTCACCCACAGATGTCTCTCCGTTACCACCATGGCCGCCATAGACTTGCCCATAGCAGTGGCGGCCTGCTTAGTGGCACGGAGAGCCAAATCTGTGGTGCGGCGCACCTCAGCCACTTCATCAGGTGACAAGCCCTGACCCTTATCCAGGTCTTTCAGCAGATCAGCCTGGTAAGCCTGAAGCACCGCCATCGTGTGCAACGAAGCGACAGCCTGACCTGCTGCTGCATATGCCTTGCCATTTAAGCGAGATGTTTCCTGAAGGGGCTTAGATGGCAAGGAGGGAGCCTTCTGTAACTCATCATACGCAGGGCAGGAGGATTGATCGGGCTCAGCCTCAGCTTCATCACCCTCAGACATCTCCTGCTCTTCCTGGGCATAACCCAGCAGAGCAACAGCCGCTGGATCAGATGATGTCAGTGAAATTGCATCATCATCATCCAGCCGCTCACCCTCGTTCGCGGCCGACGAGCGCGAGAGGGAAAGCCCCCTCTCTAACTCATCGGCCAGCTCCGCCTGCGAGCCCCACGAGTTCATTCCCCTCCATGCCTCGGCAACAGTGAGTCCTGAACCGTGAGAAGCAGACGGCTGTCCCTCCTTCCTTGAAAAGAGAGACCGACGAGAGCGGAGCTTTCTCATCGAGAAAAACTCACAGTGCACGCAGATCGCTCCCTCGAGAACATCGCGTGCGTGCTCCTCGCCCAAACAAAAGACGCAAAGATCATGTGTGTCATCAGGTGTCAAATAACGAGGACACGGATGCACACATCTCCTAAACGCCTTGCTAGTGCTCGCCATAGTAACAGTCGTTCTTACCTTTTCCATAGTAGATTGTACGCTTCAAACAAAACAGTCATTGAAGACGAAGAAGAGGATGACGTATTTTCCCGGCGCCCCTTTATACTGTGGTTCGCGCCAGTAGTGACGTCATAGGCTGTCGCCGGCCAACAAGTGGTGTTTTTGTATGTATGCTTCAGACACGGGTCACGCTGACGACGTCCCCCATAGCGACCACTAGAGGACGCAGTTCGAAGTTCCCTCGAAAGGGAACTATAGTTTCTGTGAAAGCATGTTTTACTAATGTGTCTCATTACAAGAGATTTGTACAGTGAGAACGTGTAGAACAGTTTGAGAATGGAACCTGCAACAGAAACCATGTCGGTGGTAAAGGATAGGACTGCCTGAGTTTTGTCGACAGCCAGAGGAAATTCTTTACGCAGGAAAAACGCAGCTTGAATGAAATGCATTTAATATTTTAAGTAGAAATGTTTCTTCAAATTCTGATAAAATGTTAGAACCAATAGCCTTGTGCATATAGCGTGGTTGTGCTTTGGGTGATCCTTGAAAAGTCCCAGCTCTAGGTCCTTTCTGATGCAGTGTCCTCCTCTCTCTCTCACACTTGTGCACTTTCTGTACTGTCCTGTATGTATAAATAACAAAAACACCAAAAATAACTACTCATAAAATATCAACTTTGATATTGTGAAATATCTTTAACTGAAAACTGAATGCAAAACAAATCACATACAATATTTTCACTTTAAGTTCAATAACAGTGGGGTTGGAAACAAAGTGCACAACACTATTCATTAAACACCTATTTAATGTATTCAGATGAAAGTTTGCAATATTAAATTATTCACAAGCAGTTTTTTTCAGAGCCCCCAGTTACACTGTTTTAATCAGAATCCTAACTATACAGTGTATTTAGTAAAACAAGTAAAATCAAATCAAGTACATTTTTATTAAACTAAGTAAAATCAAAACCTTTCACAAAAGGTCAATGAATCTCTTCTAGAAGTGACAGTGCAATGTAGCAGATGAACAATTACTTACCAAATTGCCAATAAACAGCTGGATCCTTGATGAATCTACAAGGGGAAAGAAGAAATGGTTCACTGAAAAGTTCTTAAAAAGCAGGATTTCGTTTTATACCATTCCTTTAAAACAGTGGTTCTCAAACTTTTTATATCAAGTACCACCTCAGAAAATATTTGGCTCTCCAAGTACCACCATAATGACCAACATTAAAATACAGTAGTGTAGTAGGCCCAACTATTCAGCTACAGCTCTGCACAGTTCAAAACGAGGCAGTTTTATTCCTAATAAGAATATTTATTGTTGTCAGCCACTTTAACATTGTAAATACAGTTTGAACATTAACACTGCACAGTGCTTACATACAGGTAAATACAAAACTTAAATAATGATTAAATTAAAATGTGTTGTACCAAAAGTTAAATAAAAACTGTACTATACTTAAATGTCAAAAAAAAAAAACTTTACTCAAATAAAGATTAAATTAAAATGTATTAACATTAATTTATATTTAATTTAGTGATTCCTCTGCGTACCACTAGAGGGAGCCTGAGTAGCACTAGTGGTACTCATACCACACTTTGAGAATCACTGCTTTAAACAATCTTAATTCATTTAAATTTGCGATTATATGATATTTAGAAAACATGAACAGAGTATGTTATCTTTGAGACTATTATACGATTAAAAATATAACACAATGCATGGCATTCACATCAGAAAAATGTGAAAAAAACAGACATTAACGTAACATAACTTACTAGCAACACACAACATTAGCATCTGTGATAAAGCAATACAAAAATACACAGACAGACAGACACAGGTATTTATCTTCTGCAGGTTAACGTTACATGTCATTTACCCATTTGTAAACTCTGGTAACATTATACTTTACTATTTTTGAAAGGTAAAATAGCGATTTTCTTACCTGATTTTGTCCGTGTGTTTGCAGGACCTCGCAGATCACACCAGGGGCCTGTACTATGAAGCTGGATTAGCTGGCTAGCCAGGTAAGTTTCAGTTTAGTTTGCACCAATCCTGGGTTTTAGGTACCATGAAAGTGGCTTGGCTTTTAGCTGCGTTCATTGCTATAGTAACTTACACTGCACAGCTAACCTGCTCTGGGGCAGGTTATGTTCTGAGTTAGAGATCTCAAACTGAAATTGGACCAATCAGATGTGAGCAAAGTGACACATGTCTGACACACAAAAAAATCACTCCCCCAGTCTCTCTTCCTACAAATTAAAGCTCACTATGAAGTACCTTAAATATGTATATACAACAAAATTGTCTGGCTTTAATGATAATTACAATTTACATACGATTTATATAATTATAATATGATTTATATTATTATTACTCCATTACTCACAAGCACTTTTAGTTTAACAATTATTATAAAGCATTCATTTTAAATTAATATTAATATATACAGATCATATGTAAAATAAATAAGTGGTAGAATCAATAGATAACACTTTAAAAATGTCTACATGTGACCTTGTTTGAGTCTCTATCACTATATATTATCAACTATATAAACTAACATCACAAGTTTCACTTGTGACTGCACTGATAGAGCAAGATAATTTCCTTTATTTGTCCTCTTTCATGGACAAGTACTTCAGTGGAAATGTGTTTAAATTCCTCATATTCTTTAACAGTGTTGGGTTAGTTACTCAAAGAATGTAATATATTACTCATTACTAGTTACTCCTTTCAAAAGTAATATTGTTACTTTACTTATTACTTTCTGGCAACAGTAATTAGTTACACTACTAGTTACTGCAAAAAAGTAATATTATTACAGTAACTAAGTTACAGTAACTAGTTACTGCCCAACACTGTTCTTTAATCTCTTAACCTTTAACAAAAGAGTTTTGAATCTCGCTGGCTCTCTCGCGAGAAGTGAATCACACTTGCTCTGTGTTGTGATTGGCTGTTCGCCGCTGATGTCACACATTCATGTGCACGCGCTCCATTAACTCAGGATCAAGCCTGAGTTGACAGAGAAAGTTGATGATCAGCTTCATGGTACCAACAAAGCCAGATTGGAGTGGTTTGGTTTTGTCAACTCAAAACTTATCCTATAACTCTGAATTTGTTCATCTACCATCATGGTACAGGCCCCTGACCCTTCCTGTGTTCACATTCTAGTTTTTGTTCTCCGTTGACATGTCACGACTCAAATTCGCTCAAAATAAAAATTTAACAGGCAAATATAAAATAATTCGGGACCGACCGAGCAATCTCACACGCAGTAGCTCACACACACACAGTCAGTCAGCCGCCTCACTCAGAAAGACGATAATAACGGTCATATTTTCAAACTGAGAAAGGCGCGAACAGTTTCATTGGCCAGTTTCCTGGATGACAGCCAGATTAACCAATCATGATCAAAGAAATAAGGTAAACGCAGTGAAATGTATTTAGTTTTATTGTTGTTAATGATGATAATATTTTAACATATACCTTTAGATTTTAGAATAGGTTTAACGATCAAAATATTGTAAAATGCTAATAAAATAATAATAATAATGATCTTAAATAATTTAGTAATAATAATTTAAAAGGCAGAAATTTATTTAGTATGCTGTTGAAGACATACAGTTCTTGTAAAAAACAAATCAACATTGATTTACAAGTGTTTTTGGTAACCTTTTTCAACCATTTAGCATTAAACATTTTTCAACGTTGTTTCAGTGTTGAATCAACAACTGTCATTATTTCAACCATATTTCAACGTTGAAGGTTGGTCATGTGCCGGCTGGTTTTCAACTGTTCAGCATTAAACGTTGTATTAATGTTGTTTCAACGTTAAAACAACTGTCATTATTTCAACCATATTTCAACGTTGAAGGTCGGTCATGTGCCGGCTGGGACGTTTTACTAAAAATGCACATCTTCCAGACAGTTTGGGACAAATATAAATGTGACTTAAAGGGTTTCTACACACACACACAAAGCTATTATTTGATTATTATACTATAATATGGTATTGTTGATAGCATTCTGACACATGTTGTGTTTAGGCAGATTTGTTTTAGTGACTCAGGAGAGATCGACACACAATACATTAAAGTCTTTAAGACAGAAGCTCACATTCTTTCATTTGTAGTTCTTAATATTTTCATCACACCATTGGACAACATTTGTTTAAATACGTATTTCACCAATAAATCAACTCGTTTCAACAATATCTGTATTTGAGAAACCAGTGTAATGACAGGACTTTTATTTTGGTGTTGTGATGTGACGTCATAAGACTGCGCCGCTCTCCTGCATCTGTTGTGGTTCAGCTGAAGAAAGGTTTGTGTGTGTTTTTAAGCATTTAAATCAAAGCGAACAGTTCAGGAAATTTAATAGCTTTTACATGCAACGTAAAATGGTTTAATTATGGATGAAGTAAACATTGCGATACATGAATAAACATTATTTTTATGAGTATACAGCTCTCGTACATGAATAACAGAAAAGCTGTGTCTCATTTCGCTCCCTATGTAGCGACCCAGTTTATCATGAAGACGAGTTCACTCACTGGCAAGAACTGAAGAGAGAAACGGAGCTGTATGAAACAACCGTTAAGTTAGGCTACTTCACAAAATGATTCAGCGCAACGACGACTGTTACAAACCAGTAGCTGTTTTTTCATGAAAATGTAATCTATTAAATATTTTAAGTATTAAATGTGCAGATAATAATAACAACAACATAATTAGGATTGCCAACTTCAGAAAAGGAAAATAAGGGACGCTACCTCGTACGCTCATGTCGCTTAAAGGATCGTCTACAAATTCCAGCCACAGCTTAAATAAAGCAAACTACATCTAATCAAAGCATTCTTAGGCATAAATATCATAATGCGCCTTAGTGGTTTTGATTGAATGTTTCATGTCAATATAAAATAACTGCATATTGTTAAAACTAACTGTGGTATTGATATCTTTGTAAGACTGTCAACTCTGTGGAACAAGGGTAGGGGAAAGAATATCCGATGAATATTGAACCTAAAACTTACCATGCTTTACATGGTTGAAATTAAGTATAAATACTGATTAATATTTCATATTGTGTCACATGGGACATTTTAAGTCTATGCATATGAAGAGATTTATAATAGCTTATAGACACAGGAAACATTACAATTCAGTTTTGTGGTAGGCTACAGTAGGTTTACTGTTTCACTCTCTACACACTTTCTGCTAAAACATCAATAGAAATGTTGACATTAGAAAGACAACACAACAGAAATGCATTGAGTGTGTGAATAGCCACATATGTGATTGCAGTGTTGATGAATGAGCATTTTAAAATGATGTGATTTTTGTGTCAATGCTGTTAATTTTTGTATAGTAATATTATGATTTACAAAGAGTCAAAACTTTGTTTTTGTAAGGCTCTGGTCTCTTCAAAGATAGAATTTGGAGGACATCTGCTTCACTTACATAAATACTTAAATGTGTAGATTGTTTAAAAATAACTAAGTTAACTGATGTATTGATTTTGGCAAATCTGCTTCTTCCTCACAGACATTCATGTTCAGTGAAGCTCCTCTCACAACAATCACACCTTCAGCAACTCAGCAATAGATGCTGGAAGATGTCCATCAGTTCAGAAGTGAAGACGAGCAACAGAGCATCAGGAAGAGCTGAAATCTGATCAAAGACTGAGTTTATTAAAGAGGACAGAGAGAAGATGAGAGATCCAGAGCCCTGCAGAATCAAACACACTGAAGATACTGAACAACAAACAGGTTGCTGTTTATTCTTCATTAATCAACAATTTCTGTTAGATAACTGTGTAGCTGATCAAACATAGGGTAAATGTACCTATTAAGCTCACCAAAATCCAAAATAAAATATTAATCTCTCACACAAAAATATTTAATTTTATTTTAAATGACGAAAGCATTTCAATTAAGATATACATCATTAAATTCAAAAAGTCTGGCTGTGCTTAATGGGTACATTTTTGTACCCTTTAAGCACACCCCTGTTCCCATTAAGCTCACATCATGTTTTATTAAAAATTCTTGTTTATTTTAAGGAAAAATTTTAAAGAATAATTGTAAAAATATATATATATTTTTTTTTCGAAGGTACAAATTCAATCACGAAAAAAAAACAGAACACTAAAATCAAGCAACAAGGCATTTAAGTCGATCAGTTATATATTCATAATGAAGTGTCATTTAAGCACATTGCAACATCTAGGCTAGTCCACGTTCAGCTAAGTAACATTCAAAAATCAAATAAAACATTTAATTCATGGGGATGAACTCAGAAACAATAGCCTCATTATGAAGCCTCTTTTTAAATGGATGTTAACTTATCTATAGTCTCTTAAGGCTGGAATACACATGATTTTTGCCCCAATTATCCACAGATTTACAGTCTGGAGAAGTTGATGCTAGTCACCAAAGATCAGAGTCAGTCTGATCAGAGCCAGTCTGCAGATTTGAGTCGACAGAATCCACAGAAAATCGATTAACTGAACTTAAAGTGACAACCATCAGTTAATATTTAAAGTCTGTTTATGAAGTATTTATATAGATGTTCAATGTGGAAGAGCTTAAAGAGAGCACACTGAGCTTAATTGGAGCAGCAACAATTTTTTATATATTTAATGTAATATTTATTAAAATGACAAGATTTTGTTAAATAAATAGTCTAGGTCATGTATTAAGTTCATACATATTGTTAACAATAGTTGTTCATATTAAAATATCTATGAAATTATACTTTTTCTTATTGATATATCACACTGAAGCTGTGTGATTTTCATGTAGTGCACCCTTTAAGCTCACCTTACAATAATATGAAATCTTTCAAAATTACAGCACTGTAAAACCACAGACCAGCAATAAACTGTCAATTTATAATATGGATGTAAAAGTCCAGTAATGCCTGTGAAGTAATATGTTAGCGTAGCACACAATCTTATATAGCTAATCCGCTAACTGTGTTCTGTAGCATCTGCGCTGTGTTGCTAAAATTATCTTTTGGATCTAATGTAATTATGTCCCACATCCATGTTCCAGGATATAATATGCAAAAGTCTGAACATTAATCTCTTAATTTTACAATAAGTAGTGAAACTTACCCAAAATAAAGGCTTAAACATCTAAAAAATGCACATTTAAGGGGCTCCTCTTTTGGTGAAAGTTTTTAGACAGCTTTCAAAATGGCCACCAGACAGTGTGAACACATGGAGACTCGTATCTCAGTGTGCAATGATCCGATTGACTTGAAATTACAGGAGGTATGTAGTAACAAACACATCAATTGGTTAAGACATCAAGTAGGATAATAAATTATTTTTTGTTTTTATAATCTGATCTCAAAAATGGAAGTGTGCTTAATGGGTACATGAGCTTAATAGATATGTTTACCCTATTTAATAGTTTTCCCCAAAGAAACGTGGGATTTGTGTCTATAATGTTTTAAAAATGATAATTTGAAGATCAATGCACTTCCTTCATGGAAAGTTACAGATGTGTATAATAAAAAAAAATCAAATACAATAATGACTAAAATTTTGTATAGCAATTCATCAGGGTTACTGAAAATCAACCATTTTTACTTTTATTTTAGAGTTGATTGAAGAAATCGAAGTGAAAGAAGAATTGAGTGAAATTGGTAAGAATAATCATGTCAAAACTGAAGTACAACATTTGAGTTGCTTTCAAACCAAACAGAAAGATTTAATGTTGGTGTTTATTCTTCATTAATAATGCTGAAGGTTATAAAGCTTCAAGCAGATTTAGATAGTTCTTTTCAAAGTACCCTATTACAATTGTAGTTGATCAAACAAATTTAATATTTATCCCTGTAGAAACATGTTATTTGAGCATATAATGTTTTAAAAATAATAAAAAAAATAGTACTAATTGGAATATTAATGTACCTCATTCATTGAGAGATTCAGGGACGTATAATTTACAAAAATTGATCAAAATGACCAATATTTGGTATAGAAATTGTCTACTTTACACTGTTACATCAGAGTTCATCAGGGTTACTGAGAGTTTACAAACCATTTTTATGTTTATTTTAGAGTTGATTGAAGAAAGCAAGGATAATGAAGAATTGAGTGAAATTGGTAAGAATAATCATGTCAAAACTGAAGAACAACATTTGAGTTGCTCTCAAACCAAACAGAGAGGAGCCAAGAAATCTTTCACCTGCTCACAGTGTGGAAAGAGCTTCACATACAAACATCATCTTGAGCTTCACACGAGAGTTCATACTGGAGAGAAACCGTACACTTGTGATCAGTGCGGGAAGAGTTTCACACAATCATCAAGCCTTAAGATACACATGAACATCCACACTGGAGAGAAACCATACAACTGTTCACACTGTGACAAGAAATTCAGTCGGTCAGGAGACCTGGAAAAACACAAGCTAGTCCACACAGGAGAGAAACCGCACACATGTGATCAATGCGGGAAGAGTTTTGTTCTAAAACAACACTTTACGGCACATGTGAGAGTTCATACTGGAGAGAAACCGTACAAGTGTTTATACTGTGACAAGAGATTCAGTCAGTCAGGAAACCTGAAGACACACAAGAGGATCCACACTGGAGAAAAACCGTATCACTGCACTGCATGCGGGAAGTGTTTCAATCATTCAGCTTCTCTACACAGTCATACAAAAAACTATCACAGTAAGCAGATCATCTTCATATCAGATCATCTTCATATCATCTAAGATGGCGCCACAGATAGCAGCTACAGTGCTTTGCTCTTCAGTGTTTGGTCTGCTTTTGTTTGTTTTTCCTGTTTTTTGTTTCTCAAACACGATCAGTTTTACCAGGGATGACCTGCTGAACATTCGGCAGAAAACACCACAAAATCTTTTACGGGATTTTGATTATTCGGACGTTTTGCTGGACATTGTAGTTGGCGAAGCCGTAGCTCTGGTCAGTCGCTTCGGGACACGCAGACGGGGGCACTTTTACATCAATGAGAGGTGGTGTACAGATGTAACCGTGTTAAAGAAGATGTGCTGTTCAGATCTAGAAACGCTCTTCATTAACTGCAAGCCGTTCTATTCGCCGCGGGAGATTTATTCATTCATTCTCGTGAGTGTCTACATTCCACCTCAAGTGCACGTGAGCTCAGCTTTACAGAAGCTCGCTTATCTGATCACAGACACAGAACAACAACACCCAGACTCTGTTTTAATCATTCTAGGGGACTTTAATAAAGCAAATCTCTCCCGCGAACTGCCAAAATACAGACAGCATGTTACATGTCACACCAGAGACAGTAATATATTGGATCACTGTTACACAGCGATAAAGGACGCATATCACTCTGTCCCACAAGCAGCTTTAGGACTATCTGATCACTGTTTGGTTCATCTCATACGACCTACAGGCAGAAACTTAAATCTGCTAAACTTGTATTAAGAACTGTTAAAAGATGGACTAATGAAGCCGAGCAAGATTTAAAAGCTTGTTTTGACCTCACTGATTGGACTGTTTTCGACGCTGCAGCAAACGATCTGGACGAGCTCAGAGACTGTAACATCATATATCAGTTTCTGTGAAGATATGTGTATTCCTATCAGGACTCATCTAACCTACAGCAACGAAAAACCATGGTTCACTGCAAAACTCAGACAGCTCCGTCAGGCCAGAGAAGATGCTTACAGAAAGGGGGATAAAGTCTTGTATAAACAGGCCAAATACACACTGGAAAAGGAGATCAGAGTGGCAAAGAGGAATTATTCTGGAAAGCTAAGGAACAAATACTCTTCCAGTGATTCTGCTTCAGTCTGGAAAGGTATGAAAGAAATTACCAATTACAAGACACCACCCCCCAGCACTGTGGAGAATCAACAACTGCCAGACGATCTGAATGAGTTTTACTGTTAGTTTGAAAAAACAACCCACACCCGCCCTGAACACCTCTCCACACAACCATTAACCCCTCCAGCAACCCCCCTCTCCCCTACCCCTGCACTGAAAATAAGTGAAGATGATGTGCGCCAGGTCTTCAGAAAGAACAAGAGAAGGAAAGCACCAGGCCCAGATGGTGTGTCACCAGCCTGCCTAAAATCCTGTGCTGTCCAACTGGCCCCCATCTTCACACAGATCTTCAACAGATCACTGGACCTGTGTGAAGTCCCCTCATGCTTCAAACGCTCCACCATCATCCCCACCCCAAAGAAATCCAAAATGACTGGACTTAATGACTACAGACCTGTGGCTCTAACGCCTGTGGCCATGAAATCATTTGAAAGACTGGTTTTGGCTTATCTGAAGGCCTCCACCCTCTGGACCCTCTGTGGATGATGCAGTCAACATGGGACTGCACTTCATCCTGCCTGGACAGACCAGGGACTTATGTGAGGAGACTTCAGCTCTGCTTTTAACACCATCATCCCGGACACCCTTCAGAATAAACTAACACAGCTCTCCGTTCCCACCTCCGTCTGATGATCACCAGCTTCCTGACAGACAGGCAGCAGCTACAGGCTGGGAAAACTCACATCCAACACCCGCACCATCAGCACTGGAACTCAGGGCTGAGTTCTCTCCCCACTGCTCTTCTCCCTCTACACCAACGACTGCACATCTAAAGACCCCTCTGTCAAGCTCCTTAAGTTTGCAGATGACACCACACTGATCGGCCTCATACAGGATGGTGACGAGTCTGCTTACAGATGGGAGGTTAAGGAGCTGGCTGTCTGGTGCGGTCTTAACAACCTGGAGCTTAACACGCTCAAAACTGTGGAGATGATCGTGGACTTCAGGAGAAACCCCCCTGCTCTCCCCCCACTCACCATCATGAACAGCACTGTGACTGCAGTGGAGTCATTCAGATTCATGGGCACCACAATTTCTCAGGACTTGAAGTGGGACAATCACATTGAGTCCATTGTGAAAAAGGCCCAGCAGAGGTTGTACTTCCTTCGCCAGCTTAGGAAGTTCAACCTGCCACAGGAGCTGCTGGAACAGTTCTACTCTGCCATCATTGAATCCATCCTCTGCACGTCAATAACTGTCTGGTTCAGCTCAGCTACCAAATCTGACCTCAGAAGACTATGGATGGTAGTCTGGACTGCTGAGCAATCAATGGTACATCCCTCCCCACTCTCCAAGAACTGTACTCATCCAGAGTGAGCAAAAGGGCTGGTAAAATCACTCTGGACCCCTCACATCCAGCACACTCTCCCTCTTTGAACTGTTACCGTCTGGTCGATGCTACAGAGTTCTGAGCACCAGAACAACCAGGCACAGGAACAGTTTCTTCCCTCAGGCAATCCATCTCATGAACATTTGAACACTTAACAATAAACACGAAACACACATGAAACACACAACATTATCATACATTTATTTATTTAACACACATACTTATTAAATTTCAAATTTGCACCTAACATACCTGTACATACTAAACTGTCTATTTTGTATATTGTGTTTGTGCTATTTTGCACATTGTCTATTTTGTATATTATTGTTTTTATTATCCGTCTTGTCTTGTCATTGTCATTCTGTCGCACTGTGGAGCTTCTGTCACCAAAACAAATTCCTCGCATGTGCAAACATACTTGGCAATAAAGCTCATTCTGATTCTGAGGATCATGGACTGTGTGTTTTTCTTTCCACGTGCTCCCTGTGACCCAGTTTCCCCATGTGTGATTGTTCATGCGATTTACCTGTGTCTTGCCAATTACCCCTCGTTAAGCTATGTATTTAAAGTGTTGTCTGCTCCATGTTCCCTTGTCTGGTGTTAAACGTCCCCATGTGATGTTACGTGTGTCTCCTGCCTGCCTGTGTTACCCCTTGGATTATTTATTAAAGACTGCTTTCCTGCAACTCCTACGTCTCCTCGCTTCCTCATAGTAGCCGTCGTGATATTATGTGGGGGTGGGCAGTTTATAAATGATGCCATGCAGACTTTAAAAATGTGAAGATTTGCTCCACTAGACTATGACCAGTCATAACCCTTTTCTCCATCATATGATAAATTACCGCTACTACATAAAGTCAGCAGAAGGAGAAACACAAATACACCTCTTTTTGTGAATATAATTTGGTTTACTAGTTATTTTATGAATAAATAAACCTCAATTTCCTAGAAATTAAGTGTGTTTGCAATATAAAAATGTATATTGACTTATTTTAAATATAGTTCAGTACTCTTGAGCTCATTTAGCAGCAGGTTAAACTGAACTTCATGTGTTTGATGAATGAGATGCAGGCTTTTGAGCTGAAATACAGCACACTAAAGCAGTGCAGCTGTTTTGTGGATTCACCACAGAGTGCTTGTCCTGGTTATGATTCAAACTCTGATGTCTACAACAGCAGCGAACAGACTTATGCACCAAACAAATCACCAACATCAGGCCTTATGAACAAGTACAGCAAATAGTCAGCAAGTGGATTCACACGCAGCAGAAAAACTGCATAGAAGTAAGATTTTTCAATTAATAAACTACTGTTAGAAGGACAACGGTAAGCCTCATAATAATTTATAATAAAAAGCACAATCACAAAAGGGAGAATGATAAATGTGTAAGTCAATAGCACCAGGAATAAACTGCCAAAAATTAATTTGCGCTTAAGAGCAGTCAGTGATATTAAGTGAGAAAGACCTCGCCAAGTGCCAGCAAAACAGAATGATGATGGGGTAGGGAATTAAACACGCTATAGAATAGGGTAGACATTGAAACTGAATATGAGGGGGGTATATTTCTGCACAGATCAGAGGCACAGACGATCACAGAAACAAAACAGGAGAGTTTGAGTGAGTGGTGAGATTTGTACCAGATAGGATGAGAAACCAGAAGATATCGTTCAAAAGCAACACATGCCATAAAATACAGACCCGCAATCAAAGAATAGTTATATGCACCAGACAGTTTCTCTGTCCGTGAGGTTGTTGCTGCTATTAACATACAAATGATCTGTATGATATCTGAAATTATCAAATTACTGACAAAAACTGAAGCAGCAGGCCGGGATTTGATGATGAAACACAATGCAATCAGAGTTAAGATCATGACTGGAATCTCAATGACTGAAATTATCCAGATAAATACAGGTTCTGCATAATCTTGTTTCCTTCGAAATTTCCTCCACTCCCAATAAAGTAAATCATCATCTGATCCAGTTGAGCCATTGATGCTGATGTTATGTTGTGCCATTGTTTCACAAATTCCTGAGAGGAAGCAGTAAATAACAAACCAGTTATTAGTTTCAATATGTAAGAAATGCTAATGTAAAAAAAATATTATTTGTAAAAATAGATGGCCTAACATGTTTCTTCTGTCTAAATGTTGTCATTCAAATGGGGAATGCGTAATGTTAAAGGCAAAGTTCACCCAAAAAGCACAATTTAGTCATCATTTGCTCACCCTCATGTTGTTCCACTGAGAGTCCATGCAGCTACCAATTTGATGCATCAAAAACTTTATTAAACTAATTCTTATGAATTGTGTGGTTTAGTCCAAATTTTCTGAAGAGACTTAATGACTTTAAATGGTGAGCAGATTTAATTTAGGCTTTTATTCACATATTTGCACTGATCAGCAAACACAAGAATGAACCTCATTGATTCTGACACAACAAGCAAGTGTGCTTGAGCTTCTGTTTGCCATGACTACTGTGTGCGCTGATTCATGTTTATCTGTGAATAAAAGCCTAAATTAAATCTGTTCAGCATATAAAGCAATCGAGTCTCTTCAGAAAATTTTGACTAAACCACTCAATTCATCTGGATTTCTTTGACCTTTTTGAAGCGTCATGCTGGTCGTTGTGTTGACTGTCAGTGAAGGGACAGAAATCTCTTAGATTTCATTAAAAATATCTTCATTTGTGTTCTGAATGTGAACCAAAATCTTACGGATTTGAAACAACATGAGGATGAGTGAATGATGACAGAATTTACATTTTTAGTTGAACTATCCCCGTAAAATGCTTTAAATGTCAAATTAAAAACCACATACATTAAAAAAAGTATAAAGTTTAACTTGAAATACATTTTTAAAATCCCTCCACCCATACAATCTTTTATTTAAACAATATCATAAGAACGTTGTTCTGAATATTCAGTACTTCAGCACAACTGCTAGTGTGATATTGCTGAACAACTTACATACGACAAATAGTTCAATAAACAAGCAATAAATACTGAACAATGATGTAACTCAGTTACTAACTCAGTTACTATTTGTGAGATGTAACTAGTAACTATAACTAATGACTTTTTTAAAGTAACGTGCCCAACACTGGTTAACAGGATATCACATGTTCCTGACCACAGATGCAAAAGCTCAAAACCAGAACAATTCCCTTAGTACAACAACTTTGCCAACATTAGTGTACTATCTATCTATAGTATCTGTATTGAATGCAGTGTAAGTCGTTTTGGATTAAAGTATATTCCAAATGCTTAAATATAAATGAATTTGCAATGAGAGAAACACTGAGATGATGTGACTCCAGACATCAAAATAAAAAAAGGTGAAGCTCAAGAGAAGATCATCTATGCTAATGGTGATCCTATAAACAGTCATGATGTCAGGACAGAAACAGAACTCAAACACTAAACAGCTCAACACACATGTACTCATTCTATTATAACTACTAACACATTTTAGTCACATTAGTGTTTAAGGGCCTCATGATATGATCGTGCCAATATGCTGTGATATAATAAAGATGTCTACTGTAAGGAAATGGTCTCTTAGTGACAGAAACCACTTATTATTTTCACTTCCTCTAGTGTTTTTAGATACACCATTTGTAATGTCTTCCACATTCTAATGTTGTACCCCTAAAGAAATGAATAGTACTTTTAAGTAGTCCAACATTTCCACATTCAGTTGATATATATATTTTTGTAATAATAAAAAAAAGATTGATATATATTTATACAAAGATTGCAACTGTAGTGAAGGAGCAACTACGGTGAAGAGTAACTACAGTGCAATTTCATTATGATCTGCAGTACATGAGTACAAAAGGTAAAGCTTACCCCCAACACCCCCCCCCCCCACCCCCTTACTAGGATATCACATGTTCATGACCACAGTGGTGCCTTATAAAAGTTCAAAAGCAGAAGTTCAAAGCAATACAGCCTACTTGAAGCAACAATTTCTAATAATCTCACATTTACCTCCACCATCTTATTAATGGAATTCATGGAACATGGAATGGATAAAGATGAAGATAAAGAGAAAATGAACATCTACGCTAATGTACATGCTGTAAACATTCATGACGTCAGGACAGAAACAGAGAACACCAGGAAACACCAAACACCTCAACACACAGGTACTGCAACTCATTTAATTATAAAACAACAACAACAACAACAACACACATTTGACACACATATAACACATTTAAGTTATATGAATGTTTAATAATCTTCAGGAAGTGATTCAGTGAGGAACAGAAGCTCCAGATCAGCTGTAGTGTGTTTGGTGCTGCTGTGTGTTCTTCTGCTGACTGCAGTCATAGTGCTGTGTGTCATCTTCACTCAAGAGAGACAACAGCTCATATCCAAGAATGAAAACCTGATCAATGAGAGAGAGCAGGTAATGCTCAAGAACACAAACCTGACCAGTGAGAGAGAGCAGCTGAGAAATGAACTTCAGATTTGTGGTAAAGTTTCTATTGTCTATGTAGTTATTTGCTATACAGCAGACATTTTAAAAACCATGGAGTTGGGTTGTGGTCTCTGTAACTTTCTGTGCACACAATATATTATTATTTTATCTGTTATAAGATACGGACAGATGAGTGTAAATGGGAATAAAAAGCTAACAGCTGAACTGGTTCTGTTAACAGTTGGATGGACTCGCTATCAATCCAGTTTTTACTACAAGTCCAATGAGCAGAAGAACTGGACTGAGAGCAGAAGATACTGTACAGAGAGAGGAGCAGATCTGATCATCATAAACAACAGAGAGGAACAAGTGAGTGAAAAGCAGTTTTATGTGTGTTTATAGGGTTTAGCAGCTAAATGAGAGATGATCAGATGAAGTGCCTATTCATGAAATAAATGTGCAACTGTTTCATCTGCTCAGGATTTTGTTAAGAACATTTCTGGTGCTGCTATATTCTGGATTGGTCTGACTGACATTGATGTAGAAGGCAGCTGGAAATGGGTTGATGGCAGCACACTGACCTCTGGGTGAGAAATCACTGAACTGAGCTGATTATGTTATAAACGATTCTCACAGTCAGTATCATATCACACAGAAACAACACTGACCATCTAATGCTGATCTGTACTTTCAGCTTCTGGGCATCCTATAGACAAATAACAGAGCCAAATGGAGGAAGAGCAGAGAACTGTGCTGTGACTGTGGCTAAACCTCCACCAGAGTGGGCTAATTTAGTAGGGTGGGTTGATGTTGATTGTAACAGAGTTTATCAATGGATCTGTGAGAAGAGGATTTCACAAATCAAACTGCCATAGGAACATCACACACCTTTTTGACACAAGTTCAACAGTACAAAACTTGTAATAACTTCTCATCTAAAGCAGTATTTCTCAACCTTGTACCTGGCAAATGCCTACAACTGCACATTTTGAATATTTCCTTTGTCAGACACCCATTTCATGTGCTGGAGTTTCTTCTAATGAGTGGATGAGTTGAGTCTGGTGTGTTTCATTAGGGAGACATACAAAATGTTCAAAATGGGACTCCAGAAGTGTGTTTAATTCAACCAGAAATGTCTTGCAAGTGAACATCACAGAGACTTCTGCCATATAAGTGAGATTCCAGTCTTCAGTTATTATTTGCACATTATTCAGTTATCACCAGTCATTGCAAGTCACTCCAGTACTTAACTCTCTGGGGTCTGAGGGGGTTTTGGGGCCCTGGAGAAGTTTTGACATGTCCTGACATTTCTGCCTTTTTCATTCTCTTAAAAACATATTAATGTCTAAAGTCTGTTTACACAGTAAACTGGGCTACAATAATATGTGAGCAGCATGAAAGTACAGTAGGTGGCCAACCAGACTAGCTTTTTACCGCCGTGAGCGCCGCCGCGTCTGCAAAATGCATTTGCAGCTTTTGACCGCTGAGTGGCGCTTTAAGTTATCAAGCGAACGCTTCAAAGTGCATTTTCACAAAGAGCTGTCAGCTTTGCCTCGCCGGTGTGTTACATTTGACGGCTGCAGTCAGCAGAAAATGAAAGAAAAACACTGTAGGCCTAGATAAAATATTTCATATTCACCTATGCAAATTTAGTACTTATGAAGTTATGTGCATTTCTCACTTAGAACAAATTCAAGCAGGATAAATGTCAAGTCTATGAGCCTGTGCTTATATTTACGCTAAGCTAAGTATTATACCATATTTTAGATCTGAAACATTTAACAGGTGTGCAGCATTATTTATAATATAAATCATGTGTTATGTTACCTTAAAGAAATGGTGGTTTACTTCGCATCAGAGCATTAAAAGTGGTAGCATATTTCAGTAGGCTAGGCAACATACATGGATTCTCAATCTCAATATTCTTACATAACTTAATATTTGTCACAAATACATTTTTATTTTATATATTAAAATTACTTTAATAAAACAGCATGCATTTTTGTCACGCACATACTTTGATATTCGCTACCTGTCCTTTATTTTGACAAATAACTACTTGGGAAAAAGATATCTGTTCACTAATTAAGAAAGTGTTGCTTATTTTATGAATTATTTCCTTTATTTTAGTACAACGTGAGGCACTGTATAATTTCGCTCCCATTATTTAGGCCTAACTAAAACAAGAAATGGATAAATTAAACTTGGCAAGATTTAGCTAAATCATTGAAAATGAAAAGAAGGGACAGACCTCCGTTTAAACTCAAGACCTCTCGTTATAATCATGCTGATGACTGATAGCCTACTGTGTAGGTCTCACCAAATGCTGGTTTGCCAACCGCCATAAAACATCAAAAGAAGAAGACAAATTTTATTTCCACAGATTTAACATTTATTTGCTTTATTTTTCATTTGTATGTTTATTGTTTTTAATGGATACAAGCAGTATATATTCAGTCAGTCCAGTTCAATGGGACAGGTGTAGTGAGTGGTCTTTTGGCATCTCCCTGTTGTCCTGTTTGGTATGGCACAGGGCTGGACTGGGACAAAAAATCGGCCCTGGCATTTTTTGGTCCAGGCGGCCATATATATATATATATATATATATATATGATATACACTACCATTCAAAAGTTTTTGAACAGTAAGATTTTTTAATTAATTTTTTAAAGAAGTCTCTTCTGTTCACCAAGCCTGTATTTGTTTGAACCAAAATACAGCAAAAACAGTAATATTGTGAAATGTTTTTAATATTTAAAATATATTTAAAAATATAATTTATTCCTGTGATCAAAGCAGAATTTTCAGCATCATTACTCCAGTCACATGATGTTCAGAAATCATTCAAATATTCTGATTTGCTGCTCAAAATACATTTATTATTATTATTATTATTATTATGTATTATGAAAACAGCTGAGTAGATTTTTTTTTTCAGGTTTCTTTGATGAATAGAAAGTTCAGAAGAACAGCATTTATCTGAAATAGAAATATTTTGTAACATTATAAATGTCTTTATCATCATTTTTGATCAATTTAAAGCATCCTTGCTAAATAAAAGTATTAATTTCTATAATTTCTTTCCCAAAAATCAAAACAAAAATTATACTGACTCCAATCTTTTGAATGGATAATAGAGTATAATGTTACAAAAGCTTTTTTATTTCAGATAAACGCTGATCTTTGGATCTTTCTATTCATCAAAGAATCCAGAAAAAAAATTACTCGACTGTTTTAAATATTGATAATAATAATAATAAATGTTTCTTGAGCAGCAAATCAGCATATTAGCATGATTTCTGAAGATCATGTCACACTGAAGACTGCAGTAATGATGCTGAAAATTCAGCTCTGATCACAGGAATAAATTACATTTTAAAATATATTCAAATAGAAAGCAGTTATTTTAATTAGTAAAAATATTTCACAATATTACTGCTTTTACTGTATTTTGGATAAATGCAGGCTTGGTGAGCAGAAGAGACTTCTTTAAAAAAAAAAATCAAAATCTTACTGTTCAAAAACTCTTGACTGGTAGTGTAGATATGTATCATTGCATCTAGTTGTTTTGGATAAGAATAAAACGTCAGGTCCGACAATATCGTGTCTTTTCGAATTTAAATCTAGATTAATTCGCATTGGCCCATGGAAACCTCTATGAACACACTTGACTTGACTTGGAAAAAAAATCGCGGGGGACGAATTTACGGTTTATTAAAAAGTGTTTAATAAAAAAATATATATATTAAAAAGCGTATTCTGCACTCGCACGCGCGCACACACTAGATGCCTGCCTCCGTTCCGAGTCCCTTATTAAGCACTTTACCGATTCAACTCCTCTCCCCTCCCCTCCTCTCCTGTCTGGCTCTTTGGCCCGCATCACTCACCGCAGAGCAAGCCTGTTTTTATAAAGCTGCTGTGAAACGTGGGGAAAGCCGATACGGAAGAAGTTGGGGTTTATTTAGGCAGAGCAAAATACTTCATCGCTCCGTCTATAGCGCATTGTGATTGGGTGGTTTACGCTGTCAATGCAGGAGACAAACCAATGGGCCACTGACTGCTCGTTGTCCCTGCGTGATGGTCCTTGGCAAAAAAAATAAAAAATTCTGTCGGCCCCTTCAGTGCGTCGGCCCACCGGGAAAATGCCCGGTATGCCCGATTACCAGTCCAGCCCTGGTATGGCAGGTTTATATTATATGTAGTGGTGTCAAAATTAGCGCGTTAACGCAGGAGATTAATTTTTTCAGAATAATGCGTTAAAAATATTTAACGCCGTTAACGCAGGAGCGGGGCTAGGGTTGACCACCCCATTCACAACTGCTGCCTCTGTCTCCTTTTTCTTGGAAAGGATTGCGTTTATTTAGATGCAGAACGTCTTTATGACCACATCAAACGGGAGACGTTTCAGACGCGCGCTCTAACGTCGCCTCCGCGCCAGGCGTGAGTCAAACGAGCGCGTAAAAGATACTGTGCTCATAGCCTGTATCATTTCATATCAACAGGGGTGCAAACTCGTCAGGAGTGAAAAAGGTGACAAACTAAACTCCACCCCCTCCCCCCCATATATATATATATATATATATACATATACGTATATATATATATACATATACTGGGGTGGGAATTGCAGGGTACCTCACGATACGATATAATCACGATACAGCGATTCTGCGATAATCAATATATTGCTAGACAATCATATAATGATACATCACGATATCTGTCTAACTACGAAAACAAAATGCCTGTAAAAGGTTAAGTGCAAGTTTTCTTTATTCAAGTCCAAACTGTTAGAAAACAGCAAAAAAAGTACTGTAAATAAATTTTAACATGTTAAGTAAATTAATCATTTTATTGATTAATTTATATATTTTTTGTGTGTAGTTTATTTAGAATATATTTAGCTATCACACAAAATAACTTGAGATTCACTCAAGCAGTTAAACAGTTTATTAGGAACAATCAAAGCTGTCTTTCAAAGCTTTTTTTGAACAGCATAGTTTGTAACATGATAAATGTCTTTATCATTACTTGTGTGCTAAATAAAAGTTTTAATTTCTATATGCTGACTACAAGCTTTTGAATGGTATAGTGTATATTGTTTCACTTGGAGTAAGACTGAAGTAATGAAGAAGAGAATTCTTTACAAAAACATTACAAAACCTGGCATTTTCATAGTGTATATTGTTTATGTGCTCTGAAGGAAAAAAACAAACAAACACACATTTTGAAATTCTGGGTTATTTCTCTCAGCAGATCTTCTTCCAGAAACAGAAAGTAGCCGGGATGAACTTGTTTGTTTACACGGAGGCGATGTGGGCGTTTACATTCGCGCGCCTCACGTGGATGTTTGAATCTGAAAGGCGCGTGCGCGTGACCGTATTAGATATAATGAGTTGAGACGGGAAAACTGGACATTGTGTCGGTTTCACACGGATTACTTTAACATAGAATATTTGTTTTGGACGTGACTTACTTCATTTAAAAGTAGACATTTTAAGCTTTCTATACATATATGTCTCAAGTATTTGAGGAGAGTATTCGCGGAGATTCAGGTTGTTTTATTTACGTGTCTGTGAAGAAAGGTGACCGACAGAGCCGGCAGAGGACACACCGTTTATTTTTTTAATTTTAGAAAAGCACATTATTTCGTTGTTATTATGACTATACAGAAATAAAAGTAGACCCTTTGCAGATTCAAATGATACCTTATTCTTATCTGTACGATCAAAACTGACAGAGTATTTATAGTTCTTTTCGCGGGCATAAAGAAAATACGAGACAGCCCGCACCGGTGCGGGCTTCGACCCCAAGGTAAGCCAATCAGAGACAGATTAGGGCGGGTCCATTCCTGCCATTGCCAACAGGGGAAAAAAACGCTGCAGGTGACGTGACACAGATGACTCGCAGATCCGACGACGACACAGATTCACGTGAATGGCCTATTTCAAGGTGAAAACGGCGAATTTCGCCGAAAGGTGACAAGTTTGCACCCCTGTATCAAACAGCGAAAGAAACTACGTGCATGCAATGTCCTAGTTATGCCGTCAGTTAAGGCATGAAGTTACCAAAAAGGCGATGCTGCCTTAAAACTGTGTGCATGCATGCAATATGTTATATATGCGTCACATTTAAGAACATGTCTCTGAAATGGTTTCCAAAATTTTCCTGAGGCCCCCAGCACTGTCTCCCTCATCTACCACACCCGATTCAACTCGTCCACTCATTAGTAGAGACTAAGACCTGAAGTGGCTCAGAAAGCAGCAGCAGCTTTTAAAGCAATAGCAGGCAAATAATAATAACCAGCTGCTGTGATGTCTATTAATCCAAGAACAAAAGAAAAAAAGAGGAAATCAATAACTTTTATAGCTTTAAGGGGTTCATCTATATTTAATTTAGTGTTTGGTTACTATTCATTTTCTGTATATTTCTGCTGAAGGGCACAGGTAGCTAAATATGTCATTTATTGTAATGGGTTCATGTGAAGATTGTTTTAAGTTCACTTAAATTAGAATTTAAGTCTAATAAATATTAAAATTGATAGCTGTCAATTATACTGTAATGCTGAATGGCTACAGTCAATAGTTAAATATTAAGGGGAAAAACTATTTTATAGAGACATCAGTAGTATTGATATCAGTGATGCTGGCCTTCAATCATAAAAAAGATGCCATTAAAGAAATATTAAAAATATACTGTCTTTATGTTGTGTGTACATTTGAAGATTGAATGTGAAATTATTGCAATATAAAAGTATATTTAAAAACTTTAATGTTAGGTGGGATTAATCGTGATTAATTTTAGAAAAATGTGCGATTAATTAGTTATTGTTTTTAATCGATTGACAGCACTAATATATATATATATATATATATATATATATATATATATATATATATAATATACACTATACACTACCATTCAAAAGTTTTTGAACAGAAAGCCTGCAGTTATTTGATCCAAAGTACAGCAAAAACAGTAATATTGTGAAATATTTTTACTATTTTAAATAACTGTTTTCTATTTGAATATATTTTAAAATGTAATTTATTCCTGTGATCAAAGCTGAATTTTCAGCATCATTACTCCAGTCACATGATGTTCAGAAATCATTCAAATATTCTGATTTGCTGCTCAAAATACATTTATTATTATTATTATTATTATTATTATGTTGAAAACATCTGAGTATAATTTTTTTTCAGGTTTCTTTGATGAATAGAAAGTTCAGAAGAACAGCATTTATCTGAAATAGAAATCTTTTGTAACATTAAAAATGTCTTTATCATCATTTGTGATTAATTTAAAGCATCCTTGCTAAATAAAAGTATTAATTTCTATAATTTCTTTCCCAAAAACTAAAAGATTATACTGACTCCGATCTTTTGAATGGTATATTGTATAATGTTACAAAAGCTTTTTTATTTCAGATAAACGCTGATCTTTGGATCTTTCTATTCATCAAAGAATCCAGAAAAAAGTACTCAACTGTTTTATTTTGTTGAACATTTGACTATTATATTCATGTGCAAGTTCAGGGTTTTGGTACTTTAAAGTTTCATGGTTCAAGGTACTTTAAATATACACTGTGTATGCTCCTGAAATAAAAGTTTAGAAAGATGCGATGCATTGTTTTTGTTAATGACTCATACAGTATCTTTATAGGGTATAATCAACAATTTTCCATTGTCTAGTCTTTAATAAGCAAACAAAAATCACAATAAAATGAATATAATACTATATTATCTGGTCAGGTATGGGATCAGTTGTTGAGGATAAGACAAAAACATTTTGAGTTAGGGGATAAACCTCATAAATTGCTGGCTCGAGAGCTGAGGAGCTTACAAGCTAATAAAGTTTACAGAAAATTAGATCGAAAGCTGGGGACATTATTGTGGATCCTAACGGTATAAATGATTGTTTTAGGGAATATTATGAACAGTTATATACATCAAGAGCAAGAGGGGACATTTCTGATTGGCTAGGGCCCTTGAATCTTCCTAAACTGAGCGATGATGCGCGTGACGCCTTAAATTCTAACATTACTATTCAAGAGATTGTTGATGCTATAAAATCTTTCCCTAACGGCAAGACAGCAAGGCCGGATGGTTTTGGTATTGAATTATATAAAAAGTATTCTGGGAAGCTAGCTCCACTTTTGCTGAGGATGTTCACTCATTCTTTTGAAACTCAAATGTCCTGACACATTATATGACGCTAATAGCTCACTAATATTGAAAGAGGGTAGGGATGAGACTGAGCCTTCATCTTATAGGCCTATTGCATTATTAAACTCTGACATTAAAATAAAAAATATTAGCTAAAAGATTAAATAAAAATATTTATTCCGTTGTACATACAGATCAAACTGGTTTTGTTCCTAATAGATTTTCATTTTTTAATGTTAGAAGATTAATGACCATAATGTATCATAAGTTTTAAAAAGGCTCTAAGGTGGCAGCCTTGTGTCTAGATGCAGAGAAGGCGTTTGATCAGCTGGAATGGGCTTATATGGTGAAAGTTTTGAAAGAATGTGGGTTTGGTAGTCGTTATGTGTAATGAATTACAACATTGTATGCTCAACCAACTTCTTCTGTACTTACAAATCAAGAGAAGTCAAAGCCATTTTCATTACATCATGGGACACGTCAAGGATGTCCCCTCAGTCCTTTGCTTTTTGCGGTTGCGATCGAGCCTCTTGCGATCAGTATTAGAAATAATTTATCTATTAAGCATGCAAGTCTGGGAAATGTGGATCATTACATTTCCTTATATGCAGACGATATTGTTCTTTTTCTGTCAGATCCTGAACAGTCAGCCCCTTTACTCTTAGATCTTATAAAATCATTTGGTACGGTCTCTGGACATACAATTAATTGGCAGAAGAGTGAATTCATGTCTTTAGGTGCTGATCTTGATACTGAATTATTGCAAAATCTCACTTTTAAAATCACAGACAGACTTAAGTATATCTTGGAGTTGTTCTGCCCAAAAACCCCAAATTAATTTTTAGGCTGAATTTTCTTCAGAAATTGGAAGATTTGAAGATAGACATAAGCAAATGGAGGACACTTTCTCTCTCCATGATAGGCTGTATAAACGCTGGAGTAAAAAGGTCTCTTTGCCTAGATTTTTATATATTTTTTCAAAACATTAGATTCGGTAATTCTCCCTTTTATCTGGGGCTTTAAAGGTCACAGAATATCAAAGATACATTTACAGAAGCCAAGAAATAAATGTTTCTTACATTATTATTGGGCAGTGAATGCCAGGGCTCTTGTCTATTGGCAGGAGGATTATAAAGTGGAAATCTCGCCTGATTCAACCTCCCCTTGGGTTGCTATTGAAAAAAATGTTATTGTAAAAATAGTTTGTTTTCAGGCCTTTTCTTTTCAGATCCTGGATCGCTTGCATCTGTCAAGATTGATAATTTTATTGTTTCAAACTGTTTGAAAACATGGCGCCAAATTAAGTAGGGCTGCAAATTACCTGACACTTATATTTCTGCCTCAGTATTTCGTAATCATGCATTTCCTCCCATCTCTGATACGACATTCAATATCTGGAGATTGAGTGGTATAGTCACCCTGGTGGACTTATATATTAACAAACATTTTGCCTCATTTTCTCATCTAAAAGAGAAGTTTTCTCTCTCCACAACACACTACTTTCGACATTTACAGATTAGAAATTATGTACGTCATGCGGTACCCAATTTTGAATCTCTGGTCATGTGATCTCTACATGTATGTCCACGTGAGGCTCTGTGTCAAATAAAACCTCTTTAATTAAGACACTCATACCACATTCTTCAGAAACATCATTCATTTCTGTAGAGCTGGACATTTTAATAACTGGATCAGATGAGTGAGTCAAGCTTTGAGAAAGAAACCAACCTGTTTGTTCCTCAGTCTCTTCTTGTTTCAGACTAAACACTGCTTCAATCCTGAAGTCTTCACTCTCCTCTTTAATAATCTCCATCTTTATAACAGTGTGTCACGTGGATCTCAGTCGCTTCAGCAGGAGTTTTTCTGTGTGTTTAAGATGAAGAGAACAATGAACAGAGAGCAAACCCAAACTAAATCTCTCCATCAGCTCCCTAGTTCAGTAGTCAGCGCACTAGTTCAGTAGTCAGCTCCCTAGTTCAGTAGTCAGCACACTAGTTCAGTAGTCAGCACACTAGTTCAGTAGTCAGCTCCCTAGTTCAGTAGTCAGCTCCCTAGTTCAGTAGTCAGCACACTAGTTCAGCAGTCAGCACACTAGTTCAGCAGTCAGCACACTAGTTCAGTAGTCACCACACTAGTTCAGTAGTCAGCACACTAGATCAGTAGTCAGCACACTAGTTCAGTAGTCAGCACACTAGTTCAGTAGTCAGCACACTAGTTCAGTAGTCAGCACACTAGTTCAGTAGTCACCACACTAGTTCAGTAGTCACCACACTAGTTCAGTAGTAAGCACACTAGTTCAGTAGTCAGCACACTAGATCAGTAGTCAGCACACTAGTTCAGTAGTCAGCACACTAGTTCAGCAGTCAGCACACTAGTTCAGCAGTCAGCACACTAGTTCAGTAGTCAGCACACAGCAGTCAGCTCCCTAGTTCAGCAGTCAGCACACTAGTTCAGCAGTCAGCACACTAGTTCAGTAGTCAGCACACTAGTAAGGGAGTGAGAGTTAAATCAGCTGATTAGACAAAAACTCAAAACTAGCGCTGCACATTCATAAAAGAGCACAAACTATACAGACAGTTCATATTTAGTTGAGATGTATATACGGTAAATCATCATTTTCAGCTGGTTTGTAACAGTTGTGTTTGTGTTTGTTGTTCTCGCTGCATTTACACAGTTTAGACCAGCATGTGATCAGCGAGCGGAGATTCGAATCACTGAATCATTTGAGAAGCAACCGATTCAATCGAGTCACTGAATCATTTGAGAAGCAACCGATTCAATCGAGTCTCAAAAAGCTCAGTTTCTCCGTCACTGCTGAGAAGTGAGTTAATTAATGTTGATGATAAACTGATTCAGGACACAGAATAAGACGCACCTTTTCTGTTACTCTTGTGCACGTGCGTTTACTCACACAAAATAACGCCTATTAATGTAAGATAGCAAATAATTAAAACTTAAAAACTATACAATTGACTGAACGGTTGCTATCAGTTTAAATACTTAAAAACACAGACCTTTCTTGAGCCGAATCACAACAGACGCGGGAGCGCGCGCGGCCCTATGATGTCACGCAGCCAGAGCAAAATAAAAGTCCTGTCCACACGAATCATACTAATTCACATACAGAAAACACACACATATACAAGTTATAAGATACTGGATTAATTCAAAGAACGGATAGCAGATTCCCAAAAGCTTCTAGTTTCTCTCTAAATATGGAATCAATTTAATGCCAAAGTTTTGCAAAAGAAAATGAAAGTTTTGAGAAAAATAATTGTGCTTTTTGTAAACAAAAATAAAGAATTGCAAAATATAAATGAAGCAGAGCAAAAGCAATGATTTTGCAATACATATTTTTTTACATATCTACTAATTTATTTGCAACGCTGCTTTATTTTGCGTTTCAGTCAAGTTTGAGCTTGCGATACCGTTTTCCATGTTTCTGTATTGCACACGATGTAGACAGCATTCGAATTAAGTTTATTATGAATAAATGTTACATAAAGTACATATAATAAAATAGGCCGACAAGAAAACATTTTTATCCATCCCACAAGTCTTGTAAGTCCATGTATTTTATTATTATTATTATTGGTAATATTTTTATATTCGTTGTTATGTATTTGATTTATTTTCCCTTCATTTCGATCTCTTAACGTTCAGGGCTGTATAATAATAAAAATAATAATAATAATAGCCTAATATACACATATATTACATAAAAAGACACGACCAACGGACTGTGGGATGGATAAATATATTTGATCAATCTCTGATAATCCCAGGTTGCTATGGTCACGCGGGTTTGTTTATGCATGATTAAACTCGTGGCCACGAAAAATTTATGTTGTTCCCTCTATAGGATCTGAACATACAGTATTATACTATAAATAAACAATAATTTAAGCCTCTTTTGCCTGCCGTTGTTTCCTGCCGCCCTCTCGATCAGCAGATCCCTTTAAAACTTTGAAAGCATTTCTTGGAGGCTCCCTTCTGCTGTTTCTTTAGTTTCTTATCGCTCCTGAAATAACAGAATCTTCAGTCACTTTTTCATTTTAGTTTGTTAGCAACTAGAAAAAAGTATTTTATTGAACATCAAGACTGCATTGATTTGATCAAATATACAGTAAAAAAAAAGTAGTAATAAATATTTTTACAGTTTAAAATAATGATTTTCTATTTTAATACATTTTAGAATGTAATTTATGAATGTGATGTCAAAGCTACATTTTCAGCATCATTACTCCAGTTCTCAGTGTCAAATGAACCTTCAAAAATCATTATAAAATGCTGAATTATTGTCAATGTTTTTATATTAATGTTATATTAATATTTATGTTAATATTAACATTCATATTTTTTGGAGCCTGTAGTTCTTTTTCAGGATTATTTGATAAATTACCAGTTATAAGGAATAGCATTTATTTGTAATAAACTTCAAACAGTTTGGAATCTAGGTCTTTTTTTAAGACTTTTCTTCAGCATGGATATATTAAATGGATAAAATGATAGTAAAGACTCTTATATACTTAAAAAAACATATATTTTTTATATTTTGAATGAATGCTGTTCTTTTTTTTTCATTTGTGTTCTTCAAAACAAGAAATTAATGAATTACAAGCTATTTTTAAAAGGTCTGTAATTTTTCAACCAAAGGTGTTACAGGGTTTTCAACACAGCATAAGGGTTAAGGCATTCATGAATACAATCATCTACATTGGATTTTTGTCTAAAAGGTGTGTTGAAGCCAATGGTTAAACTTGTTTCAGTCAAAACTGTCTCAGGATTTATTTATTTTTTGCCAGAAAGTTAATTAATGATAATTATAACTTAATAACTAAAAATAATAACTTACTGTGAACTGTATTCCAATCAGTGTGTCACAATTATCTTTAGAAAATCTTCTCTTTAATTCACAGAGAAGAACATCAAGGACCGGTATGAATGTGGATTTATGAAAGGTGTCTTTGTCCATTTCCATTTGTCTTTTTACTATTGGAGAGGTAACATAATGTCCGTCTAGTCTGGAGCTGACTTTTACTTCTCGCTTTGGAGTTAAAGGTGAAATGTTGCATTGTTGAGCAAGATTCATGCTATTGTCCCAGATCTGCTCAAAGTGTGATCTCTGTCTATAGTCATTAAAAGTCTCAATAAGAGAATCAACAAGGGCAACTGCAGTGCTAAGGTTAAGTTGTGGGGACTGTAAAACATCGGACAAGTGTTTTGCATCTCCAAAAACCTGAGTGAAGATTACGAGCAGCCCAACAAACTTCAAATCAATTTGAGCTAACAGGCCACGTGCCTCAACAGCCCTCTCTCCATTGGATTCCTGTGAAATTTCTTCAAGTACTTTGATGATAGCCGGTAGTCTGTCTTTCACAGTTTTACAGGCAAGATATCTACAAGCCCATCGAGTGTCTGATAGTCGTTGCATTTCACGAGGTGGCCCCTCATACATTTGCTTCTGAACGTCTAACCACTTTTGGTGGACGTAAGACCCTGATATAAAGACATACGGCTTTTGAAGGAGTGAAAAGAAACAATGCGCATCGGGGACTGTTTTAACAGTGTCCACAAGTACAAGATTTAGGCAGTGTGCATTGCAGTGCACATAGAACGCCAAAGGAGCTTCCTTTCTAATCCGCGCTTGTACCCCCCAGTTTTGCCCACTCATTACTGAGGCACTGTCGTATGCTTGGCCAACTAAATTATTTTTGTAATCAAGCCCATAATGCTGAAGCTTTTGAATGATTTTCTCTGTTAGAGCTGCAGCATCCAAGTGTTGCGCAGCCTCAAAATGTAGTAAACTTTCACGCACTGTGCCCCTGTAGTAATATCTTAACACCATCGACATTTGCTCCTTTTTACTCACATCTTTTGTATCATCAACCATGATACTGAAACACTCACTTTCTTTAACCTCCCTAATTATAGATGAACGGACCATTTCGGCAAGACAATCCAAAATTTAATTTTGTGTCCCGTGACCTGCGTATGTTGCATTGTGTTGTGTTGACATCTTTCTTTTAACAGTTTCATCATGTTTAGCGATCAATTCCATTATAGCAAGGAAATTACCCTTATTACCATCCGTATCTCTGTGGCCTCTCTGAGCTATTCTGATTTTGTGTGAGCTGCAAACCCTCCTGTCACTTACAGGTAGTGCCCGTACATGGTAACTAATTAGATACCTGTAAGTGACTGTTCTTACCCACACTTGTCTGTATGTACAAACTAATTACCATGCATGTATGACTTACATTTACATTTATGCATTTAGCAGACGCTTTTATCCAAAGCGACTTACATTGCATTCAAGTTACAGTTTTACATTTTATCAGCTCTTGCTTTCCCTGGGAATCGAACCCATGATCTTGGCGTTGCTAGTGCCATGCTCTACCATTTGAGCTACAGGAAAGGACTTAAGTACAGCCGTGTTTCTTATGTGTTATCATGTGCATACACTTCAGGTAAGTACCCTGCGTTACCACTCATTTTCCTGTAGGTACAATATATTTACCATGTATGTACCAGGGAAGTACACGTACTGTAAAATGAAGTGCTACCGCAATTCATTAAGTATATATCCATTCATTATATGATTTATTGAATGCTTATGTTTTAGATACACTATATTGCCAAAAGTATTGGGTCACCCCCTTCTAATGAACAGGTTTGACTACTTTAGTAATTTCTATGAGTACAAATCTTAATGTTTAAGCATGTAATGGTATTCTAGGAAATTGTGTGCTTCTAATATTATAGCAAAAGTTTGGACAGGACCCTTTTCTATTCTAACATGACAATGTCTCTGTGTATAAGACAAGGTTCAAAAAGAAAATGATTGATTCAGTCAGTGTGGAAGAACTTGTCTGGTCTGCATAAAACCAAGTCCTAATCCCAGTACAAGATACAAGATTTGTACTCATAGAAATTACTAAAGTAGTCAAACATGTTCATTAGAAGGGGGCGAGCCAATACTTTTGGCAATATAGTGTAGATGCATCTCCCCAGTTTACTTAAAATATTACTTTGCAAATTAAACAGATGAACAATTTCAAAGTCTAAACTAGTGCTTATCAATCTTTTTGAATTCAAGTCCCTCTATTGTCCACGACAATATTTGAAGCCCCCAATTACAATTTCTACTCCATAAAATATTCTACAGCTTGACATAACTACAAAGTAGGGCTGGGCGATATATCGAACACGATGATCATGCGCATCTTGTCAGTAAAGCCGGTTCCGTGAATAGCGGTACATCTCCATCACCTGTTTTCGAATGGAGCGGCATTTAATACAAAGAGCCATAGATTAATGACAAGTGTAATAATTTTTAGCTCTTGGTTTAAGCTTTTATTTCAAATTTTAGCTTTAGGGAATTTAAATCTTAAAATTAGGGATGATTTGATTGAACTGATGATCATTCAATATTCATTATTTATACCTTATCACGATCGTCCAGCGAATCGTTAGAATCAGTATATCATAGCAATTTCGTTTATCTTATTCGTGGCCAAACGATAAAACAAACCAAATAGTACTTTATCAAAGTTATGAGCATAGTTAACGCGATCTGGGCAAAGTTTGATCTGAATAGTACACAACAGAGGACACAAGATTTCTTTATAAATCAAATGAGAGTTTATTTGCTATTCTACTTAAGATACATGAACTAAGCTAACAAATCAACACACATACACACATATACACATGAATGCGCTTTTGAAGAAAGTTAAAGTCTAACGTTAGCCCTCTTTGTCTATTTTAGTGAATTCCAAAGTTACACAACTGGAGAACTTGTCTATCTTTTACTCTTAAAATTAATTCAACCAGTTTCCAGCAGAATTATAGAGGTTGTTCGTTACTTGCGTTTAAGTTGACTTTGAAAGCTGATCTGGTGTTTCCTTCAGACGGCTGATGGAATCCTGGCAGCGTTGCGTGACGTCACTCAAAGTTCGTCCTGGAGTTGGTGGTTTCCTAGCAACGCGCCAGTGGCACTGCTTTGAAGTTCTTTTTAGAGTTCTTACGCGGCTTAGTCAGAACTTTGACTAATGCTGCGTCCCAATTCGCATACTATCCGTCCTAAATAGTATTCGAAAATAGAATTAGTATGTCCCAAATCATAGTATGTTGAAAAAAGTATGCCAAAGATTCCCGGATGGTCTATGTAACACAGTTCGTAGAACGGGAAGAAGGAGGCGAGAACCGGCGAACATTTAAAGATGATTAATAAAATAAATAAACACAAAAGTAAAGCGGCAGCCCCTCACGGACGACTGCCGCACACAAAACACAAACAAAAGTCCAGGGGCCTGTACCATGATGGTAGATGAACAAATTCAGAGTTATAGGATAAGTTTTGAGTTGACAAAACCAAACCACTCCAATCTGGCTTTGTTGGTACCATGAAGCTGATCATCAACTTTCTCTGTCAACTCAGGCTTGATCCTGAGTTAATGGAGCGCGTGCACATGAATGTGTGACATCAGCGGCGAACAGCCAATCACAACACAGAGCAAGTGTGACTCACTTCTCACGAGAGAGCCAGCGAGATTCAAAACTCTTTTGTTAAAGGTTAAGAGATTAAAGAACAGTGTTGGGCAGTAACTAGTTACTGTAACTTAGTTACTGTAATAATATTACTTTTTTGCAGTAACTAGTAGTGTAACTAATTACTGTTGCCAGAAAGTAATAAGTAAAGTAACAATATTACTTTTGAAAGGAGTAACTAGTAATGAGTAATATATTACATTCTTTGAGTAACTAACCCAACACTGTTAAAGAATATGAGGAATTTAAACACATTTCCACTGAAGTACTTGTCCATGAAAGAGGACAAATAAAGGAAATGATCTTGCTCTATCAGTGCAGTCACAAGTGAAACTTGTGAAGTTAGTTTATATAGTTGATAATATATAGTGATAGAGACTCAAACAAGGTCACATGTAGACATTTTTAAAGTGTTATCTATTGATTCTACCACTTATTTATTTTACATATGATCTGTATATATTAATATTAATTTAAAATGAATGCTTTATAATAATTGTTAAACTAAAAGTGCTTGTGAGTAATGGAGTAATAATACTATAAATCATATTATAATTATATAAATCGTATGTAAATTGTAATTATCATTAAAGCCAGACAATTTTGTTGTATATACATATTTAAGGTACTTCATAGTGAGCTTTAATTTGTAGGAAGAGAGACTGGGGGAGTGATTTTTTTGTGTGTCAGACATGTGTCACTTTGCTCACATCTGATTGGTCCAATTTCAGTTTGAGATCTCTAACTCAGAACATAACCTGCCCCAGAGCAGGTTAGCTGTGCAGTGTAAGTTACTATAGCAATGAACGCAGCTAAAAGCCAAGCCACTTTCATGGTACCTAAAACCCAGGATTGGTGCAAACTAAACTGAAACTTACCTGGCTAGCCAGCTAATCCAGCTTCATAGTACAGGCCCCCGGCCTGGTCCTCTCTAGTCTTCCACTGTCGTCACTCCTCCTTTTATCCTTCCGGAGCTCCTCCGTGGGACTCGAGACCGGTGAGTGGCGCAGGTGTCGCTCATTATCATTAACTCCACCGCCCCACTCACTACAGTCTACTACTTCCGGTTAGAATTCAAAGTACAGATCGATGCACACTCTAACGGCTAATATTGCCCACAACACATTGCGCGCAGGAGGGAGGAGCTTTGACAAAGTTGTAACCATGGCGACCGGAGGTGGTAATGGTAATGGTGATGCGCCTGCAGTATTTAAGTGTAAGAATTTAAACGTTATACTTTAATAAAGTTTTTATTTTAATTTTAATTTTGTTATTATTATTGTTTCGTGAGTTTAATGGTTTGATGTTGTGTGAAAAGAGTGTTGTGTTTATCTTTTAGGGACCGATGAAGACACTGAGGGGCTAATCAATTGGCATATTGCCAATGAGTCCCTTTTTACTGGCAAGAGAAATGCCGCCATCAAAGGTTTTGAGTAAGTAGCGGTTATTGACATATTTGTATTAACTGTGCTATTGTAGTATTATGTCTGAAGAACGACAAACAAAAGACGCTCAACTTTTATTTTGAACGCAGAAGAGCTGTATCACAGGCACACCAGCCTATCTATCTAACTCGCTTGTCTCTGTCTTCCGGGTCTTTTACTCCCACATTAACCCTATAACTGCCGGTGCAGAAAAATAAACAGCACTGTCACAATGATTATAAGGTCTGTGCGCTACACTGTGTTTGTTATATAAGTATAATAGGCTTAAATATTTGAGTGTTTATATTTACTGTTATATTGTGTATTAGGGGATTTACCACAGATACACAAAGAAGTTTCAGGATACAGCTTGTACTTTTTGACATTTCCCAGACTCCTGCATGAACAGTAAACTCTGGTAATACTTTACAATAAGGTTCATTAGTTAACATGAACTAAGATTGAACAACAACCAAAGTTGCCCATCCCTGGTCTGGATGAAGTGTTTACGCTGACTGCCAGTTCCGTTTAGTTCTTTTTATTGAAAAGATATTGTTGATGTAAATAACTGAAATTATTAACTGTGTTCTCTTTTGGGTACCTAAGAGCCTTCATCCATGAAACAAATCTGGATGGGAAAGTTTCAGCAGCATGGGTGAAAAAAAAGGGAAAACTTAAATCAAAAATACAAAGTAAGTAAATGTGATGTTTCATGCCGTCTTTTATTTTTCCATAAATATAAATAACCAGTTAAATAATATTTAAGTAATTGTGAGTGTTTTTCACAAATTTTATAGGATCTGAAGTGTCCACAGTCAGGGGTCAGCACAGAGGGAGGCGAACTGACAGCAGCATCTTGGAAGTGGTACGGGGTGATGGATGCTGCATTAGGTTCTAAGCCATCCATCACCCCACCACTGCTCATACAAGGGTCAATGCTGACCCTTCCGATGATGCCAGCAGGAAAAAAAAAAGAGAGGGTCAGGAGAAAGTGAGCTTCTGCTGTATTTGAGAGAGCTGGAGGAAAGGGATGCAAAGAGAGAAGAACAGGCACAACTGAGAGAGGAAACAAAAGAAAGAGAGTTTGAAGAGAGAGAGAGAAGAAAAGAGGAAGAAAGAAAAGAGAGAGGAAGAAGCCAGAAGGAGAAAAGAAGAGTTTAGGGAAAGAATGGAGCGTAGAGATGAAGAGACGAGAAGAGAGGCTGCAGCTAGGGAAGAGAGATTCCTGACTTTAATGGCAGTTCTTACCCAATCATTAATGAAAATAATAATTGTAAAGAATGAAAATATTAATAATAACAGTAAAAAACAAATAAATAAATAGATACATGCAAAAATAAAAAGTAAATGTACAATAACACAATCTCTTGTGTGATTCCCCCCCCCCCCCCCCCCCCCTATTAAAGTGATTATGATTTTAATACTTTCAGGCTTAAATTGTTCCAGGAACACTAATATGACCATTCTTTATTTCTACTGTAAATGTTTCCTTATATGATAATAAACATCTGAATCCAAGGTGTTTAGTAATGGTTCTAGGAGAAGCAGCAAGGACAGGACGAGGTAATGATTATTTGTGTTTTACAGTAATTTTCTAAATATAGTCCTCTCATTTTCATAGGAGTTTGTTTCTCCTCAGCTACAATTTTGTAAAGTTTAGAGCTATAAACAGATGTTAACCAGTGTAGAAAGAAAGTCCATGACAAATTGTATGTCGATTGAAATATTTTTAATACTGCCAGTACAAAAGTCTTTATTATTACTTTTACCATTAATTAATTTGTTTGTTTATTTAACTGGGGATGTGATTTGTAATGTATTTAGAAATGTATGATAGAACAGAACTTTTATAGAACTTTTTAACATGGGAGAGTTGAAAAAGATGATTCTAAACATAGTCATGCTCTATTAATGCCTGGCTCACACTACAGGATTTTTAAAATCCTAACCAATTATGAAATCTGGCTGCAGCACACACATAAGGAGAATCTTCGCAGATTTTCTTCCCTCAAATCTTAAACATGCACACACTACAAGATTTGAATATCGTGGCGCATCACACACTACAAGATATTAAGATTATCATGCCAGACGGAGCGCCTCACGTGATCTCACACAGCAGCTCGTCAGCAATGTTTACATATGTTAGCAGCTTTCTGCACTCACCAGTACGTTCAAAAATGAGGTGATTTCACCCCGACGCTTCTCTTTCGCCTTACGGTTGTGATACGTTTTCCACACATTATACAGACAGTGTTACTACAAAACTTCAAGAAGCCGTTTCCTCGGTGGCGGCTCCAGGATTTTTTTGTTGGGGGTGCTAAGGGGGGCTTAACAGTTCAGGGGGTGCTAAAAAATGAATTTAATTGATAGAAAGTAATGAACGCCTAACTTTAGCTATCAGTTTTTTATATACAGCAGCTTTGAAAAAGGCATATTTAACTTTTTTCCTGTGGTATTAAACTTCTCATATGCCACGGATTAGTAATATACTAATGCCAACTGCCAAATATGACACTTACAAAGTAATATAATTTTTGAACGAATATAGAAAAGAGAGAAAGTTGGGATTGTTTTTCTTTTTTCATTGTTTTATTTATTTAAGTTATCTTTATTTTTTTTTTTTTTTAATTTACACACATCTAGTGATTTTTGTCTGACCATCAAGAGTCAGTCACTCAATGCCAAATGTTAGGAAAACATGGTAAATTCTAACCATTTATAATAGATATTACAATTCATAAACCTATTTCCACACGGGCACACATTGCGGGTGATAACCTCCCGTGCTGATTTGCATCATGTGTCGATGATAGCCAGAGATATTGTCAAACGCATCAAAAATTGGCAATATTAAGAGGATTTAGCATTTCCAATTACTTTAGGCCTGTTACATTCTTATTATTATTAGGCATATTATTATTAGATTACTTTTATTACTTTTTATTACTAAAAAAAAAAAAAAAAAACTATTTTCTCTGTGACTTTAAATTTACTACCTGTAATACACATGTGACTATTCTTTACAACTACAAATTCCACTGTCACAGGTGCGCAGTTTTGCTATAATAATACCTTAGAACATAATACCAATAATACCATAGAACATGGTAGTAGTCAGCCACCTATGCAAAAGCAGAGAGGTCAGTGTGGTGTACTGTAGATACAGCTGTCCAGGCCAACATCTGATGTACTGATGTCTTCAACTGGGATCCCAGAAAACCTGCAATAAAAATAGTACAGTTCAAAATCCATCATACATAACCAATATAACAGGACTGCCCGATCCTGTTCCTGGAGATCTACCCACCTGCAGAATTCAGATCTAACTCTGATTCAACACACCCATCTGTAATTGTCAAACTGCTTTCATTGATGCGCTGTGAGGTAGATTTGTTGACAAGTTCCTCCCTAAAAGTACATTGATAAAACTGTATTTTCATAGAGGATCATTTAATGAAGTCACTATATTGCCTTTTTAAATGATCTCATTGATAACTTCGCTAAATAATATTATTGTTATAATAAAGAACATTGCTAACCTTATGAGAAAGGCATGTAACAGCTTTTTAGGTTAATTTACAGTCATTTACATTTGCATCATAAATACATACTCAGTCCCAAAGGGATCTTTAGTAAATGTGGTAAAAAGATTTCCAAGCTGATTAATAATTTAATAGTAGTAGTATATAAAAAAACAAATAAAATAGGGAGAAGGGAGAAACACAGCTAAACCCTCCATCTAAATTCTCAAACAAGTCAAAGGAGTATTAGTTCCTGTTCAAAAGTTGTAGTATACAGGACAAAGAAATGAGACATACAATCACCCCCTAACCTTTTGCATCATCTGGCAGAGTTTTGCTTACAAATAAATGTGACCAGTGCTGGCAAAATGAGTCGGAATGCACACGAGCTAATTTCGAGTTACAGGCAAAAGAAGTGAAAGATGTTGATTTGGTCGAATTTGAGGTTTTCACAAAAAATGAGTTCATTAAGCCCTCTTCTAGCGATCCCAATGCTCCAAATAGTATTTAAACATCTAAATATATTTTTATTTGCATGTTTTCTGAGAGGAGTACCCTTTCTCCGCTCGCTTCTCGTGCTGACTATCATCTGAAGTGAGCGCATAACGGCGCTTCTGATGGCGTGTGATCCCGATAAATATACACATATACACAGAATTACAGTATTTAAGTATTCATGCAAAAATAATTGTTATGTCTTAAGTGAACGTTTGGGGAAATGTTGGGTAAAAACATCGGATGTGTGACATTATATTAGATCCGTGCAGTACATTTGGTAGGTCTAATGAGGATATAGGCCGTCTGTCTCAATGTTAATCTAATAATAAAAGAAAAGAGGAATCACTCGCTGCTCTTGATTGAACTGCTTTTGTAATCAATTTATTCATAATGGACCCACTAAAGTGATTTTTACATTTGATTGTTTGTTTTACTTACTTGAATGCTTTTGTTTAGATGTAAAATGAAAAAAGTAATAATACATTACTTGTTTCTTTCCTGTATATATATATTTTGCATTGGTTCATATTAATAACAACAAAGATAGAATAAAAAAAAATAGCTAAATTGTGATTATTAATCTAGTAATGATTATTAAGAAAGGAATTTTGGTATAGTGGAAAGAATTAATGTTGCTGGTGATTTTGCTTTGGAACCTTCAGAAAACTTTAAATCAGTTTTTCTCGAAATGGTCTTTGCTGACTTTATCGAATTCAAACGGGTGTAGCGCAGTCATTTTTCGTCCGATTCTAACAACTCATCATTACATATATAATTTTGAAGGTCTTTTATTGGAGAATGTAATTTAAAAAAAAAGTGACTCATTTTGGATTTTTTTTTTCATTTTGACTCATTTTGCCAGCACGGTCACAAATGGTGAAATCTCTATACAAGTAATTCAGAGAACAGGTAAACCTTGTTCAGTTGTTTACATATATTACCAACACTGTAACAATACAAAGCTGGTTGAAAATCTGCAAACTTACCTTTTAGGGCAATGATTACAATATAAGGATTATTTGGCAGCTTTGTATGTTCATCTAGTTGCCATCATCTGAAGTCTTTGTGAGTGTTGGCGTCTTCTGAAGTCTTCACACGCCAGGCTGGATCCAACTGTAACTGGTGTAATCTCTAGTAACCTTGGGATGGATTAGAATAGCTGCTGTTTGTATTATTTCAGACAAAAGACTATTTATTTCATCACATATAACTGAAGTGCAAGGTTATGAGATGTTTTCTGTGGGAATATGTTAAAATGTAATTTGGAGTTGTGTCACTGGTGTTACCGTTTAACAAAAATCATTTATTTTGAAATAAAAATCACACTGATGAACTGAAGATCCTGAAGATCTATGAAGAAAGGCCCATGATAAGTCCACTATCTCTTTTCAGTTATCAGAAATGTTCTCATTTATCTCATGATTTCATATGAAGTTGAAGTCACTGGTATGACCTACTTTATTGCTAGGGAATTGTAAAAAACTAGAATACAAATGGATTAAACTACTTAATTTAGTGAGTGAGTATACCATGATTGACAATAAGTGGTTTGATACCTTGCAGCAGACATTTTGAAAAATGCATTTTTCATGAAATCTGTCACTGGTGTTACGTTTTTTATGGGTAACACCAGTGAAGATCAGTTTACATTTGTTCTTTTACTAACTGCTTTCACTAATTGCCAAATGTATGCCGAATGTAATAATTTAGTCTCATCTATTAATTATAGCTGAAGAATAAAGGATCTTTGGTCTAATGTATGTCACTGGTGTTACCGTGTTTTTTTTTTCTGTCACATTATATAAAATGTGTCACATGTGGCATGATAATAATTTTTCATCCATTGAATTCTGA